>JBBHAA010002777.1:0-473406 GCA_037953035.1 Aquarana catesbeiana
TGTGAGAGTCAATTCCATGTGTGCATAACCCATTCTAATGTATTGCCCTCCTGAGTCCTGTCCCTATTTATTAAATAAAATAAGAAATAGGGCTTTTTGTCTTAATATCTACCCTAAATCACATTGCTAATTGCATATTGTACTTATTTGTAGCCTAAATACTTTGTAACTCTTGGAACTGCCAGTAAAAACTTGGCTGTGCCGGTAAATGTTGGATGTCGTGTCAGTAAATTTCAATCTGGCAGGTTGGCAGCACTCCCCCTGATGGCGGCCCTGATTATAACCCATCAGATTTTGTCATGTATGTCCAACAGGAGATTTTTCCCCTTCATTTCTGTTCCATAGCCACCACAGAAAGTGAGCAGAAATCCCAGGTAGCCACCAGGATCACCAGAATTTATGTCCCCAATTCTAAAGACTTCCTGTCTCCATTGCTCCATCCCTCCTTCACCTCCCGTCTCCATCCCTCCTTCACCTCCCGTCTCCATCCCTCCTTCACCTCCCGTCTCCATCCCTCCTTCACCTCCGACCTCTCCATCCCTCCTTCACCTCCGACCTCTCCATCCCTCCTTCACCTCCGACCTCTCCATCCCCTCCTTCACCTCCCGTCTCCATCCCTCCTTCACCTCCCGTCTCCATCCCTCCTTCACCTCCCGTCTCCATCCCTCCTTCACCTCCCGTCTCCATCCCTCCTTCACCTCCGACCTCTCCATCCCTCCTTCACCTCCGACCTCTCCATCCCTCCTTCACCTCCGACCTCTCCATCCCTCCTTCACCTCCGACCTCTCCATCCCTCCTTCACCTCCGACCTCTCCTTCACCTCCCGTCTCCATCCCTCCTTCACCTCCCGTCTCCATCCCTCCTTCACCTCCCACCTCTCCATCCCTCCTTCACCTCCCACCTCTCCATCCCTCCTTCACCTCCCACCTCTCCATCCCTCCTTCACCTCCCACCTCTCCATCCCTCCTTCACCTCCCACCTCTCCATCCCTCCTTCACCTCCCACCTCTCCATCCCTCCTTCACCTCCCACCTCTCCATCCCTCCTTCACCTCCCGTCTCCATCCCTCCTTCACCTCCCGTCTCCATCCCTCCTTCACCTCCCGTCTCCATCCCTCCTTCACCTCCCGTCTCCATCCCTCCTTCACCTCCCGTCTCCATCCCTCCTTCACCTCCCCTCTCCATCCCTCCTTCACCTCCCCTCTCCATCCCTCCTTCACCTCCGACCTCTCCATCCCTCCTTCACCTCCGACCTCTCCATCCCTCCTTCACCTCCCGTCTCCATCCCTCCTTCACCTCCCGCCCTCCTTCACCTCCCGTCTCCATCCCTCCTTCACCTCCCGTCTCCATCCCTCCTTCACCTCCCGTCTCCATCCCTCCTTCACCTCTGACCTCTCCATCCCTCCTTCACCTCCCGTCTCCATCCCTCCCTTCACCTCCCGCCCTCCTTCACCTCCCGTCTCCATCCCTCCTTCACCTCCCGTCTCCATCCCTCCTTCACCTCCCGTCTCCATCCCTCCTTCACCTCCCGCCCTCCTTCACCTCCCGTCTCCATCCCTCCTTCACCTACCGTCTCCATCCCTCCTTCACCTCCCGTCTCCATCCCTCCTTCACCTACCGTCTCCATCCCTCCTTCACCGACCTCTCCATCCCTCCGACCACCTCCGACCTCTCCATCCCTCCGACCACCTCCGACCTCTCCATCCCTCCTTCACCTGCGACCTCTCCATCCCTCCTTTACCTGCGACCTCTCCATCCCTCCTTCACCTGCGACCTCTCCATCCCTCCTTCACCTGCGACCTCTCCATCCTCCTTCCCCTCCCGTCTCCATCCCTCCTTCACCTCCCGTCTCCATCCCTCCTTCACCTCCCGTCCCTATCCCTCCTTCACCTCCCGTCCCTATCCCTCCTTCACCTCCCGTCCCTATCCCTCCTTCACCTCCCGTCCCTATCCCTCCTTCACCTCCCGTCCCTATCCCTCCTTCACCTCCCGTCCCTATCCCTCCTTCACCTCCCGTCCCTATCCCTCCTTCACCTCCCGTCCCTATCCCTCCTTCACCTCCTGTCTCTATCCCTCCCTCACCTCCCGTCTCTATCCCTCCTTCACCTCCTCTCCCGTCTCTATCCCTCCTTCACCTCCTCTCCCGTCTCTATCCCCCCTTCACATCCTCTCCCGTCTCCATCCCTCCTTCACCCCCTCTCCCGTCTCCATCCCTCCTTCACCTCCTCTGCATCCCTCCTTCACCTCCTCTCCCGTCTCCATCCTTCCTTCACCTCCTCTCCCGTCTCCATCCCTCCTTCACCTTCTATCCCGTCTCCATCCCTCCTTCACCTCCTCTCCATCACCTCTTCTCCCGTCTCCATCCCTCTGTTGCAGGTGCCTCCAACCTCTTCACCCTCCATCACTTCCATCCCTATGTTACTCTATCCCTCCCTTCTTTCATCTTTCCATAACACCATCCTTTTATCTCTTGCTCCATCCCTCTCTCCATCATACTGTCCATCCAACAATCCTTGTGCCTTATACCCCTCCACCTTTTTCTATCCTCCATCACTTTCATCCCTCTATCTTTCCATAACTCCATTCTCTTCTCTTTTACTCCATTTCTCAGTCTCGCTCACATCCCTCCATTCTTGTCACCCAATCTATATATAGGGCTCTTTCACACATATATGTCTGTTTTCACAGACTTCACTTGCTCAGCAGGGATCGTTCCATTGATCCCCACTGAGCCGGCGGATGACGGGTCTGTCTCTGCTCACTGTGCAGGGACAGACCTGTCAGAGCCCCGCTCTCCTCTATGGGGAATCGGATGAAAACGGACAGCTGGGTCACCATCCGTCTGGATTGAGCGGAGCAGAGCAGAGCAGAGCAGATGTCACGTACATGTCACCGCTGACATCCGTCACTCCATAGAGGTGCATGGAGCATCTATTCAGGTCCACCTGAAAAACTGACAGGCTGACCTGAACGGTCCGCATGTGTTAAAGGGGCCTAACTCACTCCTCGCTGTTTCCATCTCTCTGTCCATCCACCTCCCCCATCACTCCACTACTCTGTCTTTCCATTACAAACAAATAAAAATACTCCAATACGCTTCCACACCAAATTTTCTCACTACTTACTAAAAAAATATATGAATAATAAACACCCTAAGACCAGCAAGCACAATAAATAATCAAATATATAATGATCACTCATACATTTTATAGACAACACACTATACAACATCAGCAATTTTCATCAACAAAATCAGCCTGACCTGTGATATTGCTGCTGCCTCCCCTCTCCTGACATGCTGGGATTTGTAGTGCCACAGCCTGACACATGAGGTGGTCATGTAGGAGAGGAGACTGTGTCTGGTAATGGGTAGGGACAGAGAGGTGTAATGGAGATTGGGGGGAGATCTCAGAAAACATACTCCCTATAGAAGAAGAGCAGTACACAGTCACACACAAAAACCATCTACAGTAGTGTAACAGCATGAGACAGGAGCCTGCTATACAGAGCCCATCCTCTCCCCTATTCCCCTCCTCCTGCCCACTAAGATAAGCCGCCAACAGGACTGTCTGCATCTTGCTCAGCTAGCTTACCTTAGGCTGAACTCCGTCCTCCACTACAGACTGTCTCCACTCCTCCCAGCATCTCCTGTGAGGAACTCAAAAAAGGCGTGTTGAGAGAAAGGGGGAGGATACAAGTCGCTTCACTCACATTCAGATCATTGGGAACTCTCGGTCTCAGCCGGTGTTCTGCCGAGTTCTGCCGGGTTACGCTTGGCGGATAAGGACCCCCCTATACTGCGCAGGCGCTGCGCCTGCGCAGTAGGATCTGGCGGAAATAGCCGAAGGGGAATAGGTCCAAATCAGCTGTACACGGCGCCTGTAAGAGGGCCCCTCGCGGGCCCGCTCCGCTCACCACGCTTCGGGCACGACCTCGCTGCGCTCGGCTCTTTTAGATTCCCCCTCTAGGTCCACTTGGATGGTAGGGAAGGAACCTGGACCCAGAGCGCAGGCGCCGTGTACAGCTGATTGTGGATTTTGAGCTTTGGCTATCTCTGGCGGCTGTTACTAGTTCATACTGCGCAGGCGATGCGCCTGCGCAATACAGGGGGTGAACTTATCCGCCGAGGGAACTTATTCGGCAAGACACCGGCTCCGGCCGGGAACTGCACATGTGCAGTAGAACCAAGAGGGTCACTGGCTGAAAGCGTATGTATTCACTGGAAGGCTTTTCACTTTACAAACTTTTAAGGGCACCAAAAATATACCCGGTTTTTACGGCTGCTAGGTAGTCCAAAACATAACCGAATAGACTGACAAATAGAAGCACCAACTAAAAAATGGTGATGAAAATCTAAAACATTCACATGTGAAACCCAACAAACCAGGATAAAGAAAAAAACTATTTTGTATAAAGTCGTCTATGGAGGCTGTGATTTCCTTTTGTTCTGAAAGTCATGAAACCCAATTATCGAATCTGAGGGATAAAACACCAATAAAATTTAGTATAAAAAACATTCCATTTTTTGCCTAGAAACAAAATAAACCAATGATTATATACCTGTAACAAGACATTAGCATATGAAACCCAAATATACATGACATTCCATTCCATAAAGAAAGTCTTTCTTATTTGTTTTGGAACAGTGCACTTTTTAAAATACCAAAAATTGTTGAGCTCAACTTTAACTACTACTACGTGGATTTTTGTTTTATGGTATACCATTAATCCCCTCCCCAACAAAAATGTATTCACCATGGTGAGAAAAAAATTAGCAACTTGTAATAAACCTTTTAGCGGTACCATTTATCTACAAATTATAATACCGAACCTCCCCAGAACAGTCTTTCTGGAAAACAAACACATTTTAGTAAATACACATTTCAATTCACTATAACAGATATTTATCTTGGCTCAGGTAATTTGCATGTCAATACAGTTCACTTTACACTCCCACCGACATGGTCAGAAAGAAGGGGGGGTCATTTGGGTGGGTTCTCAGCAGTTGATACACCAGACCTCAGAGTTAGATGACACAACATGTATTCCATATTCCACACACACACACTTACACAATTAGCTAGGTTAAAGGCGAACTCTAGACATCACACATATCAGCATGTTTTCTATAATAACCTGTACTTCTTCTTAAACCCATAACATCTGTTTTGTAAGGTTGAAATTCTTTTAGAGATCCATTTCATTAGCTTCTTCCCAGCCTGTATGGATACATTCTCAGGATTTTGGAATGGGACCCATGACCCAGGTGGTCAATACTTCTTACACCTAGGCCACATGGCGAAGCGTACAGAGTACACTTCAA
Organism: Aquarana catesbeiana; assembly: GCA_037953035.1. Lineage (NCBI taxonomy): Eukaryota > Metazoa > Chordata > Amphibia > Anura > Ranidae > Aquarana > Aquarana catesbeiana. The sequence goes on from JBBHAA010002777.1 coordinate 5,322, forward strand.
AATCACGTCTTGTGGTTGTAAGGGCGTACCTAGGTTGGAGTCCATGATGCAGAGATGTATGCTCACCCTTGCAAATACACACAGCCCTCGGTAACAGAGTAATAAGCTACCTGGGCTGTGAATCTGTGCACAGGGGCTTGGCAGGAATTTGCCAAAGGATAGTCGAGGTAAAGCCATAGTCAGGGATTCCAGAAGACAGAATAAACGATAAGCAGAGCCAGGGTCAGAAGCCGGAGTCAGTCTTGGAACGCTGTACCTAGAACTCAGGAATATTGTAATACAGGAATACAGGAACCTTTGGCAACACAGGAAACAAGAGACAATGAACTGACAAAGCCCTCAGAGTGAGGCAGTGTTTTATACCCAGCTGATTAGATAAACTGCCTCAGCTGAACCAGGAGTGACAGGTACAATCAGAGTATCACCCTCAGTACTTCATGTATAGCTGGAAAGCAAACTGAATAGAGAACTGAGGTGTGGCAACAGGAGCAGCAAACGGAGGGTTATGGGTTCAATACCTCCTTGAGCTACTTGGGGCGCGACCATGCCTGGCTGTCTGCTTGGCACGCTAGGGACCGTAACAGTCCCCCCCCCTTAGAAACATCCTCTGGGTGTGGACAGGTGGCTCCTCACAGGCATAGTCCTCAAGGTCCAAACCACCCTCCTCACCAGAGCAGACAAGTACTTTGTCACCTGACAGGAGGAATGTTCTGCCATAGGCATCCATGCCATATATACAGTCCTCATTAAGCCCACGGGGAAACAAAGCACTAACAGCAGTGCCAGAAGTCTTTTTCTTTTTGGTCTTTGTTGTTTTTGAAGTTCTTGTAGGGGGTGCATTCGCCGTTTGCAAAGCTTTTTCAAACATTACCAGATCCTGCTTACGGACAATGGTGCCATTCGAGGCATACGTCCAGTCAGATGGTAGAACTTCAAGCGGGAATACAGACACCAGAACTTCAAGCGGGGACACAGGTGCCGGGACTTCAAGCGGGGACACAGGCACCGGAACTTCAAGCGGGGACACAGGCACCGGAAATTCAAGCGGGGACACAGGCACCGGAACTTCAAGCGGGGACACAGGCACCGGAACTTCAAGCGGGGACACAGGCACCGGAACTTCAAGCGGGGACACAGGCACCGGAACTTCAAGCGGGGACACAGGCACCGGAACTTCAAGCGGGGACACAGGCACCGGAACTTCAAGCGGGGACACAGGCACCGGAACTTCAAGCGGGGACACAGGCACCGGAACTTCAAGCGGGGACACAGGCACCGGAACTTCAAGCGGGGACACAGGCACCGGAACTTCAAGCGGGGACACAGGCACCGGAACTTCAAGCGGGGACACAGGCACCGGAACTTCAAGCGGGGACACAGGCACCGGAACTTCAAGCGGGGACACAGGCACCGGAACTTCAAGCTGGGACACGGGCACCGGAACTTCAAGCTGGGACACGGGCACCGGAACTTCAAGCTGGGACACGGGCACCGGAACTTCAAGCTGGGACACGGGCACCGGAACTTCAAGCGGGGACACGGGCACCGGAACTTCAAGCGGGGACACGGGCACCGGAACTTCAAGCGGGGACACGGGCACCGGAACTTCAAGCTGGAACATGGGCACAGGGACATCAGACCGGACAGCAGGTACCAGAACATCAGACTGGGTAGCAGGCACTGGGCCATCAGACTGGGGCACAGGAACTTCAAGCTGGATAGCAGGCAGAGATTCAGGGGTGACAGGAAGGATCCTAATAGTACCCACTTGAAGAACCTTTGGCCGAGGTGGGCGAGTTGGGCTGAGAGAGATAAAGTGCCCCCTTTCTCCACAGTAGAAACAAAGACCATAGTCTCTCCTCCGCTCTCTTTCACCTTTAGATAGCTTGGACCGGATGGCCCCGATCTCCACGGTTTCCACATCTTCCAGGGTAGGTGTGTGTGTATCCTCAGGAGCATCTTGGCTTTGTGGGGTTAGAGCTTCATAGCTTGGCACATACTGGGATGGCTCAGAGTCATATCTGTACAGGGTATTCCTGTGCCTGGATACCCGTAGGTCACGTGAACAGAGAGCAGACTTGGGAACTCTGGTTTTCTTAGAAACAGGAATGTGAGAGTCCAGAGCAAACATGAATGCTTTCCAGCTGTCCAAGACTGGACTCCTTTCCTGTAAAAGCTGAGGAGCCCATGTTTTGCATTGTCCAGTGAGCAGGTTGATGGAAGAGAGAATCTTTATATAGTTGGTGGCATAGGTCCTAGGCTTAAGAGCAAACAACAGCTCACAATCCATCTTAAAGCACACGAATGATGCTCGGCTACCATCAAACCTCTCTGGCATCACCACAAATGGCTCAGGACATGCTGGTTCCGGGGCTGGGCGTACTGTACTTTAAATAACAGAACTTCTTGCTGCAATTCCAAAACGGTCTGGCCCAGGCTGGAGACTTGCAGAACAAGGGAGGTGAGCATCTTGTACATCTCTGTGGACTCCATGTCATTCAGTTCATTATGTAAGTGCTTACCTAGGTTGGAGTCCATGATGCAGAGATGTATGCTCACCCTTGCAAATACACATAGCTCACAGTAACAGGGTAGAAAGCTACTTGGGCTGTGAATCTGTGCACGGGGGCTTGAGAGGAATTTGCCAACGGATAGTCGAGGTAAAGCCATAGTCAGGGATTCCAGAAGACAGAATAAACAATAAGCAGAGCCAGGGTCAGAAGCCAGAGTCAGTCTTGGAACGCTGTAACTAGATGACAGGAACACAGGAAGCAAGAGAGAATGAGCTGACAAAGCCCTCAGAGTGAGGCAGTGTTTTATACCCAGCTGATTGGATAAACTGTCTCAGCTGAACCAGGAGTGACAGGTACAATCAGAGTAACACCCTCAGTACTTCATGCAGAACTAGGCATATCTGGAAAGCAAGCTGAATAGAGAACTGAAGTGTGGCTCAGTGGTAAAGCAACAGGAGCAGCAAACGGAAGGTTATGGGTTCAATACCACCTTGAGCCACTTGGGGTGTGACCATGCCCGGCCGTCTGCTTGGCACAGTAGGGACTGTGACAGGGGTCCTATATGAATTATGTTTACTGACTTTTTCAATGGGACTGGACAGACAGAATTTAGGTATGTGACCAAATACCCCACATAAGTGACATTTTATCTTATATAAAGTGGTGCAACATCTCTTAACGACAGGCTTTGTTTTAGACGACTAAGAAAGTGGGATGGCTTTTTCTGGATTAGTAGTTTTTTTCACTGGAAGAAGCTGTAATAAGCGCACAGGAAAAATGCTGCTAATCTTTGCGGCCAGGTGGTTAGCGAAACAGTATGAACATTTGAAAGTGTAAAACACATCCCTAAAAGAAGAAATAGAAAGCTAGAAATAACCAAAGGTAACATCAGTACTTTAGAAGCTTCTATGTCAAATTCTAAGGATATCCACCAGCAATTAGTACTAGAAAACCAAAGATTACAGGAGAACTTTCATCAGTTGGGAAAAAGACTGAAGGATGCAGAAAGTGAAGTGAAACCATTATCTGTCAGCTGCCCGGAGTCGTTTGTTCAGTTTTCAGATAGAGGAGATAACAGAGCAACTGATTTGGGTAGGTCTGAATTCAGGGGGACATCCTCCACACCTAAGGTATGTACCAACAAGAATAAATCCCTGGAAACTACTAATCCAGAAAAAGCCATCCCACTTTCTTAGTCGTCTAAAACAAAGCCTGTCCTTAAGAGATGTTGCACCACTTTAGATAAGATAAAATGTCACTTATGTGGGGTATTTGGTCACATATCTAAATTCTGTCTGTCCAGTCCCATTGAAAAAGTCGGTAAACATCATTCATATAGGACTACTGATCACCGTTGCTTCTTTTCACTACTTGTCAGAACAATATTTTCCCTGTTCGTGACGATAGTCCTTCAAGAAACCTGGAGATTTTCCCGAACTCTTTAGTTCAATCTCCCCCGTGGACTTTTCCGAAGTATTTTAAAAAATGACAAAGTAGGGCTATTTATTTTGTTATCTCAAGAATGATTCGAGCAGACTTGGATAATCAAGAAAATATATGCCTGCTTGTAGCACAGAAGGCAATCAACTGATGCACACTTATTAGCAATATGATTTGTATCAGTTACAGTATAGCCAGTGTTCCCAGGTCTAATTACAAAGCTTACATTCCCCAGTTAGTAATTGCAAAGAAGAAAGATTCATACCCAAGATCATTCAGTGGGATTTAGTCTCCGTTTCTCATAGTGCAAATTGTCATGCAACTTTGAATACATAAAGTTGCAATAAGTCGCAGTCCATTGATTTCAATAGCACCCGTTCCAATCTATGCGATTCAAAGCTGCAGTGACTCTGAAAATGTACCTGCACCACCCTGATGGAACTTCGGATGCCACTCTGACCAAGAGTGTGAATTTGGATCAAAGTTGCATTCAAAGCTACACCACAATCGCACCACAGTCACACTAAAGTCACACTAAAGTCACACTAAAGTCGCACCTCAGTCACACTCTCAATCGTGCGACCTTGGAGTTGTACCAGTGGAAACGTAGCTCTATGCCCACAGGGCTCTATGCCCACAGGTGCGTTTCAATCACAAAGATTGGCCTAATCTCATTCAAAGGGTCAACTGAAATTGCTTTTTGGCAGAGAGGCACAAATCCTTTTCCACTGCCTCCAAGATTCCAAATGGAGCCGTCATCATTCACACTTACAATTTCATTTTATATATACACATTATTCAAAATCAGTCTCATCAAAGTATTACTAAAGTCAAAAGGTAAAAAGGAAAGTTCTGAGAAGTTTGTTAGTCTGAGTATTCAGATGGGAGACAGGTGAACACAAAAGACATAAGAAAAAAACACTTAGCATTTCTAGAGTTAGGACTGTATAGAGCAGCTCTGTCTTCTACACAAGAAATCACATTCACCCAAACGTTAAACTTCCTCACACGGGGCGCCATCTGTCATGGCTATTTTCATACCTCACTTAAATGATTAATGATACATAAAATAAGTGATTAAAAACTTTTGTCTATATAAGAATCCACCAATGTGGTTGCAGCTATTACTATAGAATTAAAAATGAATGAAAATTGTGCGAAAAGAATAACAATCAAATTTATTTATACAGAAAAGAAACATTAGAATAATCAGAGATGACCAAATATAACATAGTGATATTACAAATACAGTGTTGTCAGTCTAGAAAGATAATTAATGCAGAAATGATATATGGTTACAATGGACATACAAATGCTATCAATGTATTAAAGGGGTTGTAAAGGTACAATTTTTCCTAAATAGCTTCCTTTACCTCAGTGCAGTCCTCCTTCACTTACCTCATCCTTCCATTTTGCTTGGAAATGTCCTTATTTCTTCTTCTAGAAAAGCTTGAGAAAAGAGCTGTGGGTTAGTGGGCGTGTCCACCATACCACAGCCCCGCCTCCCTTGGTTTAGTTTCTTTTACTAAGCTTCACTGCCCCGCCTGGACTCCGCCCCCTTGCTGCCTGAAGATTGGAAATCCTAAACTCGTCTATACAGTGTATTGGGGAGGAGAGCAGAAACATCAACATTTCTTTACAAACAACAAGGTGAGGAAAACCTGAGAGTTGGCTCTACAATGACTGTAAATTGTAAGATTTATACACAAACTTAGTGATGTCTATTTATATCGGTGTCTTTATTATATGCAAATAAACAGCATTGTGTGGCTCCTCCTACAAAATACCAACAAAAACGCCCCTCCCCCACAACATTGCCTAAACTGTAATATTATTATTTCATGGATCCGACCTTCACATTTCTCCCATTTCTATCCCTCCAACCATTTCATACACATCCATCTCCATCCATCCATTCATCACATCCCTCTGTCTCATTTCTTCTACTTCTATACTTCACAGATTTCTCCATCCATCCATTCATCCCATCCCTCGCTCACACATCACTATGTCTTATTTCTCCTATCTCCATCCATCCATTCATCACATCCCTCGCTCACATATCACTATGTCTTATTTCTCCCATCTCCATCCATTCATCCCATCCCTCGCTCACGCATCACTATGTCTTATTTCTCTCATCTCCATCCATCCATTCATCACATCCCTCGCTCACGTATCACTATGTCTTATTTCTCTCATCTCCATCCATCCATTCATCACATACCTCGCTCACATATCACTATGTCTTATTTCTCTCATCTCCATCCATCCATTCATCCCATCCCTAGCTCACGCATCATTTTTTTCTTTTTTATCACATCTCCATCCATCCATTCATCTCATCTTTTGCATTTGTATCACTATGTCTTATTTCTCACATCTCCATCCATCCATTCATCACATCCCTCTGTCTCATTTCTTCTACTTATATACTTCACAGATTTCTCTTGTTCATCCGTTCATCCCATCCCTCACTCATGTATCACTATGTCTTATTTCTCCCATCTCCATCCATTCATCCCATCCCTCACTCATACATCATTTTTTTCTTTTTTATCACATCTCCATCCATTCATCTCATCTCTCGCATTTGTATCACTATGTCTTATTTCTCTCATCCCCATCCATCCATTCATCCCATCCCTTGCTCACGCATCACTATGTCTTATTTCTCACATCTCCATCCATCCATTCATCCCATCCCTCGCTCACGCATCACTATGTCTTATTTCTCACATCTCCATCCATCCATTCATCCCATCCCTCGCTCACGCATCATTTTTTCTTTTTTCTCACATCTCCATCCATTCATCCCATCCCTCACTCACGCATCACTATGTCTTATTTCTCCCATCTCCATCCATTCATCCCATCCCTCGCTCACGCATCACTATGTCTTATTTCTCCCATCTCCATCCATTCATCCCATCCCTTGCTCACGCATCACTATGTCTTATTTCTCCCATCTCCATCCATTCATCCCATCCCTCGCTCACGCATCACTATGTCTTATTTCTCTCATCTCCATCCATCCATTCATCTCATCCCTCGCTCACGCATCACTATGTCTTATTTCTCCCATCTCCATCCATCCATTCATCCCATCCCTCGCTCACGCATCACTATGTCTTATTTCTCCCATCTCCATCCATCCATTCATCCCATCCCTCGCTCACGCATCATTTTTTATTTTTTCTCACATCTCCATCCATTCATCCCATCCCTAGCTCATGTATCACTATGTCTTATTTCTCCCATCTCCATCCATTCATCAAATTCCTTGGTCATGCTCAATTCTCGTTCTTTTCTTCATTCTTAATCACTTTATTTTATTTTTTAATATCAAAAACTACCCAATTTATGATGTAATAGATGTCAGAATGTCCGGTTGTTTTATGAAATCTTCTTCTCTGAACCCGAGAAATGAGAATATTAAACTTCATTCATTTCCCCGCAATGGAGAGAATCAAAACATGGAAAAAATCCACATTCCAAGCGGAGAATTCCAATCGTTGGTGGAAACTATTTATAAAACGAAAATCTCCCAATTCCACATTTGTTCAAAACGTTTTTCTGAAGAAGATTCTGAACTAAAAGGTCCAAAAACATCTGAAGAGTACAGATCGCCCTTCTCTGCTCTTAGTAGAACCTCTGAAGAGTACAGATCACCCTTCTCTGCTCTTAGAAGAACATCTGAAGAGTACAGATCACCCTTCTCTGCTCTTAGAGAACCTCTGAAGAGTACAGATCACCCTTCTCTGCTCTTAGAGGAACATCTGAAGAGTACAGATCGCCCTTCTCTGCTCTTAGAGAACCTCTGAAGAGTACAGATCGCTCTTCTCTGCTCTTAGAAGAACATCTGAAGAGTACAGATCACCCTTCTCTACTCTTAGAAGAACCTCTGAAGAGTACAGATCGCCCTTCTCTGCTCTTATAGAAGAACAACTGAAGAGTACAGATCACCCTTCTCTGCTCTTATAGAAGAACATCTGAAGAGTACAGATCGCCCTTCTCTGCTCTTATAGAAGAACAACTGAAGAGTACAGATCACCCTTCTCTGCTCTTATAGAAGAACATCTGAAGAGTACAGATCACCCTTCTCTGCTCTTAGAAGAACATCTGAAGAGTACAGATCGCCCTTCTCTGCTCTTAGAAGAACCTCTGAAGAGTACAGATCACCCTTCTCTGCTCTTATAGAAGAACATCTGAAGAGTACAGATCACCCTTCTCTGCTCTTAGAAGAACATCTGAAGAGTACAGATCGCCCTTCTCTGCTCTTAGAAGAACCTCTGAAGAGTACAGATCACCCTTCTCTGCTCTTATAGAAGAACATCTGAAGAGTACAGATCACCCTTCTCTGCTCTTAGAAGAACATCTGAAGAGTACAGATCGCCCTTCTCTGCTCTTAGAAGAACCTCTGAAGAGTACAGATCACCCTTCTCTGCTCTTATAGAAGAACATCTGAAGAGTACAGATCACCCTTCTCTGCTCTTAGAACCTCTGAAGAGTACAGATCACCCTTCTCTGCTCTTAGAACATCTGAAGAGTACAGATCACCCTTCTCTGCTCTTAGAGAAACATCTGAAGAGTACAGATCACCCTTCTCTGCTCTTAGAGAAACATCTGAAGAGTACAGATCACCCTTCTCTGCTCTTAGAGAAACATCTGAAGAGTACAGATCACCCTTCTCTGCTCTTAGAAGAACATCTGAAGAGTACAGATCACCCTTCTCTGCTCTTAGAAGAACATCTGAAGAGTACAGATCGCCCTTCTCTGCTCTTAGAAGAACATCTGAAGAGTACAGATCACCCTTCTCTGCTCTTAGAAGAACATCTGAAGAGTACAGATCACCCTTCTCTGCTCTTATAGAAGAACAACTGAAGAGTACAGATCACCCTTCTCTGCTCCTAGAAGAACATCAGAAGAGTACAGATCACCCTTCTCTGCTCTTATAGAAGAACAACTGAAGAGTACAGATCACCCTTCTCTGCTCTTAGAAGAACATCAGAAGAGTACAGATCGCCCTTCTCTGCTCTTAGAAGAACATCTGAAGAGTACAGATCGCCCTTCTCTGCTCTTAGAAGAACATCTGAAGAGTACAGATCACCCTTCTCTGCTCTTAGAAGAACATCTGAAGAGTACAGATCACCCTTCTCTGCTCTTAGAACCTCTGAAGAGTACAGATCACCCTTCTCTGCTCTTAGAACATCTGAAGAGTACAGATCACCCTTCTCTGCTCTTAGAACATCTGAAGAGTACAGATCACACTTCTCTGCTCTTATAGAACATCTGAAGAGTACAGATCACCCTTCTCTGCTCTTATAGAACATCTGAAGAGTACAGATCACCCTTCTCTGCTCTTAGAGGAACATCTGAAGAGTACAGATCACCCTTCTCTGCTCTTATAGAAGAACATCTGAAGAGTACAGATCACCCTTCTCTGCTCTTAGAAGAACCTCTGAAGAGTACAGATCACCCTTCTCTGCTCTTAGAAGAACATCTGAAGAGTACAGATCACCCTTCTCTGCTCTTAGAGGAACATCTGAAGAGTACAGATCACCCTTCTCTGCTCTTAGAGGAACATCTGAAGAGTACAGATCACCCTTCTCTGCTCTTAGAAGAACATCTGAAGAGTACAGATCGCCCTTCTCTGCTCTTAGAGGAACATCTGAAGAGTACAGATCACCCTTCTCTGCTCTTAGAAGAACATCTGAAGAGTACAGATCGCCCTTCTCTGCTCTTAGAAGAACATCTGAAGAGTACAGATCACCCTTCTCTGCTCTTAGAGGAACATCTGAAGAGTACAGATCACCCTTCTCTGCTCTTAGAACATCTGAAGAGTACAGATCACCCTTCTCTGCTCTTAGAGGAACATCTGAAGAGTACAGATCACCCTTCTCTGCTATTAGAGGAACATCTGAAGAGTATAGATCACCCTTCTCTGCTCTTAGAAGAACATCTGAAGAGTTCTCCAACTACACATTATAATAACCCAAAAATGTCATTTTCCCAACTATTGAACATCATTGGTTAAATCAACGAACAAAAAACATTCACAAAATTGCTGATAATAGTGTAGCATTGATTGGTGATGGACAATGTGATTCACTTGTCTTCAATGCAAAGTACTGCATCTATACATTAACCACTTCAGCCCCGGAAGGATTTACCCCCTTCCTGACCAGAGCACTTTTTGCGATTCGGCACTGCGTATTTTAACTGACAATTGCGTGGTCGTGCGACGTTGCTCCGAAACAAAATTGATGTCCTTTTTTCCCCACAAATAGAGCTTTCTTTTGGTGGTATTTGATCATCTCTGCGATTTTTATTTTTTGCCCTATAAACAAAAGAAGAGCAACAATTTTGAAAAAAACGCATTATTTATTACATTTTGCTGTAATAAATATCCCCAAAAATTATATAAAAAAACATTTTTTCCCTCAGTTTAGGCCGATCCGTATTCTTCTATATATTTTTGGTAAAAAAAAAAAAATCGCAATAAGCGTTTATTGATTGGTTTGCGCAAAAGTTATAGCATCTACAAAATAGGGGATATTTTTATGGCATTTTTTTTAAATAATTTTTTTTACTAGTAATGGCGGCGATCAGTGATTTTTATTGTGACTGCGACATTATGGCGGACATGTCGGACATTTTTGACACATTTTTGGGACCATTGTCATTTATACAGCAATCAGTGCTATACAAATGCACTGATTTCTGTGTAAATGACACTGGCAGTGAAGGGGTTAACCACTAGGGGGCGGGGAGGGGTTAAGTCAGTACTAGGGATGTGTTCTAACTGTAGGGGGGATGGGCTGTGTGTGGCACATCACTGATCTCTGCTCCGATGACAGGGAGCAGAGATCAGTGACACTGTCACTAGGCAGAACGGGGAGATGCTGTTTACATTAGCATCTCCCTGTTCTTCCTGCCCGTGAGGCGATCGCGGGTATCCCCATGGTGGTCAAGTCCACGAGACCCCATGACCCGACTCACAGAGTTCGCGGCAGGCGCGCGCGCACGCGGTGGCAAGTAATGTATGGGTACGTTACTTTGTGCATCCGTGCCATTCTGCCGACGTATATCTACCGGAGCCGGTCGGGAAGGGGTTAATGGATACAGAAACAGATTACATCTTAGATTTCCAAGTGGAGCAACTGCAAACTGGTCGTATCTCAGTGTCACTTGAAGAATTGGCGTTTCTTGAGGCCTTGGAGCGTGTTTTAAGGGATCAAGTGCAGGTAAAAATCATTGCAATGGACAGACATGTCTCCATACAAAAAATAATAAGGGAGAAATACCCACAAATTAGACACAAATTTGATGTATGGCATATGGCGAAATCAATTGGAGCAAAACTGATGGCTGCAAGTAAAAAAAGTAACAGTAGGGAACTTGCTGGCCGGGTTCCTTTAGCCAAAAAATCATTTCTGGTGGTCATCCAGTACTTGTCAGGATAATCCTATTCTACTAAAAGAAAAATGGCTTTCAATGAGTTTTCATGCAGCAAATGTAGATGAATGGCATGGAAATTCCCTATACCATCAGTGTTCACATACACCAATACCTACTGATGAAGAGAGGGAATATGAGAGGCTTACACAAGGATCTGCAGCTCACCAGAACTTAAATGACATAATTCAAGACCAGAGACTGATAAAGGACCTTGATCATATTTCTGGTTTTTACCATACAGGTGAAGTTGAAGTGTTTCATAATATGGTGTTGAAATATGGATCAAAACGGCATCACTTCTCTATGGACAGCATGGATGCAAGAACACAACTTGCTGCCCCCGACCACAATCACAACATAAACAGGTTACAAGCAGTTATTCAAAAACCAAAATAAAAGACTAAAAATAAGGGGCCTTTGTGTTACCGGTATGGCTTCAATAAGGCAAAAAAAGACTGGATTGTCGGCAAAGTATATGAACCAACTAGTCAAACATTCATGAAAGAGATCATCAGTGATGTCATTGACCATACTGCCCGAATCAAACATTTTACATGGCATTCGAGGCAGGTCAATGTTTCAGAAAAACATTGCAGTATTTCCACGTCCGGAAAAACATGAACTGCTCTCTAAATATCTTTCTCGTTTAGACTAAAAATTAATAATTGATTTTTTTTATAATGTAATTATATAAATATAAGATTACACTGCTTAAATATACAATTTAAAATGTATGTATTGAAAAAAATTACATTTATTCTAAATGCAAGTTAAATATATAATTTTATGGAAAAAAGAAAATAGTAATAAAGAATATTTAGCTTATAATATGTTTCTTATTTTTCTTAGCATATTTGTTATTATTAATATTAGCACAGTGTATAGACCCATTTTTTTTATTTATATGAAATTTCAAAAGGAAAAAGAAAGACATTATTATTTATTTGAAATTAAATATATTTATTGTAAAAAGAAACATAAACACAATTTTAAATTATTAGAAAAAACGGTCATTTGAAATAAAAATGTTATTCAAAATAAATTAACAATTAAAATGTTTTAACTGTTTGTAAGCCAAAGAAAGAATGTACTAAGAAATAATATTACATATTTTACTATTGTACATATATAAATATAAATATATTTTTATCTTTTTTATTGTGATAGAAGATTCTTGTGAGGTAAATTAATATTTTTTAAATTAACCACTTAAATACCAGTAACTTTCAACCATTCCCACACATGACAATTTTATGCTTTCAGCTCTGTCGCTGTTCAAATGTCAATTGTGCGCTCATGTAACACTGTACACAATCAAAAATGTCATCATTTTTTTACCCACAAATATTGATATTTTATGATGGTACTTGATCACCTTTAATGGTTTTATTTTTTGATAAAATAAAAAAAAATTAATATTCTTTGGAATAATATTTTTTTTTAAAATTTGTTAGATATAAAAAAAGTTGATTTTGCGTTCAATATTGGTAAATTATGAGGTTTTACTGATGGGCAATGATGATGCAGCAAGGATGGACACTGATGAGTTGGCACTGATATGTAGAATTTAGGAGCAATGATAATCTGCACTGATGGGCACCAATAGCTGACAATGTTATGCAGCACTGATGGTCACTGATAGGCAACAGAGATGGGCAATGATAGATGGCACTGATGAGCACTGACTGGCTGCACTGATGAGCAATGACTGGCGGCACTCATGGGCCCTGACAGGCGGCTGTTATGGGCAATGACAGGCAGCACTGATTGACAGATAGGCGGTACTGACTTACACTGACAGGTATCACTGATGGTCATCACTGATGTTGAAGTACTGACATGTTTTACTGCAGGGCACTGAGATGGGCATTTACAGGCACTCTGGTCGGCACTGATTGGCACTTTGATGGTCACTTTTAGCAGTGTTTTGGTTGGCCATTGACTGTCAACTTTGAAAAGGGGGTGTGCCACATAGGAGGGGACTGTGCTGATAGTCAATGTGATGATTATCATCAGAGAACCCCCCTCATATAGGGAGAGCAACCGATGTCCTCTCCCTGTCAGTGTGAAAAGATAAATGCCGTTTAGCGGTACCTCATGGTCCACGAGATGATGAACTGAGCTTTGTCACATCTGATCACGTGAAAATAAGGCTATGACAGAGGCTTCTTACCAAAATCTGAGAAGCGGGTTGTCCGACTGACACTACGCACTTGCTTTCGCCGCGCTGCGTGCCCCTTATGTTATAATGATGTACTAAAATAGACATCCAGTCAGCATAACATAACCGATACCCTGACGTCTTTCTACATATAGCAGGCGAGAAGTGCTTCAAAATATATATTTTATTATTTGATTTTTAATTGTAAAAATTTCTAATAAAAGATTAGGCATAATGATTTTAAACATGTTATGTTATTGAAATAATGAAAAATAGAATACAACATGTTTATTAGGGATGAGCCGAACACCCCCCTGTTCGGTTCGCACCAGAACATGCGAAAAGGAAAAAAGTTTGTTCGAACACGCGAACACCGTTAAAGTCTATGGGACACAAACATGAATAATCAAAAGTGCTAATTTTAAAGGCTTATATGCAAGTTATTGTCATAAAAAGTGTTTGGGGACCTGGGTCCTGCCCCAGGGGATATGGATCAATGCAAAAAAAAGTTTTAAAAACGGACGTTTTTTCAGGAGCAGTGATTTTAATAATGCTTAAAGTCAAACAATAAAAGTGTAATATCCCTTTAAATTTCATACCTGGGGGGTGTCTATAGTATGCCTGTAAAGGGGCGCATGTTTCCTGTGTTTAGAACAGTCTGACAGCAAAATGACATTTGGAAGGAAAAAACCCATTTAAAACTACCCGCGGCTATTGCATTGCCGACAATACACATAGAAGTTCATTGATAAAAACGGTATGGGAATTCCCCAAAGGGGAACCCCAAACCAAAATTTAAAAAAATGACGTGGGAGTCCCCCTAAATTCCATACCAGGCCCTTCAGGTCTGGTATGGATATTAAGGGGAACCCCGGCCAAAATTAAAAAAAAAAGACGTGGGGTTCCCCCTAAATTCCATACCAGACCTGAAGGGTCTGGTATGGATTTTAAGGGGAACCCCACGCCAAAAAAACCAAAAAAACGGCGTAGGGTCCCCCCAAAAATCCATACCAGACCCTTATCTGAGCACGCAACCTGGCAGGCCGCAGGAAAAGAGGGGGGGACGAGAGTGCGCCCCCCCTCCTGAACCGTACCAGGCCACATGCCCTCAACATTGGGAGGGTGCTTTGGGGTAGCCCCCCAAAACACCTTGTCCCCATGTTGATGAGGACAAGGGCCTCATCCCCACAACCCTGGTCGGTGGTTGTGGGGGTCTGTGGGCGGGGGACTTATCAGAATCTGGAAGCCCCCTTTAACAAGGGGACCCCCAGATCCCGCCCCCCCTTGTGTGAAATGGTAAGGGGGTACTTACCCCTACCATTTCACTAAAAAGCTTTCAAAAATGTTAAAAATGACAAGAGACAGTTTTTGACAATTCCTTTATTTAAATGCTTCTTCTTTCTTCTATCTTCCTTCATCTTCTGGTTCTTCTGGCTCTTCTGGTTCTTCTGGTTTTTCCTCCGGCATTCTCGTCCAGCATCTCCTCTGCTGCGTCTTCTATCTTCTTCTCCTCGGGCCGCTCCACACCCATGGCATGGGGGGGAGGCTCCCGCTCTTCTCTTCTTCTTTTCTTCTCTTCTCTTCTTCTCTTCATTTTCTTCTCCGGGCCGCTCCGCACCCATGCTGGCATGGAGGGAGGCTCCCGCTGTGTGACGGCGCTCCTCATCTGACAGTTCTTAAATAACGGGGGGTGGGGCCACCTGGTGACCCCGCCCCCCTCTGACGCACGGTGACTTGACGGGACTTCCCTGTGATGTCACGGGGAATGCCACAGGGAAGTCCCGTCATGTCCCGTGCATCAGAGGGGGCGAGGTCACCGGGTGGCCCCACCCCCGTTATTTAAGAACTGTCAGATGAGGAGCGCCGTCACACAGTGGGAGCCTCCCTTCATGCCAGCATGGATGCGGAGCGGCCCAGAGAAGAAAATGAAGAAGAGAAGAAAAGAAGAAGAGAAGAGCGGGAGCCTCCCCTCATGCCATGGGTGCGGAGCGGCCTGAGGAGAAGAAGATAGAAGATGCCGCGGAGGAGATGCTGGACAAGAACACCAGAGGAAGAACCAGAAGAACCAGAAGATGAAGGAAGATAGAAGAAAAAAGAAGCATTTAAATAAAGGAATTGTCAAAAACTGTCTCTTGTCATTTTTAACATTTTTGACAGTTTTTTAGTAAAATGGTAGGGGTAAGTACCCCCTTACCATTTCACACAGGGGGGCCGGGATCTGGGGGTCCCCTTGTTAAAGGGGAATTCCAGATTACGATAAGCCCCCCCGCCCGCAGACCCCCACAACCACCGGCCAGGGTTGTGGGGATGAGGCCCTTGTCCTCATCAACATGGGGACAAGGTGTTTTGGGGGGCTACCCCAAAGCACCCTCCCAATGTTGAGGGCATGTGGCCTGGTACGGTTCAGGAGGGGGGGCACTCTCGTCCCCCCTCTTTTTCTGCGGCTTGCCAGGTTGCCTGCTCGGATAAGGGTCTGGTGTGGATTTTTGGGGGACCCCACGCCATTTTCTTTTTGTTTGTTTTTTGGCACGGGGTTCCCCTTAAAATCCATACCAGACCTGAAGGGCCTGGTATGGAATTTAGGGGGACTCCCACGTCATTTTTTTTTTAAATTTTGGTTCGGGGTTCCCCTTTGGGGAATTCCCATGCCGTTTTTATCAATGAACTTCTATGTGTATTGTCGGCAATGCAATAGCCGCGGGTAGTTTTAAATGGGTTTTTTCCTTCAAAATGTCATTTTGCTGTCAGACTGTTTTAAGCACGGGAAACATGCGCCCCTTTACAGGCATACTATAGACACCCCCCAGGTATGAAATTTAAAGGGATATTACACTTTTATTGTTTGATTTTAAGCATTATTAAAATCACTGCTCCTGAAAAAACGTCCGTTTTTAAAACTTTTTTTGCATTGATCCATGTCCCCTGGGGCAGGACCCGGGTCCCCAAACACTTTTTATGACAATAACTTGCATATTAGCCTTTAAAATTAGCACTTTTGATTTCTCCCATAGACTTTTAAAGGGTGTTCTGCGGCATTCGAATTTGCCGTGAACACCCCAATTGTTCGCTGTTCAGTGAACTTGCGAACAGCCAATGTTCAAGTCGAACATGAGTTCGACTCGAACTCGAAGCTCATCCCTAATGTTTATTATAAAAACTATTTAAAAATTATTATTTACTCAAATAATAAGACCCCTTTCACACTGAGACACCCATAGTGTCCTTGGTAAAACTACGGCTACGTTATTGGCAGATATGAGGCGCAATTTTGGTCGCCAGCGTGGCGGTTAAATACCCCCGCTAGCGAATGAGAAAGGGTTTAAACCGCCCGTAATGCGCTGCATTTCCAGCGGTATAGTCGCACTGTCCCATAGAATTCAATGGGCAGGAGCGGTGGAAGAGTGTTAAACACAACGCTCCTTCAACGCTCTAAAAATGGTGCTAGCAGGACTGTGAAAAATGGATCAGCTGTTTGAGGGCATATTGAAGGCACTATTTTTAATGCTATAGCGCCTGCAATACGCCAACAGTGTGAAAGGGGTTTAAAAATGTTTTTAAAAAATGTAATTAAAATATACCTATTAGCATCGCGAATATACTCTTTGTGAGCATTTCCAGATTCCATCTGGATTTGGTAGAAGAAGAATTCTTTTCTTAAGACATCTTTCCTTAAATCCTTCGTTGTTTATTACACATGTAAGTCCATGCGTCAAGAAAGGCTCAACCTCATTTAATGACTTGCAGCATTTTGATTCTTCTGTTGTTGGCATGGGCCTACATTCTCCACATAAACACCACCTTGTATGACCAATTAGAATCTCTGAATGATCTTCCTCTTCTAAACTTTCAATCGTTCTTTTCTTTTTAAGGGGATTTATAGGAAACGCTGGTGGCTCCTCAGTGCCAGGCTGTTGATATTTGTGATGTAATCTTTCTCTAAGATTAGTAACATCCTAAATTGAAATGAAAAAAACACGATAACATGAATTTCCTAACAAAATAAAAATAATCTCAGTTAAATATTATTATTGGAAAACATGTATTAATAAATGACGAGCTGCCTCAAGCAAGGGAAAAAGCATGGCGTGAACAAGGCCAGGAGTTCCATGGTTTCTGTAAGTAAAACTGGGGGCTGGGGGAAGCATTGGATGTATCAAGATGAAAAAACTCAAAGATTTAGAACACCTTTATTGGTGAAAAAAGATTTCATGATTTCTGGACCCCACACACACACGGGTTACATAGCTGAGTAATTGAAAGTCAGGCGTTGATAATGCGCTTGATCTAGACATGGTTTTCTCAGCTCTTCATGGCATAGATTAAGCTCAGCACAGCCAATGGCTTGCACTGCAGTAATTCTACTACAATGACTAGAGGGCCGGGGTCGGGGCCGAGTCTTATAGTGTATGTCTGTAGACAACAAATGAAGGAATAGGGAGCACTCCCGAAAGCTAAAAAAAAGGGAGATTGCTTACCAGAGGGGATTATCAAAAGCTTTGAGGAGTGGAGTCAGATGGCAAAGTGAGCCCAGAAGACGTGGATGGTGGCCACTCTATGCAATACTTGCTTCAAAGTGGAGATCAGTGCCGTCTTTAACATGTGGCAAAAGGGGCAGATGCACAGGGCCATGTCATTAATGGGTGCCCCTTCGCTGCCCACCTCTTGAGCCCCTTGCTGCCCGCCGGAGTTCGGCCACCTCTGATAATGGTCGCATGCTGGCTGCTCGCTAATGTCACTTGGAAATACAGAAGAGCTGCTTCTGTATTTCCAAGTGACAACGCTCCTCTACCAGCGGCCACTGTGATCTTTCTGGTGTACACACGCTCTATGAGAGCAGAGGAGGAAGGGGGCGGAGAATCTGCACAGGGGAAGCACCCGCAAACTGGCATGTTGCAAGGACATTGGAGGACTGGACACCATGCTGTGAGTAGCATTTGGGACAGAGGAAAACTCTGCACTGGAATGGCGGAAACATTGAGGGAGGAGAGTTTTGCCTTGTACTTAGGGGGAGTGCGGAGTGTGGAGCCATGTACTGGAATCTGGAATGGAGTAGAGCCATGCATACATGCACTCTGCACCAACCTCACCCTCTACACTCTGCACCCACCCTCTAAACTATGCACCCACGGCACTGTTCATCCACCTCACCCCATGCAACTAGTGCACCCCTTAACCCTGCACTATGTATATAGGTAACCCCAGCACCCTGCACTCTGTATATAGCGTACCCATGAACCCTGCACATAGTGTTGCTCCTTAACCACTTGCCGACCGACGCACGCCAATGTACATCCAAAGTTTGGCGGCGGATATCGTTGTTATGGCAGCAGCTAGCTGCCATAACCCTGGTATCCCCATTTTTGTGCGGCGGTCGGATACAAGATAAAAGTGGTCCCTGCGGTGGATTCGCCGCGAGATCACTTTTATCGGTGGCGGGAGAGTGTCCCCCCTTCCGCCGCGATCCGATCCCATCGGCCGCTTACTGGAGCCGTTGGTAATGGCGGAGGCGTTCGCATCTGTCCCCTTGCTGTGCCTGGAGACAAGTGAGGGGGAGATGGCGCCCACTGGTCTCCATGACACTGCAGGGCAGAAGCAACATCAAAACATCACTTCCGCCCATGCCTCTTAAAGGCACAATTTTTTCAATGTCCTTTTTTTTATTGCATTTTAGTGTAAATATGAGATCTGAGGTCTTTTTGACCCCAGATCTCATATTTAAGAGGTCCTGTCATGCTTTTTTCTATTACAAGGGATGTTTACATTCCTTGTAATAGGAATAAAAGTGACACCATTTTTTATTTTTTTTAAAACAGTGTAGAAATAAATAAAATCATGTAAAATAAATAATAAAAAAAAATAAATAAAATAAAACGCCCCGTCTCAACGAGCTTGCGTGCAGAAGCGAACGCATACATGAGTAGCGCCCGCATATGAAAACGGTGGTCAAACCACACATGTGGGGTATCGCCGCGATCGTTAGAGCAAGAGCAATAATTCTAGCCCTAGACCTCCTCTATAACTTAAAACATGCAACCTGTAGAATTTTTTAAACGTCACCTGTGGAGATTTTTGAGGGTAAAAGTTTGACGCCATTCCACAAGCGGGTGCAATTTTGAAGCGTGACATGTTGGGTATCAATTTACTCGGCATAACATATTTCACAATATAAAAAAAAATTGGGCTAACTTTACTGTTGTCTTATTCTTTTATTCAAAAAAGTGAAATTTTTCCAAGAAAAGCGTGCTTGTAAGATCGCTGCGCAAATACGGTGTGAAAAAAAAGTATTGCAATGACCGCCGTTTTATTTTCTAGGGTGTTAGAAAAAAACAATATATAATGTTTGGGGGTTCTAAGTAATTTTCTAGAAAAAATTTTTTTAAACATGCAAACACCTAAAATCCAAAACGAGGCTGGTCCTTAAGTGGTTAACCGTGCACTATGCACTTTGCGTACCCCTCAAACCAGCATTCTGCACATAGCGCGCCCCTCAACCTTGCACTCTGAACCTAGCACACACCACCAACCCCTCCACTCTCTAAATAGTACATCCAGGCACTCTGTACATATGCGTATCTCTGAATGAAGAATTCTGTAGATAGTGCAACACTATATCATATTAATCACAAAGAGTATCCTAATTTTGGAAATAGTTTTCTTGCAGCTGTGGTGGCTGCATCACATAAAAAACATATAAATATGGATGAGTAAATAATCTCTAAATATCAGCCATTAACCCATTAAAGCAGCGTTATTCTCAGTCCTAAACGCTGACTGATAAATAAAAAAGTCTTTGTAAAATGCAGGCAAAACAAATGCAGGCAGGAAAATTCCAGCAAAGACACAAAGGCTAGGACTTAATCTGGAGTCTCATATATAAATAGTAGATCTGATGGGTGCACCTTTCACCATCTGTTAGGACACCTTGTGCCGCACACACCCCGCAAGGGGTTCAAACTCACCGGAACCGAGAGGTTAACAGGCCTTGGATAGTATCCTAACTCTGATTACTCCCAAAGTCCTCCAGGGTTGATAGTCAAACACCAGCAACAATGTCCACATGTAAAAAAAGAGACCCCAAATAGTCCAGTACCGTTTTGATAATTTATTATAAATCAAACAAAATAAAGGAAAATAAAATAAAGTCAAGTAAACTATAAAAATCAGTGGGCGCAGGTCCTTTCAAAGGATAGCCTTCTAGCTTTCGGTTGGTTGGTAATAGTGGATAACTCAAATGCCTTCTATCAAAGTACAAGGGAGCTGGATGCAGACTGGATGGATGATACACTCACAGCTGATCAGCCCTTCATCCCACTAGTAACAAAAAGCTACGAGCTTGGAGAGCACTGCGTGTCAGTCACAGCTGATCGCCACTTCCTCCCTCTCGTGTCTGAAGCTTCAGGCTTAGAGCGCACTGCGTCCTCACGTGATAACGGTTGCCGTGGTATCATGATCTGACTAGTTTCGTCCTTAAGACTTTTTCAAAGAGCATGACTTCACGGCATAGTGAACAGAATTTATCTTAGGGGGTGGGGCGCAACCAGCACTCCGCCCTAGTGGATGAATAATTAGTAGAATCTGGGTCTGATTGGAAGGTGTGTCCCTATCTTATACTGGGAACGTATCCATACTCCAACCAACCTAAAACTGCAGGCTGCACATTTTATTAACATCGCTGGGTAAATGTAACAGATTACTGCAATACATCTGGAATCGCCCAATTTATTGTAGCAAAATAACTCAGCCTCAGTTCTTATGTCCTAGATTGTAACTGAGCCTCCCCTCTTCCGTTTACTTAGGATGCAGCTAAAGAGAGAGAGTCGCTTGACCCCCAGATAATACTAAACTATATAGGTATCACAGTATAGTGGACAGGTAATTAAAAATAACAATAATCCCTAATCCGGTATTATTACCATATAAAATAAGATAAGATTATCACATTGCGACATTGAGCTAGCATAAAACATTACATACAAAATCGCATATAATCACAGCAACAGCGGAACTTGTAATAAAATCAAAAAAGTAATATTGATTAAAATCCAGTCGGATTGTAATTACCTGAATGGCATAATAAAAAAATCTCCAAAGGTAAAAAGGCGGAGATTAATAGTAGACTCTACAGTGCATCTCTGTGTCTCATAGGTCTATCTGTACATACACAATACAGGAATATGTAATGTAAACGTGGCAAAGTCATTACGTAATCTATAAAGTAAACAGATTTAAATCCTAGAGTAGAGACTCCCTAAATTAAACTCTAATACAGTACATGATCATCCACTCTAGTAAACCTAGAAATCACTGATAAAACAATTAATATCGAGTTCGATATTTAACCCTTTCGGGCTAAGAGTGTTAGTTAAAAAATCCATTGAGTTTCTTTTTTTGATAAATCCCTTACTATATTGCCCCCCCTCCATGATTGTTTAATGTGATCTATCCCCCAAAATAACAATCCAGAAGGGTCTTGTCCGTGATGTTGTTTGAAGTGCAGGGATACATTGTGGTCTTTATAACCAATAGAGATATTATGCACATGCTCTGCGATTCTAACTCGTAAAAGACACTTAGTGCGACCTATGTACATTAATCCACAAGGACAACGCAAGGCATACACGACATGAGATGTATTACATGTTATAAAGTGCTTAATTGCAAATTCCCTGTTATTAGAAGTTGAGGTAAATTTTTCTATTTTTCTCATAGGTCTCACCACCTTTCTGCAAGCTTTGCACTTCCGACATGCAAAAAAAACATTTTGCTCCCAGAAGGTTGGATTTCTCCCAGGGGGATCAATAATCTTTTTGACTATAACATCCCTAAAGCTTGGCGCCTTACAGTAAATAAATTTGGGTTTGTCTGGTAGAACCCTTGACAGTGTCCTATCCAAACAAAGTACATGCCAATGTTTATGGAAAATATTCTCCACCTCCTTGAATTGTGAATGGAAGGGAGATATAAAACTCCATTCATGATCTAGGTTTCTTTCCATACTAGGTGCGTCTCTTAAACAATGATCCCGGGAGAGAGCCCTAATCTCCTCAATAATAGGGTCTAAAAACTGAGGTTTATATTCTTTTTCCACAAACCTATTTTTTAACCACTTGACAACTGGGCACTTAAACCCCCTTCGTGACCAGACCAATTTTCAGCTTTCAGCGCTCTCACACTTTGAATGACAATTACTCAGTCATGTAATACTGTACCCAAATGAATTTTGTGTCCTTTTTTCATACAAATACAGCTTTCTTTTGGTGGTATTTGATCACCTCTGGGCTTTTTATTTTTTGCGCTATAAATGAAAAAAGACCGAAAATTTTGAAAAAAATGAATTTTTCTTCGTTTCTGTGATAAAATTTTGCAAATTATTAATTTTTCTTCATAAATTTTGGCAACAATTTATACTGCTACATATCTTTGGTAAAAATAACCAAAATTAGTGGATATTATTTGGTCTTAGTGAAAGTTAGAGAATCTACAAACTATGGTGCAAATCATAAAAAATTGATCACACCTGATGTACTGACGGCCTGTCTCATTTCTTGAGACCCGAACAAGCCAGGAAAGTACAAATACCCCCCAAATGACCCCTTTTTTGAAAGTAGACATTCCAAGGTATTTAGTAAGATGCATGGTGAGGTTTTTAATGTTGTCATTTTTTCCCACAATTCTTTGCAAAATGAATATTCCCCCCCCACAAAATTGTCATTGTAATAAGTTATTTCTCTCACATGGCATGTGTATACCACAAATGACACCCCAAAATAAATTCTGCTACTCCTCCTGAGTATTACGATACCACATGTGTGGGACTTTTTCACAGCCTGGCCACATAGAGAGGCCCAACATGCAGGGAGCGCCATCGGGTGTTCTAGGAGCATAAATTACACATCTAACTTGTTGACTACGTATTACACTTTTGAAGGCCCTGGAGCACCAGGACAATGACATGTGACACTGACGTGGCACTAATGACAGATGGCACTGATATGTGGCACTGATGTGGCACTGATGACAGATGGCACTGATACGTGGCACTGACACTAATGTGGCACTGATGACAGATGGCACTAATACGTGGCACTGATGACAGATGGCACTAATACGTGGCACTGAAAACAGATGGCACTAATACGTGGCACTGACAGATGGCACTAATACGTGGCACTGATGACACGTGGCACTGATGACAGATGGCACTGATGACAGATGGCACTAATATGTGGCACTGATGACATGTGGCACTGATGACAGATGGCACTAAAGGTGGCACTGATACATGGCACGGATGACACTGATGACAGATGGCACTGATACGTGGCACTGATGACAGATGGCACTAATACGTGGCACTGATGACACTGATGACAGATGGCACTGATACGTGGCACGGATGACACTGATGACAGATGGCACTGATACGTGGCACTGATGACAGATGGCACTAATACGTGGCACCGATGACGCTGATGACAGATGGCACTGATACGTGGCACGGATGATGCTGATGACAGATGGCACTGATATGTTGCACTGATGACAGATGGCACTAATACGTGGCACTGATGACACTGATGACAGATGGCACTGATACGTGGCACTGATGACACTGATGACAGATGGCACTGATACATGGCACTAATGACACGTGACACTGATGACAGATGGCACGTGACACTGACAGGTGGCACTGATGACAGATGGCACTATGTGGCACTGATGACAGATGGCACTTATACGTGGCACTGGGGACAGATGGCAGTGGGGACAGATGGCAGTGGGGACAGATGGCAGGGACATGACAGTGGGGACAGATGGCAGGGACATGACAGCAGGGACAGATGGCAGGGACATGACAGCAGGGACAGATGGCAGGGACGTGACAGCAGGGACATGATGACAGGGACAGATGGCAGGGACAGATGGCAGGGACAGATGTCAGTGGGGACACTTTATTTTTTCATTTTTTTTTTGTTTTTTTCACTTACCGCCGAAGCGGTTCGCTCTCCTTCCTCACACGCTGTCTCTGTGTGAGGAGGGAGAGCCGCAGAACACCGGCGATGAGAGTTGATCTCATATGTTTACATATGAGATCATCTCTCATTGGCACCGCTGATCGCGCTGAAAACGGCCGCTAGGATTGGCCGTTTTCAGCGATCTGTGACTGGCTGTGTCCAAGGGACACGGCCAGCACAGAACTTCCCCGATGCGCGCCCGTGGGAGCACGCAACGCGGAAGTAAACAGGAGGTCGTCCAGGGACGGCCTCCCGGCAATTGCTGACAGCGCTGTAACCGTCTTTCGGCTATAGCGCGGACGCCTAGTGGTTAATACTGTAACTTGTTGATCGAAATCCTCTAATTCGGAGCAATTTCAACTGACCCTCATTATTTGGCCCTTGGGCACATTTTTCAACCAAAGCGGATGGTGACCGCTATGCACTGGAAGGTAACTATTTCTATCGGTGGGTTTGTAGAACACTTTCGTTTGTACTCTGTCACCAACTCTGTAGATGTTCACATCTAAAAAGTGTATTTCCTCAGTGCTCCACTGGCTCGTAAGTCTAATATTATGAGCATTATCATTCAAATGAGCCATATAATTTTGAAGTGCAAGTTCTGAACCCGCCCATATCAATATCAGGTCATCAATATAGCGTTTGTAGTATAAGAAACATACTTAAAAAAAAAAATCTTAGTAATTATAACAATTTTATTAATTTAAACTATATATGATTGAAATGTTTACCTCATCAATATCGCTGGGAACAGATGATGCATAAATTTCATCGTCATCATCATCTGTACCATTAATATGCACACTCTCAGCGGTGTCCTTTTAAAAAATATATATATATTTTTTTTTTTTAATGTACATATTCTACAAATTTTTTTAGAACAATTAAACATGTATAATAAAACTTGTATATAAAACCAACCTGAGAGCTTGAGGTAAATGATGTTTATTCTTCTAAAATAGAATTCTCTACGTCATCTAAATTCTGGGATTCCTGTGAAATGTATTTGATCATTAATAATTTATAGTAAAGTAATTATATACACGTATTATCTTAGATGTACAAATTATTTATTAAGAATATATATTATATATTTTATGGATTTAAAATAACTAAAATGATTTTTTTAATAATCAATAATGTAATATTTTTTTAAAATTTATATAAATATATTAAAAAATTATTTGAGTAAATAATCTTATATTAAAGTATAATTTTAATTTAAGCATATATTTTAATTAAGTAACAAATGCACAAAAATTGTATTATTGTTATTTAATAAACAACTAACGAAAAAATATTTATCAACACAATATCAATAGCTTGAAATGCATATCGATTGTGCAGATGCATAAATGGTATGCATTTTAATTATCTGAATATAAATTACAGTATACAAATTAATTATTTTAATCAATCAGTAGTCATCTTCATTATTTACATTTATTTATTATTTTTTTATTTGTTGTTATTTTCATTATTATTATCGATTTTTCACTCATAATTCATCATCTATGCCCTTAAATTAAATCCAGTAATCAGCATTATTTATATTAATTTTTTTTTAAATTATTATTAGTATTGATTGTTCTTTTTATTTTTTCATCAACTATGGCCTTTTTATCACATATAAATTAAATAAAATAATAAATCTTCAAATGTTGTCAAGAATTTGGAAATTTAATATAATATGCCTCTTATAAAGCTTTACCATTGTGCTGTAGATAATATTGCTGTAGGTTGGGGAGGCGGGAATGGGTGTATACTAGGGGTGGTGTAGTGTCATATTCCACTCCCCATCATAGAATGCTCCATGTGGCCAGAAATTTCGCACTGTGCATGTGCAATACACTCTGACAATACAGCGGCGTCCACAAGAACTTTGCTCGTTCTCGTTAGGCAAAATTTAAAAAAAAAAGGGATTGCGCATGCGCGATGCCGCTAAGCCTAATGGGAACTGTAGTTCCCATTAGGCCGTGACGTGGCTGTAATGCACGCGCACCGCAAACACGTAAATACTGTATAGAAACAAGAGAGGAAGGCAGGAGGGTGATATACAAGGAATATTTGCTCAGGTATTTAAATCATTTTAATACAAGTGACAACATTATTCTTTATAAGTACCTAACAGACATCGATTATAAGTTATAACATTTTTACCTTTACAACCCCTTTAAGGCAAATCCTAGAATAGAAAAAGTTAGAGAAAAGAAAAGAGAAATAAGATAATCCGGATACATTACACAGACAGCCCTTACATGACCATGCTTTGTCTTCCATGAGGCTAAGAGAGAGAGTCAGGGGTGTGTATTCTGATATATAGACACTTGTAAACCCCCCTCCTATGTGCTAAAACTGCTACATTGAGCCAATGTGGGTGGGGGCTCTCTTAAAGTGATTGTAAGGGTACATTTATTTTTAAATAAAAAACATATATCATACTTACCTCCACTGTGCAGCTCGTTTTGCACAGAGTGGCCCCAAACCTGCTCTTCTGGGGTCCCCCTGTGGCTCTCGCGGCTCCTCCCCACATCTGATAACCCCCTAGGAGAAGCGCTTCCCTGAGGGGGTTACCTTACAGCCAACCATAGAGGCCGAATGCAGGACTCGGCCCCGCCCCATGGCGCTCACGTCATTGGATTTGATTGACAGCAGCGGGAGCCAATGTCTGCGCTGTTATCAATCTATCCAATCAAGAGCCGAGAACCCCGGGCAGAGAGACAGTGTTTCCCTGCTGGGTCTAGTTCTAGGGCTTAGGTAAGTAAAACAGGGGGGGATGGGGGGCCGGTCACTGACAGGAGTTTATTCACCTTAATGTATAGGATGCATTAAGGTGAAAAAACAGGAAGGTTTACAACCCCTTTAAGATAGAACACCAGCTACCATTTTATGACCAAGTTCTTCCTGTTCCCTCCCCACCTCCTTTGAAGTGACATTATTATGGTACCAAATAGTCAGAGAAGAGGATTTTGTCAGATAAAATTCCACAGCTGGGTATGGTGTGTCTGTTGATTCTAAACATGTTCTGAAACTATAGAGTCATTGAAAGATCGCTGTAATGCCCTGTACACACGGTCGGATTTTCCAACGGAAAATGTGTGATAGGACCTTGTTGTCGGAAATTCCGACCGTGTGTAGGCTCCATCACACATTTTACATCGGATTTTCAGACACACAAAATTTGAGAGCAGGCTATAAAAATTTTCCGACAACAAAATCCGTTGTCAGAATTTCCGACCGTGTGTCCACAAATCCGACGCACAAAGTGCCACGCATGTTCAGAATAAATAAAGAGATGAAAGCTATTGGCTACTGCCCCATTTATAGTCCCGACGTACGTGTTTTACATCACCGCGTTCAGAATGATCGGATTTTCCAACAACTTTGTGTGACCGTGTGTATGCAAGACAAGTTTGAGCCAACATCTGTGGGAAAAAATCCTAGGATTTTGTTGTAGGAATGTCCGATCAATGTCCGACCGTGTGTACGGGGCAGAAGTCACATTAATAATAAAGTCTATCATTTTCAGGGCTTAAATTTCCAGATCAGTTCCCCCTGAAGTTCATTCATTTATGGCGGCTCTGTGATCAGCGAGTCCGTGAGACACGGCTGATCACAGATTGAAGTAAGGGGCTGATCCCGGCCCTTTACCACATGATCAGCTGTCAGCCAATGATAACTGATCACGTGATGTAAACAGAAGCCAGTAATCTGCTTTTTTTCCCTTCACACTGACAGCGTGAGGAGAAAAATGGGACATCAGTCCCGCACACAGGGCCACCTAAGCAGTGCCACCTACCAGAGCCTACCAATGCCAGCTATCAGTGCCCATCAGTGCTTCCAATCAGTGCCCATCAGTGCCTCATCATCAGTGTCACATGTGATATCCCATCGGATAATATTGGAATGAACGGTCGTGATTGGGTCTTGAAAGCTCTGTGCTTTCGATCCGATTATCGTACGATCGCGTCAAAAGCGGTATTTTTCGTCCAATTTTCAGATCATGTGTATGGGCCATTATTCAATGTAAAATAATGCCCCCCCTGCAGTGTGTGTTTGTAAACAATCACCTTGTAAAACAACCTTTTCAGTTTAAAATATGAATGAAAGACTAAATATTTGTGTATAGATAAAAAAAGCATTATAAATATTTTTTCTCCTTTTTTTATAAGTGATCACATCCCCTCTGTTCTCAGCTGCATGAGAGCTGGAGGAGGAGAAACAGCAGCACACTGATCTTGCCAGTGAATGGCTGTGTGGTGGGGGCGTGGCAGGACAAGTCTGATCATTGGAGGAGAGCAGCCTGAGTTCCCAACACAGCTAGAGAACTAACCACAATGTGTTCTACTGCTTAGTGCGGTCAGTTTTTAATAGGAAAGCAGAGGGACTGGCAGGAACACCAGGGATTTCACACAAAGGTAGCAATACAAAGAGAATAGGAGACTTTCTCACACAAGTACATAGCAGGCACATATCAGGAATATGAAGTGTTGGGGTAACAAACACTTTGTCATAATGTGCTAGTATGCACCGCATACTAGCACATTATGACAGACTTACCTACAAACTGAGCCCTCCAACGCTGCACAGTCACGGCTCCCTGGTGCTTCCATCTTCACCCGATTTTCCTTCCAGGTTTGAAATCTTCAGCCACTTGAATGGCCAGGCAGCGGTGACATCACTCCTGATCATGTGCACAGGAGTCACATCGCCGTGGCACACAGAACGGGCCGTAACTGTGATCTTAACTGAGCATGTGCGCCTCAGATCACATACCTGCTGACAGGCAGGGGGAGATTTTTTGACAGAAGAGATCTCTAGGGTCTCTTTTGTTATAAAAGCCCTCGCTGTCAGCGGATTGTGCATTTCCTACGTTTAATCAAGAAAACTAATGGAGAGTGGCTACTATGAATGTTTTATTTTACTAAGTGCAATCTTTTTGGCTTTATAAGGAGTTTTCTTAAAGTTTATACTTGGCTGTTTTTGGAGGTTGGGGCCTAAAAATTTGAGGTTTTTTATAGATTGAAAATTTGTGTGGTAAATAATAATGACATAAATACTTTTTTGGTAAGGGCTTTTTGTAGGATGCGGGGTTATCCAAATAATTTTAAAAGGCTTCTTCAACCATCTTATATCACAATTTGGGTGACATAATCCATGTATAAAAGTGCATTTTTTTTTCTACAGAACTGGCTTTTTATGACGTTACGCATCCATTTGCCATAGTACCAACTATTTTTATGAAGATTAGTAGGTTTAAAGATTTTACCCCCTTCCTGACCTGAGCACTTTTTGCGATTCGGCACTGCGTTGCTTTAACTGACAATTGCGCAGTCGTGCGACGTGGCTCCCAAACAAAATTGACGTCCTTTTTCCCCACAAACAGAGCTTTCTTTTGGTGGTATTTGATCACCTCTGCGATTTTTATTTTTTGCGCTGTAAACAAAATAAGAGCGGCAATTTTGAAAAAAACGCATTATTTTTTACATTTTGCTATAATAAATATCCCCCAAAAATATATAAAAACATTTTTTTTCCTCAGTTTAGGCCGATCCGTATTCTTCTACCTATTTTAAGCATTTATTGATTGGTTTGCGCAAAAGTTATAGCGTTTACAAAATAGGGGATGGTTTTATGGCATTTTTATTAATATTTTTTTTTTACTAGTAATGTCGGTGATCAGCGATTTTTATTGTGACTGTGACATTATGGCGGACACATCGGACATTTTAGACACATTTTTGGGACCATTGTCATTTATACAGCAATCAGTGCTATAAAAATGCACTGATTCCTGTGTAAATGACACTGGCAGTGAAGGGGTTAACCACTAGGGGGTGGGGAGGGGTTAAGTCAGTACTGGGGAGTGATTCTAACTGTAGGGGGGATGGGCTAGCTGTGACACGTCACTGATCTCTGTTCCTGATGACAGGGAGCAGAGATCAGTGACACTGTCACTAGGCAGAACGGGGAGATGCTGTTTACATCAACATCTACCCGTTCGTCCTCTCCGCAAGGTGATCGCGGGTATCCCCGCGGCGATCGAGTCCACGGCACCCGCGACCAGACTCACAGTGGGCCGGCTGTGGCGCGCACATGATGGCATGGTGGAAAATTCAAAGGGACGTACGGGTACGCCCATTTGCCCAGCCGTGCCATTCTGCCGACGTACATCGGCGTGCGCCGGTCGGGAAGTGGTTAAAAAGGTTTGTTTTTTTGGCTTAAACTCAAAACCATAAATGTAATATATTGCAGTGTACCAAGCATTAGATGTAGTGGCTCAAACAGTTTTCTTTTTTTTTTTCCCCTCTGTCTTCACCTGTGATCTGGCCAGTAACACATCTCCTTTATTAGGCCAAGGGTGTTATTGTTATAATACTGTACTAAAGTAATTACTATGCCAGTTAGAGGTTCCAAATATATATGGCATAGTAATCCCAGTTCTGATAGAATTGTGTAGCACTGGGATGGGATCCTTAAGGCTCTGTTCACAAATAATGCAGTGACCTTTGTTTTACTGCACTGGATGAATGCAAATCACTGCAAGGACCCGCCTAAAACAATTGTTTTCTATGTGTTCTGTTCACATGTCAATGCAGCCCAGAGGTGCAGTGCAGTATAATGCGATACAATGCAAGGATGCTGCATTTTATTGCAGGGTACAGGAGGGGATTACATGTTACTGTACAGCAGGGCAATGTGCACTTCAAATAAAGTTGAAACAAATAAGGGAACTGCTAAAACGCGCATCACACTGCCCCCTGCTGCCCACTCACTGCACCAGAATGGAGAGCTGCCTACCCATTAAACCGCTGCAGTTTAGTGTGCAGGCAGTGCAAACGGGTCCTAGTTCCTGCCAAGCAATGCTCCCGGATTGAGTAGCAGCTCCAGGGAGGAAGAGGAAGGACTGAGCACTGATTAGCTGTTAGTGCAGGCAAGGGGCAGGACCATAGGTGTGTGCAGCCTATTGCATTAGGGTGTGCACCCCAAGGCTCAAACACACATGCATGCGTATATATATATATATATATACACACACACACACACACTTATAAATACAGGAAAATCTTGGATTGCGAGCATAATTCGTTCCAGAAACATGCTTGTAATCCAAAGCACTTGTATATCAAAGCATTTTTTTACAGGGTATAAAAGAGAAGAGAGGCACCTCTAAGTGTAGCAATAAGTTGCTAAATGTTGTACCTTCATTAAATGTAACCATATTGCTACACTTAAGAGGCTCCTCTCTTCTCTTTTATACTCAGTTGTGACATGACGCTACTCTTATATCAAGACATCGCTTGTATATCAAGGCAAAATTTATTAAAACATTTTGCTTGTCTTGCAAAACGCTCTCAAACCAAGTTACTCTCAAACCAAGATTTTACTGTAAATGTAAAAAAACATTTTAAAATGTATTAAATTGTGTTTTAATTAACCACTTGCCGACCGCCTCCTGGATATATACGTCGGCAGAATGGCACGGCTGCGCAAAGTAACATCCTGGTACGTTACTTTAAATTTGCCGCCATGCACCTGAATTTACCTGCCGCAAGCTCCGTGAGTCGGGTCGCGGGTCCCGCGGACTCAATCGCCACGGAGATACCCGTGAACGCCTCACAGAGAGGATGAACGGGGGATGCTGATGTAAACAGCATCTCCCCATTCTGCCTAGTGACAGTGTCACTGATCTCTGCTCCCTATCATCGGGAGCAGAGATCAGTGACGTGTCACAGCTAGCCCATCCCCCCTACAGATAGAATCACTCCCTAGTACTGACTTAACCCCTTCCTAGCCCCCTAGTGGTTAACCCCTTCACTGCCAGTGTCATTTACACAGGAATCAGTGCATTTGTATAGCATTGATTGCTGTATAAATGACAATGGTCCCAAAAATGTGTCAAAAATGTCCGATGTCTCCGCCATAATGTCGCAGTCACGATAAAAATCGCTGATCACCGCCATTACTAGTAAAAAGGAAATTATTAATAAAAATGCCATAAAACTATCCCCTATTTTGTAAATGCTATAACTTTTAACTTTTATAAGAATATGTATCGGCCTAAACTGAGGAAAAAAATGTTTTTTTTGGGGGATATTTATTATAGCAAAATGTAAAAAATAATGCATTTCTTTCAAAATTGTCGCTCTTATTTTGTTAATAGCGCAAAAAATAAAAATCGCAGAGGTGATCAAATACCAGCAAAAGAAAGCTCTATTTGTGGGGAAAAAAGGACGTCAATTTTGTTTGGGAGCAACATTGCACAACCGCGCAATTGTCAGTTAAAGTGATGCAGTGCCAAATCGCAAAAAGTGTTCTGGTCAGGAAGGGGGAAAATCCTTCCGGTGCTGAAGTGGTTAACCACTTGCCGACCGCCGCACGACTATATACGTCGACAGAGCGGCACGGGCAGGCAAAAGGACGTATATGTACGTCCTTGCCTGCCCGCGGGTGGGGGGTCCGATCGGACCCCCCCCCGGTGCCTGCGGCGGTCGGCAAATCTCCCCCGGCGATCGGAGGTGAGGGGGAGGCCATCCATTCGTGGCCCCCCCCTCGCGATCGCTCTCAGCCAATGGGATCATTTCCCTGCCTCTGTATTGTACACAGAGGCAGAGGAAATGATGTCATCTCTCCTCGGCTCGGTATTTTCCGTTCCGGGCCGAGGAGAGAAGACTGCAATGTAAGTGCACCAACACACTACACACAGTAGAACATGCCAGGCACACTAAACACCCCGATCCCCCCCCCGATCGCCCCCCGATCCCCCCCAATCACCCCCCCCCCCCCTGTCACAAACTGACACCAGCAGTTTTTTTTTTTTTTTTTTTTTTTTTTTTTCTGATTACTGCATAGTGTCAGTTTGTGACAGTTACAGTGTCAGGGCAGTGAGTGTTAGGCCCCCTGTAGGTCTAGGGTACCCCCCTAACCCCCCTAATAAAGTTTTAACCCCTTGATCACCCCCTGTCACCAGTGTCGCTAAGCGATCATTTTTCTGATCGCTGTATTAGTGTCGCTGGTGATGCTAGTTAGGGACGTAAATATTTAGGTTCGCCGTCAGAGTTTTATAGCGACAGGGACCCCCATATACTATCTAATAAATGTTTTAACCCCTTGATTGCCCCCTAGTTAACCCTTTCACCACTGATCACTGTATAACCGTTACGGGTGACGCTGGTTAGTTTGTTTATTTTTTATAGTGTCAGGGAACCCGCCGTTTATTACCGAATAAAGGTTTAGCCCCCTGATCGTCCGGCGGTGATATGCGTCGCCCCAGGCAGCGTCAGATTAGCGTCAGTACCGCTAACACCCACGCACGCAGCATACGCCTCCCTTAGTGGTATAGTATCTGATCGCATCAATATCTGATCCGATCAGATCTATACTAGCGTCCCCAGCAGTTTAGGGTTCCCAAAAACACAGTGTTAGCGGGATCAGCCCAGATACCTGCTAGCACCTGCGTTTTGCCCCTCCGCCCAGCTCGGCCCAGCCCACCCAAGTGCAGTATCGATCGATCACTGTCACTTACAAAACACTAAACGCATAACTGCAGCGTTCGCAGAGTCAGGCCTGATCCCTGCGATCGCTAACAGTTTTTTTGGTAGCATTTTGGTGAAATGGCAAGTACCAGCCCCAGGCAGCGTCAGGTTAGTGCCAGTACCGCTAACACCCACGCACCGTACACCTCCCTTAGTGGTATAGTATCTGAACGCATCAATATCTGATCCGATCAGATCTATACTAGCGTCCCCAGCAGTTTAGGGTTCCCAAAAACGCAGTGTTAGCGGGATCAACCCAGATACCTGCTAGCACCTGCGTTTTACCCCTCCGCCCGGCCCAGCCCAGCCCACCCAAGTGCAGTATCGATCGATCACTGTCACTTACAAAACACTAAACGCATAACTGCAGCGTTCGCAGAGTCAGGCCTGATCCCTGCGATCGCTAACAGTTTTTTTTGTAGCGTTTTGGTGAACTGGCAAGCACCAGCCCCAGGCAGCGTCAGGTTAGTGCCAGTAGCGCTAACACCCACGCACGCACTGTACACCTCCCTTAGTGGTATAGTATCTGAACTGATCAATATCTGATCCGATCAGATCTATACTGGCGTCCCCAGCAGTTTAGGGTTCCCAAAAACGCAGTGTTAGCGGGATCAGCCCAGATACCTGCTAGCACCTGCGTTTTGCCCCTCCGCCCGGCCCAGCCCAGCCCACCCAAGTGCAGTATCGATCGATCACTGTCACTTACAAAACACTAAATGCATAACTGCAGCGTTCGCAGAGTCAGGCCTGATCCCTGCGATCGTTAACAGTTTTTTTGGTAGCGTTTTGGTGAACTGGCAAGCGCCAGCGGCCTAGTACACCCCGGTCATAGTCAAACCAGCACTGCAGTAACACTTGGTGACGTGGCGAGTCCCATAAGTGCAGTTCAAGCTGGTGAGGTGGCAAGCACAAGTAGTGTCCCGCTGCCACCAAAAAGACAAACACAGGCCCGTCATGCCCATAGTGCCCTTCCTGCTGCATTCACCAATCCTAATTGGGAACCCACCACTTCTGCAGCGCCCGTACTTCCCCCATTCACATCCCCAACCAAATGCAGTCGGCTGCATGAGAGGCATTTTTATGTCCTCCCGAGTACCCCTACCCGACGAACCCCCCCAAAAAAGATGTTGTGTCTGCAGCAAGCGCGGATATAGGTGTGACACCCGCTATTATTGTCCCTCCTGTCCTGACAATCCTGGTCTTTGCATTGGTGAATGTTTTGAACGCTACCATACACTAGTTGAGTATTAGCGTAGGGTACAGCATTGCACAGACTAGGACACACTTTCACAGGGTCTCCCAAGATGCCATCGCATTTTGAGAGACCCGAACCTGGAACTGGTTACCGTTATAAAAGTTACAGTTACAAAAAAAGTGTAAAAAAAAAAAAAAAAAAAAAAACAAACAAAAATATAAAATAAAAAATAATAGTTGTCGTTTTATTGTTCTCTCTCTATTCTCTCTCTCTCTATTCTCTCTATTGTTCTGCTCTTTTTTACTGTATTCTATTCTGCAATGTTTTATTGTTATTATGTTTTATCATGTTTGCTTTTCAGGTCTGCAATTTTTTATACTTTACCGTTTACTGTGCTTTATTGTTAACCATATTTTTGTCTTCAGGTACAGCATTCACGACTTTGAGTGGTTATACCAGAATGATGCTTGCAGGTTTAGGTATCATCTTGGTATCATTCTTTTCAGCCAGCAGTTGGCTTTCATGTAGAAGCAATCCTAGCGGCTAATTAGCCTCTAGACTGCTTTTACAAGCAGTGGGAGAGAATGCCCCCCCCCCACCGTCTTCCGTGTTTTTCTCTGGCTCTCCTGTCTCAACAGGGAACCTGAGAATGCAGCCGGTGATTCAGCCAGCTGACCATAGACCTGATCAGAGACCAGAGTGGCTCCAAACATCTCTATGGCCTAAGAAACTGGAAGCTACGAGCATTTTATGACTTAGATTTCGCCGGATGTAAATAGCGCCATTGGGAAATTGGGGAAGCATTTTATCACACCGATCTTGGTGTGGTCAGATGCTTTGAGGGCAGAGGAGAAATCTAGGGTCTAATAGACCCCAATTTTTTCAAAAAAGAGTACCTGTCACTACCTATTGCTATCATAGGGGATATTTACATTCCCTGAGATAACAATAAAAATGATTAAAAAAAAAAAAAAATGAAAGGAACAGTTTTAAAATAAGATAAAAAAGCAAAAAAATAATAAAGAAAAAAAAAAAAAAAAAAAAAAAGCACCCCTGTCCCCCCTGCTCTCGCGCTAAGGCGAACGCAAGCGTCGGTCTGGCGTCAAATGTAAACAGCAATTGCACCATGCATGTGAGGTATCACCGCGACGGTCAGATCGAGGGCAGTAATTTTAGCAGTAGACCTCCTCTGTAAATCTAAAGTGGTAACCTGTAAAGGCTTTTAAAGGCTTTTAAAAATGTATTTATTTTGTTGTCACTGCACGTTTGTGCGCAATTGTAAAGCATGTCATGTTTGGTATCCATGTACTCGGCCTAAGATCATCTTTTTTATTTCATCAAACATTTGGGCAATATAGTGTGTTTTAGTGCATTAAAATGTAAAAAAGTGTGTTTTTTCCCCAAAAAATGCGTTTGAAAAATCGCTGCGCAAATACTGTGTGAAAAAAAAAAAATTAAACACCCACCATTTTAATCTGTAGGGCATTTGCTTTAAAAAAATATATAATGTGTGGGGGTTCAAAGTAATTTTCTTGCAAAAAAAAATAATTTTTTCATGTAATCAAAAAGTGTCAGAAAGGGCTTTGTCTTCAAGTGGTTAGAAGAGTGGGTGATGTGTGGCATAAGCTTCTAAATGTTGTGCATAAAATGCCAGGACAGTTCAAACCCCCCCAAATGACCCCATTTTGGAAAGTAGACACCCCAAGCTATTTGCTGAGAGGCATGTCGAGTCCATGGAATATTTTATATTGTGACACAAGTTGCGGGAAAGAGACAAATTATTATTATTTTTTTTTTTTTTTTGCACAAAGTTGTCACTAAATGATATATTGCTCAAACATGCCATGGGAATATGTGAAATTACACCCCAAAATACATTCTGTTGCTTCTCCTGAGTACGGGGATACCACATGTGTGAGACTTTTTGGGAGCCTAGCCACGTATGGGACCCCGAAAACCAAGCACCGCCTTCAGGCTTTCTAAGGGCGTAAATTTTTGATTTCACTCTTCACTGCCTATCACAGTCTCGGAGGCCATGGAATGCCCAGGTGGCACAAACCCCCCCCAAATGACCCCATTTTGGAAAGTAGACACCCCAAGCTATTTGCTGAGAGGTATAGTGAGTATTTTGCAGACCTCACTTTTTGTCACAAAGTTTTGAAAATTAAAAAAAGAAAAAAAAAATTTTTTTTTTTGTCTTTCTTCATTTTCAAAAACAAATGAGAGCTGCAAAATACTCACCATGCCTCTCAGCAAATAGCTTGGGGTGTCTACTTTCCAAAATGGGGTCATTTGGGGGGGTTTTGTGCCACCTGGGCATTCCATGGCCTCCGAAACTGTGATAGGCAGTGAAGAGTGAAATCAAAAATGTACACCCTTAGAAATCCTGAAGGCGGTGATTGGTTTTCGGGGTCCCGTACGCGGCTAGGCTCCTAAAAAGTCCCACACATGTGGTATCCCCGTACTCAAGAGAAGCAGCAGAATGTATTTTGGGGTGCAATTCCACATATGCCCATGACCTGTGTGAGCAATATATCATTTAGTGACAACTTTGTGCAAAAAAAAAAAAAAAAAAAAATAAATTGTCACTTTCCCGCAACTTGTGTCAAAATATAAAATATTCCATGGACTCAACATGCCTCTCAGCAAATAGCTTGGGGTGTCTACTTTCCAAAATGGGGTCATTTGGGGGGGGTTTGTGCCATCTGGGCATTTTATGGCCTTCAAAACTGTGATAGGTAGTGAGGAGTAAAATCAAAAATGTACGCCCTTAGAAATCCTGAAGGCAGTGATTGGTTTTCGGGGCCCCGTATGCGGCTAGGCTCCCAAAAAGTCCCACACATGTGGTATCCCCATACTCAGGAGAAGCAGCTAAATGTATTTTGGGGTGCAATTCCACATAGGCCCATGGCCTGTGTGAGCAATATATCATTTAGTGACAACTTTTTGTAATTTTTTTTTTTTTTTTTTTTTTTTTTTCATTATTCAATCACTTGGGACAAAAAAAATGAATATTCAATGGGCTCAACATGCCTCTCAGCAATTTCCTTGGGGTGTCTACTTTCCAAAATGGGGTCATTTGTGGGGGTTTTGTACTGCCCTGTCATTTTAGCACCTCAAGAAATGACATAGGCAGTCATAAATTAAAGACTGTGTAAATTCCAGAAAATGTACCCTAGTTTGTAGGCGCTATAACTTTTGCGCAAACCAATAAATATACACTTATTGACAATTTTTTTTCCAAAGACATGTGGCCAAATACATTTTGGCCTAAATGTATGACTAAAATTGAGTTTATTGGATTTTTTTTAGAACAAAAAGTAGAAAATATCATTTTTTTTCAAAATTTTCGGTCTTTTTCCGTGTATAGCGCAAAAAATAAAAACGGCAGAGGTGATCAAATACCATCAAAAGAAAGCTCTATTTGTGGGAAGAAAAGGACGCAAATTTCGTTTGGTTACAGCATTGCATGACCGCGCAATTAGCAGTTAAAGCGACGCAGTGCCAAATTGTAAAAAGTGCTCTGGTCAGGAAGGGGGTAAATCCTTCCGGGGCTGAAGTGGTTAAAGACTTATCAAATGAAAAAAAAAAAAAGAAACTTGAATT
Organism: Aquarana catesbeiana; assembly: GCA_037953035.1. Taxonomy (NCBI): domain Eukaryota; kingdom Metazoa; phylum Chordata; class Amphibia; order Anura; family Ranidae; genus Aquarana; species Aquarana catesbeiana. Next base: position 44,252 of record JBBHAA010002777.1, read on the forward strand.
TTTTAAAATTTATTAAAACATTTAATTGTTCACACTAGCGGTTGAGGTGCAGTAAAGCCCTGCTGTTGAGCTGTGCTTTTACCGCCCCTCAACCACTACCATCTTTTAGATTTAGAGGCAGCGGCTGGGCTTGTTCACATGCCGCAGCTGCAAATTTATTCCCTGTTGCTTTCAGCAGGTGTGGCACCCACTGACCGTGACTGCAAATTGCATGCAAAGTGGAGTTCAAGGGGTTAAAGCAGGTTGTGTGGAGGTGATACAACCCCCCCTCACCACCTCTCAATTTGTCTCTGTATGTGTGGGAGGGACATCATTGCGGCTGTGGCCATTCATACAGCCGGAGCCCGCAAACCGGGGAAGATGTATGCCTGTCAGAGGGCTTCGTTGTAGAGTGAGAATTTCATAATATGCCAGTATGTGATGCATACTAGCACATTATGCAATTGTCTTACAGGGGAAATGTTTGTTTTTTTTTCACCGCTGCGGTTTACAACCCCTTTAAGTTGGTCCATGTGCATGGGTTTTTTTTTATTCAGATCGCTAGCTGGCGGGTTCTTGCATCTACACAAGCGATATTGATGAAGGAATCCCCCCTGCTGGGACATTGTATTCTGACAGCGGGGACTCTCCACTAGGGATGAGCCGAACACCCCCCTGTTCGGTTCGCACCAGAACATGCGAACAGGAAAAAAGTTCGTTCGAACATGCGAACACCGTTAAAGTCTATGGGACACGAACATGAATAATCAAAAGTGCTAATTTTCAAGGCTTATATGCAAGTTATTGTCATAAAAAGTGTTTGGGGACCTGGGTCCTGCCCCAGGGGACATGGATCAATGCAAAAAAAAGTTTTAAAAACGGCCGTTTTTTCAGGAGCAGTGATTTTAATAATGCTTAAAGTCAAACAATAAAAGTGTAATATCCCTTTAAATTTCGTACCTGGGGGGTGTCTATAGTGTGCCTGTAAAGGGGCGCATGTTTCCTGTGTTTAGAACAGTCTGACAGCAAAATGACATTTTGAAGGAAAAAACTCATTTAAAACTACCCGCGGCTATTGCATTGCCGACAATACACATAGAAGTTCATTGATAAAAACGGCATGGGAATTCCCCAAAGGGGAACCCCGAACCAAAATTAAAAAAAAAAAATGACGTGGGGGTCCCCCTAAATTCCATACCAGGCCCTTCAGGTCTGGTATGGATATTAAGGGGAACCCCGGCCAAAATTTTAAAAAAAAATGACGTGGGGTTCCCCCTAAATTCCATACCAGACCCTTCAGGTCTGGTATGGATTTTAAGGGGAACCCCGCGCCAAAAAAAAAAAAAAAAACGGCGTGGGGTCCCCCCAAAAATCCATACCAGACCCTTATCCGAGCACGCAACCTGGCAGGCCGCAGGAAAAGAGGGGGGGACGAGAGTGCGGCCCCCCCTCCCTCCTGAACCGTACCAGGCCACATGCCCTCAACATTGGGAGGGTGCTTTGGGGTAGCCCCCCAAAACACCTTGTCCCCATGTTGATGAGGACAAGGGCCAGGGTTGTGGGGGTCTGCGGGCGGGGGGCTTATCGGAATCTGGAAGCCCCCTTTAACAAGGTGACCCCCAGATCCCGGCCCCCCCCCTGTGTGAAATGGTAAGGGGGTACATAAGTACCCCTACCATTTCACGAAAAAAGTGTCAAAAATGTTAAAAATGACAAGAGACAGTTTTTGACAATTCCTTTATTTAAATGCTTCTTCTTTCTTCTATCTTGCTTCATCTTCTGGTTCTTCTGGCTCTTCTGGTTCTTCTGGTTCTTCCTCCGGCGTTCTCGTCCAGCATCTCCTCCGCGGCGTCTTCTGTCTTCTTCTCCTCGGGCCGCTCCGCACCCATGGCATGGGGGGGAGGCTCCCGCTCTTCTCTTCTTCTCTTCTTCTTTTCTTCTTTTCTTCTTTTCTTCTCTTCTTCTCTTCTTCATTTTCTTCTCCGGGCCGCTCCGCAATCCATGCTGGCATGGAGGGAGGCTCCCGCTGTGTGACGGCGCTCCTCGTCTGACAGTTCTTAAATAACGGAGGGGGGTGGGGCCACCCGGTGACCCCGCCCCCCTCTGACGCACGGTGACTTGACGGGACTGGTATGGAATTTAGGGGGACCCCCACGTCATTTTTTTTTTTAAATTTTGGTTCGGGGTTCCCCTTTGGGGAATTCCCATGCCGTTTTTATCAATGAACTTCTATGTGTATTGCAATAGCCGCGGGTAGTTTTAAATGAGTTTTTTCCTTCAAAATGTCATTTTGCTGTCAGACTGTTCTAAACACAGGAAACATGCGCCCCTTTACAGGCACACTATAGACACCCCCAGGTACGAAATTTAAAGGGATATTACACTTTTATTGATTGACTTTAAGTATTATTAAAATCACTGCTCCTGAAAAAACGGCCGTTTTTAAAACTTTTTTTGCATTGATCCATGTCCCCTGGGGCAGGACCCAGGTCCCCAAACACATTTTATGACAATAACTTGCATATTAGCCTTTAAAATTAGCACTTTTGATTTCTCCCATAGACTTTTAAAGGGTGTTCCGCGGCATTCGAATTTGCCGCGAACACCCCAAATTGTTCGCTGTTCGGTGAACTTGCGAACAGCCAATGTTCGAGTCGAACATGAGTTCGACTCGAACTCGAAGCTCATCCCTACTCTCCACCATCAGAATACACAATTAGTGCTGCAGCTGACTGGCTGCAAGAACAAGGTTTCCAGTAGTCCTGTCCAAGAGAAGCTGATCTAATGATTGTCTTCTGTCTTACAGGGAAGGCTACACATAGATTGAAATATATCCGGTCCCTGGTGAACTGGACAAATCTCAATCTGTGTGTACTCAGCTTTACCGTATTCCTTGCTCCGCTCCCCCCACTGCTGTCACTGTCCCCCTTATCTTCTGTGTAAGGTACTGGCTGTAGTCACACTCCAGCCTCTCCATCATACCATACAGGGTTAATGTCTCAGAAAGAAAGAGAGAAAGAAAGAGAGCTTGGAATCAGGTAAGTAAAAGAGTATATCCCCCTCCCCACAACATAAGGATGGACTTTTTTAAACAGAAAAGTTTTATTAATGAACTAAGCGTATACAGAATCCATTCGTAAAACAGTGAGGTGTGCGATACATCAAACCAGCAGGTATACAGACAGTCATATGCACATAGCTGGTCAAAACAAAAAGAAACATGACAGCATAGGAGTTAAATGTCGTACACCAAGTTATTGTCTATAGGGCAGTGGTCATCAACCCTGTCCTCAGGGCCCACTAACGGGCCAGGTTTTTTGTATTACCTTGGGGGAGATGCAGGCTAGAATACTGCAATCACTGAGCAGCAAATTATATCACCTGTGATGCAGGGGCGTTACTTAAAACCTTCAGGGCCCTGATGCACGAAATCATGAAGGGCCCCCCTGCCCCCTGGACAGCGCTTTTCCTAGAGGGATGTCTGATAAGAGGAGGAGCCGCGAGAGCCACCGAGGGACCCCAGAAGTTGGTGTTCGGGGCCACTCTGTGCAAAACTAACTGCACAATGAAGGTATGACATGTTTGTTATTTAAAAAAAAAAAACCTTTACAATCACTTTAAGGGGTTAAAACAGGTGGTCAGTAGGCAACATATTGCCTCTTTACCAGCTGTCAAATGCCACTGAAAAGTGATCTGAGCATGGATCGCTTTTCAGAGGAACAGCATTTTGTTGCTGGTACTTTGAACGAGCAAGAAAAAAAATCAGTCCTGATTGTACACATATAGGGTGTCAGGATTAAACGTGCATACATAAAATGTGCATACATACATCTAAACAGTGGCGGCTGGTGCTCAAAATTTTTTGGGGGGCGCAAACATTTTTTGAAAAAAAATCATCAATTGCAGCCACTGTGCCACTTAAATGCTGCCAGTGTGCCATCAAACACAGCCACTGTGCCAAACGCTGCCACTGTGCCCATCAAACGCAGCCACTGTGCCACTTAAATGCTGCCAGTGTGCCATCATTTGCAGCCACTGTGCCATCATTTGCAGCCACTGTGCCCATACGCTGCCAGTGTGCCCATACGCTGCCAGTGTGCCCAAATGCTGCCAGTGTGCCCATTAAATGATGCCACTGTGCCCATTAAATGCTGCCAGTGTTCCATCAAACGCAGCCACTGTGCCATCAAACGCAGCCACTGTGCCATCAAACGCAGCCACTGTGCCATCAAACGCAGCCACTGTGCCCATCAAACGCAGCCACTGTGCCCATCAAATGCTGCCCGTGTGCCCATCAAACGCTGCCAGTGTGCCCATCAAATACTGCCAGTGTGCCCTTGAATGCCCCCAGTGTGACCCCCGACCGCTCACCGGCACTTACCCTGTCTTGGTGGGGCAGCGGTTGACTGAGACAAGTGGGGTCCTCCATGCGTCTCCTGCTGTCCTCATCTCCTGTCCTCTCCTGATAGGCATCCAATAGCGGCGCCTGTCGTTTCAGCCAATCAGGTGATGGGTAACAGATCCGAGCACCTGATCAGCAGAGAGGCAGTTTAGTGTTAGTAGAGCGAATAGTCATTCGCTTTTCTAACACAGCTGAGTGACCTGTGAGGTCACCTTTTTTGATGCCTATTAGAGCCTATGGCTCTAATCTGGTGCTTCAAAAACACCCCCGCCGCTGTAATTCAGGTTGCATGAATCAATCTATTGGTGATAGAGGGGTGGCTGGAGAGAGGGGGCGGCGCCCGTGCGCCCTTAATGCATGAGCCGCCACTGCATCTAAACACACGCACACATACACATAGATAAACACACATATATACTGTATATACACCCATACATGAACACACCCATACATGAACACACCCATACATGAACACACCCATACATGAACACACCCATACATGAACACACCCATACAGAAAGCCTTTTCAAAAACGGCAGTGCTTTACCTCACCTCTTCCTGCTGGGTACTGCACTGTAGGGGGAGACAAAGAGCACAGCACACACTGTGCTTTCACTGATCAGTGTGACAAGCTCCCCGTACAGTGCCGATTACAGTTCGGCTGACGATGGGGAGAACGATCTCAGCCGCTCATCCTTACAAGATAAACAGGGGGCCCAGTCGCCATGGCGACCTCAGCGACCCCTATGCTTCCGCCACTGCTGTGATGTATTTCAGTTATCTTGCAAACCTGGCCTGTTGGTGGGTCCTGAGGACAGGAGTTGATGACCACTGCTATAGGGCATTAAGCAAAGGGTTAATATAATCCGTAAACAAATATAAAGGATGGATTTTTTTACTTTCCTGAAGTTGGGATGTATTATGGAATTCCAAATATTGATGTTAATGCTCAGATTTTTTGCTAGGTTGAGAATTACTGGGACTTCTGAGGAGCTACATAGTATTTACCATACACATTATATCTTATTAAAAAGGAATGATAGGGCATACTTGCCAACTGTCCCGAATATCTCTGGATATTCCCGGGATTTAGACCCTTTTCCTGATCTAATCGTTTTCCGGGAGATGTCCCGAGAAATTCGTTTTTTCACGATTTTGGCCACCAGCCGCTAGAGGTCCGCGGCTGGCAGAGACGATGTCTCCACCGGCTGCCATTTTTAAGGTGACCTAGGCTGGATAGATGGCTTAAAGTAGAGATTGAGCTGTGGCACCGCCCACCCCCGGCCCGCTCCACCCCGCTGCCAGTCTCTGTGACCTGTTATGGAAAGGGGCGGGGAATGGGCGGCGCCGCCGCTCAATCTCTACTGTAACCATGCAGCTCCGCTCGATGGATGTCACGGGGGGCGGTCTGGATGTCACAGGGGGCTGGTCTGGATTTCACAGGGGGGCCGGTCTGGATGTCACAGGGGGGCCGTATAGTCTGGGTGTCACAGGAGGAGGGGCAATATAGTCTGTATGTCACGGGGGGCGTATAGTCTGGATGTCATAGGGGGGCACCAGATGTAAGGAAGACTGTGCTGATGGGGACTCAGATGTGAGGGGGGGGCTCCGCTGGGGACCCCTGATGTGAGGGGGGCTTCGCTAGAGACTCCTGATGTGTGGGGGGGCTCCACTGGGGACTCCTGATGTGAGGGGGGCTCCGCTGGGGACTCCTGATGTGAGGGGGGCTCCGCTGGGGACTCCTGATGTGAGGGGGGCTCCGCTGGGGACTCCTGATGTGTGGGGGGCTCCACTGGGGACATCTGATGTAAGGGGGGCTCCGCTGGGGGCACCTAATGCAAGGACGGACTCTGCTGGGGGCACCTGATGCAAGGACGGACTCTGCTGGGACACCTGATGCAAGGACGGATGGCTGGTGGCAGGCAATGTGGCAGGCGACACGCTCAGGGATCCCACTGATTCAGCATTATGGTGAGTTGAATGATTTAATTTTATATTACAATGTAATAATAGAAATAATGCACTTCAATCATCCTGACACCATAACAACCATGGTGCCGGGATGATTTAAGTGCTAACACCAGGTGTTTGGAGTATCTTTATCTGCTGATTGTTAAACTTTCTAGAATACACATATTTCCATTGTTGTGTAGGATCTGGGCCTCTGTCCCTCCATCCCTCTCCCCCCCTTTCCCTCTCCATCCCTCATTCATCTCAGACTCTAACCACACACCCTTTGAGCCACGCCCATTTAAGACATGCCCACTATTTTGCGTAAACCACGCCCATTCTTCGCCGCATTTTTACTTTTCCCCTATGCCACGTCCACAAATGCATGCCCTGCCCCTAATTATAAAAAGACTCCGCCTACAGCCAAAAAAGTGTCCCGGAATTTTTTTTTACAATGTTGGCAACTATGATAGGGGTGTAGTCCCCAGGAGATATCCTCTAGTAAGCCAAGTGCTGGATGGGACTACATGTTCCCAGAGGACAGAGAGCTGCAGGAGGAAGAAAAGAAAAGAGAAGCCTGGGCCTGGGCAGTCTCATGTGGCATGTGTGAGGTGACCAGACATGGGGTTGCAGGGGTGGAGAGTTGCCTGTTGTGAGTGTTGGCAGCAGTGTCAATGAGATGTCCGTCATTGTCAGGAAAACCCTGTGAGTTGTACAAAAGGGGTGTCATTGGTTCCATTAGAGATCACCATACCGGGTTTAAAGTCACCACCACCAGTTTCTTACACTAGAGAGCAGAAGGAGACTTAAAGGCTATGTTCAGTGCCCTCACAATCCATTGAGAAGCCATCTGCTGAGGTGGCAGATAGAACAGGACATATTCCTGTGAATGAATGATGTGGCTGTGCAGGTGAAGGGGGGAGGGGTGTGAGGGGTTGGTACTGGAACATGTTACATGTTACACCCTAAATATGGGTGTAACATGTATGTTCCAAAGGTGAACTTATCCTTTAGTCAATGACAGGTGAGAGGCTGGGGGCATCAACTTTCTTACTCATGTCTTAAAGGGACAGTGCCACCTTGCTTTGGAATACAATTTGAGTATTTACCCCTGAGATCCACTTATACCCAAGCACTCCAATGTAGAAACTTTGTGCCCCAAGTATTGCTAGTACACTGGCCAGTGGGAGAGACTAGAGAGACTGAAGGACATTTTAGCTTTCAGTATCACCCCCTTTAATTATGACTTTCCTAGTTTCAGGGTTCAGGTGCAGAGATACTTGGTCCTCATATTATTTGTGGTGTTGTGCCAAATTACTGTCTGTTGTTTATTGCTATTAGACATGTGCAATTCGTTTCGCTCCTAATTCGTTTTTTAACGGATTTCGACAAATTCGTGCATACGTAAATTCATACATTTGTAAGTTCGTAAATTTGGAAATCGGAAATAATAATTAAATAATAATAACTTAACTATTACTAACTATTAAATAATAGGTATTGTAATTTCCTTTCAAATTTGGCTGTTAGTGAACGTAACAAATACAAATTTATCCCTAGTTACGAATTATCTGAAATAACGAATGCCGTATCCAAACGAATGGAATGTAATGAATTAACAATAATAAATAACAATAATAGAAATAAAAACTTTTTATTATTATTATTTATTATTAATTTGTTCCATTCCATTTGTTCCGGCATTTGTTATTTCGGATAATTCGTAACTTTGGATAAATTTGTATTTGTTACGTTCACTAACAGCCAAATTTGAAAGGAAATTACAACACCTATAATTTAATAGTAGGGATGAGCTTCATGTTCGACCCAAACATTGTCTGTTCGCACGTTTGCCGAATTGCGAATGATATGGGCCATTCGCGCCAAATTCGAGTGGCGTGTCATGGCCCATAATTCACTGCGGCATCGCAGTGCATTGCTGGCTGATGAATGGCCAAGCATGCACTATGACCCGCATGCTTGGCTAATCACAGCGCCGTCTGTAAAGAGAGCTGTAATTGGCCAAAGCCAGGGTGGCTTTGGCCAATTATGGCTCAGGGGGTTTAGTATATGCCCCACACTATATAAGGCCGCCTCCACGGGGCCCTGTGTAGTGTGTTCCGGCGTACAGAGACAGAGAGACAGTGTCATTTGATTTAAGTTAGATAGATTAGGAAGGACCGTCAGTCAGCTGCACTTAGTGTATTGTGTATATATATGCATCTCAGGTGTTTTGTGTGTGTGTGTATGTATGTGTGTGTGTGTATATATATATATATTACTGTATTCAGTTTAGCTAGATCCGTTCCTGTTATTATCTTCCTACTGGCAGGCAGGTGTTACAGTATTTACAGCTAGTGTTCTTCTGATCCTATTAGTACCACAGTCAGGCAGCTACACTATTTACAGTTAGTGTAGTGCGACCTCTGCACAGTGTTCAGCTAAAGCTACAAGTTAGTGTAGTGCCACCTCTGCACAGTGTTCAGCTAAAGCTTCCTGTAGAAGGTTGGTGGTGTTCTCATACTACAGGCAGGCAGTTGATTTTGCTAGTTGCAGTCTCTATCTCTATCTCTATCTCTATCTCTATCTCACTGCAGGCCATTAGTATGTCTGGAAGGCCAACAAGGAGAGGCAGACAGTCACAAGCCAATAAAAGAGGGCAAGCAGGCTCTGTGTCTAGTGGCAACAGTGCTGGTCGTGGATACGGTGCATCCTCATCAGCACGTGGCCGTGGGACACGCTTGGCCTTTTTTTCGGCAGCTGACCATGTTGAGCCGCAACATGCGGAAGACTTGGTTGAGTGGATGACCAAGCCATCCTCATCCTCTCTCACCCATGCTCAGGGTACTTCGTCCGGCAAATGCAGCTGCCAACGTGGCCTCTTTCCTCGGCTCAATGGCATCAGTGGCTCCTTCTCTAGCCCCACCATGTTCTCCTGAGGAGTCCCTCGAACTGTTTGACCACAGTGTTGGGTACATGCTCCAGGAGGATGCCCAGCGTTTATAAGGCTCTGATGATGATACTGAGCTAGATGAAGGCAGTAACGTGAGCACAGACAGAGGGGGTGCCCAAGAAGGACAGCAATCTGGCAGTCATGTTCCCCCTGCTGCAGCATACTGCCAGGTTTGCTCCAGTGATGAGGAGGGAGGGGATGATGAGGTCACTGACTCAATGTGGGTGCATGATAGGAGAAAGGAGGAGGCACATCACCAACGAGGCAGGATGCCCTCCAGGGGCCAGCTTAAGGGCAGCACACTGACTGCATCACACCGCAAAGCTCTGCATGTGCAGGGCGCTGCTGTCTCTGCGTGTTATTCCAAAAGTTCTTTGGTGTGGGCCTTTTTTGAGACGAGTGCATCAGATCGCACCGCTGCTATTTGCAACATATGTCTCAAGCGTATCTCGCGTGGCCAAAACATCTCCCGCTTGGGTACCACATGCTTGTCCAGACATATGTTGACCTGCCATGCAGTTCGTTGGCAAGCATACCTAAAAGACCTACACCAAAGAACCAAGAGGACCTCTCCTTGCTCCTCATCATCTGAGATCTCCAATCCCACTATACCTTCAGTCCTCTCTGAGACCTGCACTGAGAGGAATGAAGGTGTAGAATTAGGTGTGTCACAGCCAAGTACTTGTGGGCAATCTGCTTTCGGTACACCAACGTCAGATTGTACCAGGCTGCTGCACCGCTGAAAGAAGTTCGCTCCCAGCCATCCACATGCCCAGCGGTTGAATGCTAGCTTGGCAAAAATTGCTAGCACTTTAACTGCTACCTTTTCAGTTGGTAGACTCTGCCCCCTTCCGTGAGTTTGCGGAATGTGCGGTTCCTCAGTGGCAGGTACCCAAACGCCACTTTTTCTCATGGAAGTCGATTCCGGCTCTCTACCGGCATGTGGAAGGCAATGTCCATGCCTCGCTGGACAGGGCGGTCAGCGGTAAGGTGCATATTACCGCTGACTCATGGTTAAGCAGGCATGGACAGGAACGTTACCTAAATTTCACGGCGCATTGGGTGACTCTGCTGGCAGCTGGGACAGATGCAGGACAAGGTGCAGTAGTGTTGGAGGTTGTTCCACCACCACCCCTCCAAAATGCCACTACTAATGATTGTGACACCTCTCTAATCCACCACCTCCTCCTCTTCTTCCTCCATGGCCTCTTCCTGTGCTTTGTCCTCGGAACCAGCGGTGCTCCGTAGGCGTTCAAGGGGCTACGCAAGTACACAGGCCAAAAGATGCCATGCGGTGCTTGAGCTGGTGTGCTTGGGGGACAGGAGCCACACTGGGGCAGAGGTTCTGTCAGCTCTGCAGGGGCAGGTTCAGAGGTGGTTGACACCACACCAACTTAAGGCAGGAATGGTGATTTGCGACAATGGCACCAACCTCCTCTCTGCCCTCCGACAGGGACAACTGACCCATGTGCCCTGTTTGGCTCACGTCCTTAACTTGGTGGTGCAGCGGTTCTTTGGCAGGTACCCGGGCTTACAGGATGTCATGAGGCAGGCCAGGAAAGTCTGTGTGCATTTCCGCTGGTCATATAATGCCAGTGCTTGGCTGGCAGACCTTCAAAAGGAATTTAACCTGCCCAAGAACCGCCTAATCTGTGACATGCCCACCAGGTGGAACTCAACGTTGGCCATGCTGCAGCAGCTGCACACTCAGCAGAGGGCCATCAATGAGTACCTGTGCAACTATGGCACCAGGACAGGGTCAGGGGAGCTTGATTTTTTTTCCCCCACACCAGTGGGCCATGATCAGGGATACATGCACTGTCCTGTCACGATTTTGAGGAGGCCACGAGGATGGTGAGCACTGACAGTGCATGCATCAGTGATACTGTCCGCCTTGTCCACTTGTTGGAGCACACACTGCGTGGAATAATGGACAGGGCACTTGAGGCAGAACAGAGGCAGGAAGAGGAGGACTTCCTTAGCTCTCAAGGCCCTCTTTATCCAGACAGTGTTCCTGCGTGGCCGCCGATCACACAGGAAGAGGAGAAGGAGGAGGATTGTGTCAGTGTGGAGGTGGAGCCTGGCACTCAGCATCAGCAGCAGTCTTTAAGGGATCATTTACAGTCCCAAGAAACACATGGACTTGTACGTGGCTGGGAGGAGGTGGCTGTGGACCATGTCGTCCTTAGTGACCCAGAGGACCCTGGACCGAATGCCTCAGCAAACCTATGCTGCATGGCCTCCCTGATCCTGCAAAGCCTGCGGAAGGATCCTCGTATTCGTGGTATCAAGGAGAAGGAACAATACTAGCTGGCAACCCTCCTTGATCCACGTTACAAGGGTAAGGTTGCAGACCTTATCTTGCCATCGCAGAGGGAGCAGAGGATAAAACATCTTCAGGAAGCCTTGCAGAAAGGTCTGTGCAACGCGTTCCCAGAGACTGGGAGGTTACAAACTCCTGTTTCTGGACAAGGTGTTGCTGAGGCTTCGGTCAGTCAAAGAAGGAGTGGTGGAGAAGGTGGACGTCTGACCGATGCGTTCAGACAATTTTTGGTGCAGGAATACCTAGGGGCAAGATCTGACTTGGACACCTTTCCCACCGAAAATCCTCTGGGTTACTGGGTCTTGAGGATGGATCACTGGCCAGAGCTTGCACAGTATACAATTGAGCTACTGGCCTGTCCTGCATCCAGCGTTCTTTCGGAATGCACATTCAGTGCTGCTGGAGGCTTTGTAAATGATCACAGGGTGCGTCTGTCCACTGACTCGGTCGATCGACTGACCTTCATAAAAATGAATCAGCCTTGGATCACCACCAGCTACCAAGCACCTGATGCTGATGTAACCGAATAATTTTTTTGGAAATGTCAGATCCCTTCAAAGACTGCTTATGCTGAGTGACTATCCTGTTATGCTGAGTAATTATCCTCTTCCTCCTCAATGATCATGCTGATAGCTTGTAAGAACATTTTTGGTTCTGGGCGCCGCCACCAGTGCCTAAGGCCCAATTTTTCAGCCCCTGTTTAACAGGGGCGTGTAATTACAATTTTTGATGCAATTATTTGCAGCAGGGCTCGTTTCTGCGCTCCAACTAGAGTATCATGGAGGGGTTGCAGTGTTGTGGCACCAGCACCAGTGCCTTAGGCCCAATTTTTCAGCCCCTGTTCAACAGGGACATGTAATTAGAATTTTTGATCTAATATTTCACAGCATGGCCCGTTTCTGCGCCCACCAAGAGTAACTGTGAGGACTTACAGTGTTGTGGCACCACCACCACTAAAGGCCCAATTTTTCTGCCCCTGTTCAACAGGGGCATGTAATTACAATTCTTGAACTAATATTTCACAGCAGGTCCCTGTGAGGGCTTAGTGTTGTGGCCACAACAACACCTAAGGCCCAAATTTCTGCTGAGTATATAGGGCAGGCCCCTACTTTCAAACATCCAACTTACAAGCGACTCCTACTTGCAAAGGGAAGGAGACAACAGGAAGTGAGATGAAATCTACCCCATAGGAAGGGAAATTCTCTCCTGTAAGAGTTAATATGGGGAAAAACTTTTTTCCTTTCCACTGATGCTTCATCACCAATCCTTGTTTCACTAAAAATCCCAAATTTTCAAAAAACATTTGTCATTGGGACAAAAAGTGAGGTGAACTCTTCTGAAGAGGAGCACAGACAGCAAAACAAATGTCACAGGGGTGATAACCCTTCCCTATGTTTTCCAAAAAGCTTAAAATATAATTTTTGGCTGCAGCTAAACACATTAAAAATGTACCAGTTCAAAATTACAAACAGATTCTACTTAACAACAAACCTACAGTCCCTGTCTTGTTTGCACTGCCTGTATACTGCTGTTCAGAGTATATAGGGCCTGGGGGCCCCACACCTTTCCTTTTTTAATTTGGGTGCGGGGTTCCCCTTAATATCCATACAAGACCCAAAGGGCCTAGTAATGGACTGGGGGGTACCCATGCCATTTTGTCTCACTGATTTTCATCCATATTGCCAGGACCCAACATTACATTAAAGCCGCAAGCAGTTTTTAATGACTTTTTTTCCTTTAAAAATGTCATTTTGTGCAGGGACTGTTCTAAGCACGGGAAACACACACCACTTTACAAGCATACTATAGACACCCCCCAGGTATGATATTTAACCACTTCAGCCCCAGAAGGATTTACCCCCTTCCTGACCAGAGCACTTTTTACAATTTGGCACTGCGTCGCTTTAACTGCTAATTGCGCGGTCATGCAATGCTGTACCCAAACGAAATTTGCGTCCTTTTCTTCCCACAAATAGAGCTTTCTTTTGATGGTATTTGATCACCTCTTCCGTTTTTATTTTTTGCGCTATAAACGGAAAAAGACCGAAAATTTTGAAAAAAAAATGATATTTTCAACTTTTTGTTATAAAAAAAATCCAATAAACTCAATTTTAGTCATACATTTAGGCCAAAATGTATTCGGCCACATGTCTTTGGTAAAAAAAATGTCAATAAGTGTATATTTATTGGTTTGCGCAGAAGTTATAGCGTCTACAAACTAGGGTACATTTTCTGGAATTTACACAGCTTTTAGTTTATGACTGCCTATGTCATTTCATGAGGTGCTAAAATGGCAGGGCAGTACAAAACCCCCGAAATGACCCCATTTTGGAAAGTAGACACCCCAAGGAAATTGCTGAGAGGCATGTTGAACCCATTGAATATTTATTTTTTTTGTCCCAAGTGATTGAATAATGACAAAAAAAAAAATTACAAAAAGTTGTCACTAAATGATATATTGCTCACACAGGCCATGGGCATATGTGGAATTACACCCCAAAATACATTCTGCTGCTTCTCCTGAGTACGGGGATACCACATGTGTGGGACTTTTTGGGAGCCTAGCCGCGTACGGGGCCCCGAAAACCAAGCATCGCCTTCAGGATTTCTAAGGGCATAAATTTTTGATTTCACTCCTCACTACCTATCACAGTTTTGAAGGCCATAAAATGCCCAGATGGCACAAAACCCCCCAAATGACCCCATTTTGGAAAGTAGACACCCCAAGATATTTGCTGAGAGGCATGTTGAGTCCATGGAATATTTTATTTTTTGACACAAGTTGCGGGAAAGTGACAATTTTTTTTTTTTTGCACAAAGTTGTCACTAAATGATATATTGCTCAAACATGCCATGGGCATATGTGGAATTACACCCCAAAATACATTCTGCTGCTTCTCCTGAGTACAGGGATACCACATGAGTGGCACTTTTTGGGAGCCTAGCTTCCTCACGGGGCCCCAAAATCCAATCACTGCCTTCAGGTTTTCTAAGAGCGTTAATTTTTGATTTCACTCCTCACTACCCATCACAGTTTTGAAGGCCATAAAATGCCAAGATAGCACAAAACCCCCCAAAATGACCCCATTTTGGAAAGTAGACACCCCAAGCTATTTGCTGAGAGGCATGGTGAGTATTTTGCAGCTCTCATTTGTTTTTGAAAATGAAGAAAGACAAGAAAAACATTTTTTTTTTTCAATTTTCAAAAGTTTGTGACAAAAAGTGAGGTCTGCAAAATACTCACTATACCTCTCAGCAAATAGCTTTGGGTGTCTATTTTCCAAAATGGGGTCATTTGGGGGGGTTTGTGCCATCTGGGCATTCCATGGCCTCTGAAACTGTGATAGGCAGTGAAGAGTGAAATCAAAAATTTACGCCCTTAGAAATCCTGAAGGCGGTGCTTGGTTTTCGGGGTCCCGTACGCGGCTAGGCTCCCAAAAAGTCTCACACATGTGGTATCCCCATACTCAGGAGAAGCAACAGAATGCATTTTGGGGTGTAATTTCACATATTCCCATGGCATGTTTGAGCAATATATCATTTTGTGACAACTTTGTGCAAAAAAAAAAAAAAAATTGTCTTTTTCCCGCAACTTGTGTCACAATATAAAATATTCCATGGACTCGACATGCCTCTCAGCAAATAGCTTGGGTTGTCTACTTTCCAAAATGGGGTCATTTGGGGGGGTTTTGAACTGTCCTGGCATTTTATGCACAACATTTAGAAGCTTATGTCACACATCACCCACTCTTCTAACCACTTGAAGACAAAGCCCTTTCTGACACTTTTTGTTTACATGAAAAAATTATTTTTTTTGCAAGAAAATTACTTTGAACCCCCAAACGTTATATATTTTTTTAAAGCAAATGCCCTACAGATTAAAATGATGGGTGTTTCATTTTTTTTTTTCACACAGTATTTTTGAAACGCATTTTTTGTGGAAAAAACACACTTTTTTAAATTTCAATGCACTAAAACACACTATATTGCCCAAATGTTTGATGAAATAAAAAAGATGATCTTAGGCCGAGTACATGGATACCAAACATGACCTGCTTTAAAATTGCGCACAAACGTGCAGTGGCGACAAACTAAATACATTTTTAAAAGCCTTTACAGGTTACCACTTTAGATTTACAGAGGAGGTCTACTGCTAAAATTACTTCCCTCGATCTGACCTTCACGGTGATACCTCACAACTGTTCCTTTCAATTTTTTTTTTTTTTAATCATTTTTATTGTTATCTCAGGGAATGTAAATATCCCCTATGATAGCAATAGGTAGTGACAGGTACTCCTTTTTTTTGAAAAAATTGGGGTCTATTAGACCCTAGATCTCTCCTCTGCCCTCAAAGCATCTGACCACACCAAGATCGGTGTGATAAAATGCTTTCCCAATGGCGCTGTTTACATCCGGTGAAATCTAAGTCATGAAATGCTTGTAGCTTCCGGTTTCTTAGGCCATAGAGATGATTGGAGCCATTCTGGTCTCTGATCCGCTCTATGGTCAGCTGGCCGAATCACCGGCTGCATTCTCAGGTTCCCTGTTGGGACAGGAGAGCCAGAGAAAAACATGGAAGATGGTGGGGGGGGAATCCCTCCCACTGCTTGTAAAAGCAGTCTAGAGGCTAATTAGCCGCTAGGATTGCTTTTACATGAAAGCCGACCGCTGGCTGAAAAGAATGATACCAAGATGATACCTAAACCTGCAGGCATCATTCTGGTATAACCACTCAAAGTCCAGCAACATACCAGTACGTTGCTGGTACTTGTTGGGCATATATTGTAAACTTTTTTTTCATGCAGCCTGTGGGCTGAATGAAAAAAATATATTGATCGGTGGGTATGCCCACCATTAGAATACCTCCCTTCATCCGCCCACTTCTAATGATGGGCATACATGCACCATTTATATATGCCGAAGCATGGGGGCATCCTCCTGCAAAAGGCAGGAGCAAATTGCTCCTCCACCCACTGCTGCCCCCACGCTTCGGCATATATGCTGAAGTATGTAACTGTGGTGGTGAAATCACCTCCGACAGCGCTGGAGTCACGGCTTTATATATCGTGGGAGCAAACGCTGTTGCTGTCAAGATAAATAAATCCGCTCTGCAGCTGAATGGCGTACCTGAAAACAAAAAAGTTAACAATAAAAAAACAAAGTATAAAAAAATTGCATACCTATAAAGCAAACATGATAAAAACATAACAATAAAACATTGCAGTATAGAATACAATAAAAAAGAGCAGAACAATAGAGAGAGAATAGAGAGAGAGAACAATAAAACGACAACTATTTTTGTTTTTTTTATTTTATATTTTTTTGTATTTTTATTTATTTTAACACTTTTTTTAGTAACTTTAACTTTTAACTGTAACTGTACCAGGTTTGGGTCTCTTCAAATGCGATGGCATCTTGGGAGACCCTGTGGAAGTGTGTCCTAGTCTGTGCAGTGCTGTACCCTACGCTAATACTCCACTAGTGTATGGTAGCGTTCAAAACATTCACCAATGCATAGACCAGGATTGTCAGGACAGGAGGGACAACAATACCGGGTGTCATGCCTAAATTCGCGCTTGCTGCAGACACAACATCTTTTTTGGGGGGCTCGTTGGGTAGGGGTACTCTGGAGGACATAAGGAAAATGCCTCCCATGCAGCCGGCTTACTGCATTTGGATTGGAAAGGTGAGGTGGAGCACCGTCTGGAAACAAAAGGGCTCTGACGATCTCTTCCTGGAATTTAAGGAAGGATCCAGTCCATCCTGAAGCTCTGTATAGCACATGAGCATTCAGCAAAGCCAATTGAAATAAATAAACAGACACTTTTTTGTACCAGCGTCTGGCCTTACGGGCAATTAGGTAAGGCGCCAACAACTGGTCGTTGAGGTCCACCCCTCCCATATTCAGGTTGTATTCATGGACACAGAGGGGTTTCTCCACAACACCAGTCGCCGTAGTGATTTGGGTCGTCATGTCTGCATGAAGGGAGGTAAGAATGAAAACATTCTTATTGTCCCTCCACTTCATAGCGAGCAAATTATTATACTTCAAGCAGGCTCTCTCCCCCAGCCTAAGATGGGACTCTACAAGCCGCTGGGGAAAGCCCCGGCGATTAGATCGCATGGTGCCACATGCTCCAATCTGATGATCAAACAAGTGACTAAAAAGGGGCACGCTCGTATAATAATTGTCCACGTACAAGTGGTACCCCTTTCCGAATAAGGGTGACACCAAGTCCCACACTATCTTGCCAGCGCTTCCTATGTAGTCAGGGCAGTTTATCGGCTCTACGTGACTATCTTTGCCCTCGTAAACCATAAATCTACATGTATAGCCTGTGGCCCTGTCACAGACCTTATACATCTTGACCCCGTATCTGGCACGCTTGCTGGGAAGGTACTGTTTGAATGACAAGCGGCCAGAAAATTTAATCAGGGACTCATCAACGCAGACAACTTGATGGGAAGTAAACAAGTCTGCAAAACACTGCTTGAAGTGGTTTATGAGGGGCCGAATTTTGTAGAGCCAATCGTATCCAGGGTCTCCACGAGGACGACAGAGTTCATTGTCGTTGAAGTGCATGAACCGCAAAATCTGCTCGTATCGTGCCCTGGTCATGGAGGCAGAGAACACGGGCATATGGTGAATTGGGTCAGTGGACCAATATGACCGCAACTCATTCTTTTTAGTTATGCCCATGTTGAGGGAAAGGCCCAGAAAGGTCTTAAATTCGGAAACCGTAATTGGTCTCCAATCTCTGGCAAGGGAAGACTGGGGAATAGTGGCGATGTGTTGACCAGCGTACAAATTGCTTTGGTCCACAATAGATCTATAGAGATCTTCGGTGAAAAACAGCGAATAAAAATCCAGTGGCGTAAAGTAAACTGTTTCCACCTGAATTCAGGGTTGGTCAGTGAAAGGGGGAAGTACGGGTGCTGCAGAAGTGGTGGGTACCCAATTCGGATTGGTGAATGCAGCAGGAAGGGCACTATGGGCACGACGGGCCTGTGTTCGTCTTCTTCTTGGTGGCAGCGGGACACTACTTGTGCTTGCCACCTCGCCAGCTTGAACTGCACTTATGGGACTCGCCACGTCACCAAGTGTTACTGCAGTGCTGGATGTACGACCAGGGTGTACTAGGCCGCTGGTGCTTGCCAGTTCACCAGAAGGAGTAGCGGCACTAGTACTTCTCTGCTCCATACGAGAGCCCTGCGGTTCTTGCACTTCAAGGACAGAAGAAGTTCGGGGTCTGGTACGCCTGACCCTAGCAGGGACCACAACTCCATCGTCAGAGCTATCTGTCATGGAGCCGCTGTCCTCTACAGGTTCGTATTCTGAGCCTGAACTTGACAGATGAGTGACTTCCTCTTCACTATCTGTCATGCTCAGAAACGTGTAGGCCTCTTCACTAGTGTACCTTCGATTTGCCATTTTGGGCTCTAAATTTAAGGGTACACTAGTGAGACTCACAGGCAAAAAATCTCCTGACTTAGCGACTGATTCAAAACGCTACCAAAAAACTGTTAGCGATCGCAGGGATCAGGCCTGACTCTGCGAACGCTGCAGTTATGTGTGCTTAGTGTTTTGTAAGTGTCAGTTATCGATCGATACTGAACTTGGGTGGGCTGGGCTGGGCTGGGCCGAGGGGCAAAACGCAGGTGCTAGCAGGTATCTGGGCTGATCCCGCTAACACTGTGTTTTATGGGAACCCTAAACTGCTGGGGAGTATAGATCTGATCGGATCAGATATCGATCCGTTCAGATACTATAGCACTAAGGGAGGTGTATGCTGCGTGCGTGGGTTTTAGCGGTACTGGCGCTAACCTGACGCTGCCTGGGGCGATGCAGACCTTATCTGATCCTAAAAACTTAACTTCTATCACCGCCGGGCAATTAGGGGGTTAAACTTTTATAAGGTAATAAACGGCGGGTGCCCTAAAACTATAATAAACTACAAAAAACAAACTAGCTAACCAGCGTCACCCGTAACACTTATACGGTGATCGCTGGTGAAAGGGTTAACTAGGGGGCAATCGGGGGGTTAAAACCTTTAGCAGGTAGTATATGGGGGTCCCTGTCGCTATAAAACACTGACAGCGAACCTATATACTTACCTCCCTAACTAGCGTCACCTGTGGCACTAATACAGCGATCAGAAAAACGATCGCTTAGCGACACTGGCGATGGGGGGGTAATCAAGGGGTTAACCTTTGTTAGGGGGTACCCTAGACCTAAAGGGGGCTAACCTAACTGCCCTAACACTTATAACTGACACAAACTGACACCAATGCAAAAAAAAAAACTGCTATTGGTGTCAGAGTGACAGGGGGTACAGGGGGGTGATCGGGGGGTGATGGGGGGTGAAAAGTGTGCCTGCGTGTTCTACTGTAAGTGTAGTGTTGGTGCACTTACTTGGATGTCTTCTCTCCTCGGCGCTGGGACGAAAAGACCGGCTCGAGGAGGGGTGACATCACTTCCTTTCCCTCTGTTTACATTACAGAGGGAAAGGAAGTGTTTTCATTCACCGGGAGCGATCGGGAGGGGGTGGCCAACAATGGATGGCCTCCCCCTCACCTCTCATCGCCCGTGAACAAGAGCCGACCGCCTATGGCACCGGGGGGGGTCTGATCGGACCCCCCACCCGCAGGAGGCAGATCACTTATGGGTACGTGATTCTGCCTGCCGTGCCATTCTGCCGCAGTATATCTGCGTTAGGCGGTCGGCAAGTGGTTAAAGGAATATTTCACTTTTTTTTTTTTTTTTTTTTTTTTATACTTTAAGCATCATTAAAATCACTGCTCCCGAAAAAACTGATGTTTTTAAAACTTTTTTTGCATTGATACATGTCCCCTGGGGCAGGACCTGGGTCCCCAAACCCTTTTTAGGACCATACCATGCGAATTAGCCTTTAAAATGAGCACTTTTGATTTTGAACGTTCGAGTCCCATTGACGTCAATGGGGATCTAACGTTCGTGCAAATTTTCAGACCGTTTCTGGGTTCTGGGGTGAACCGAACCGGGGGGGTGTTCAGCTCATCCCTATTTAATAGTTAGTTACTATTTCAGATTTTCCTTTTTTTTTTTTTTTTTTTTTTTTTTTTTTTTAAATTCCTTTATTTTCAAAGAAAACATGTTACAATGTGATAGACAGGTTAAATCACATACAGCTTTTATGTATATAATAAAACAAAAAACAAAGGGATGATTCTATAGCAAAGTCCAATGCTGGTATAAGCATAAACATTCACATTTCCCTTGTTTACACGATCTGAGGGGTAAGAATGGTATTTAACAGAGTAAATGTGTCTTGTATAGTAACTAACTTATTACCCAAATACGATAGTTTCCTGTGAGTGACCTTACTCGGTCCATGAGATCATGCAATTATCCTGCCCAGACAGAAATTAACATAACACAACTAGCTAGAAAGGGAGAGACTCTCCACTGGCCAGGGATAACAATTTCCCTGGACAGTCAGTGGAGTCCAGCAAGGGGTTACTATCAAAAAGTGATGTAGACCATGATATACAACATATCTGACCAGATCTTCCCCTAGCCGGAGGGATGTAAGGAGGGGAATAAAGTACGGGAGGAATGAGGGAGGGTTAGGGAGAGCGGGAGAAGAAGGCGGAAGGGGGTGTGGTGGGGAAGAGAACGTGAGGGGGAGGAAAGGGGAAAGGTGGAGGAGATGGAAGGGTAAAGAGAGAGAGCGGCGGTGCGGCCCCCCCGCCAGGCGGGGTCCCAACATCGGGATACATTCAAACTATGTTACCTCGCGGAGGTAAGCTTCTGAGTAAATAAAGTACTGCCACGGATGCCATGTCTCCCGAAAGGCCTCCTCCCTGCCGTACAAAGTGGCTGTAAGATCTTCCATGTCACGCAGTTCATTGACCTTGGCATACCAGTGGGGTTTCTGATCTCCAAAATAAGGGGATGCAGGCCTTAGCAGCATTCAATAACTGAATGGTAAGGGAGGCTTTGTATTTCTTAATTGGTCGTCTAGAGAGGTGCAGCAGACACGCCCCAGGATCTTTCTCCAAAGTGGCCCCAGCAAAGATTGGGGACCTGCGGAAAGAATCCGTGCAGAATGGATGGTACTCTGTACCATCTGGTCACAATCTTGTAACATGTCTCCTGAACCCTGGTGGCCAGAGAGGATTTTTGGGCGAAATGCAATATCTTTCTCTTTGCGATTCGTCTAAGCAAACTCCTAGATCAGCTTCCCACTTGGTGAGAAAGGGGGGACAAACCCCTCCGCTGGGGCAATCAGAGATGAGTAAATTAGGGATAAGGAATGGCGTATGGGTTCCCTGCGGTGACAGATACGTTCCAGCTCCGTAAATGGATGTGGATTGTCCAGAGTCCGAGCGCATCGGCGTAGATAGTTACGCAGTTGGAGTCTACTGAAAAAGTCCAAAGGCGGGTTAAGGTCATTCAATCCGGCAGCCGCGTTAAGTTGGCCATTTGGTCCCAGAAAGTCGTGAAGGTGTGGCCATCTATTCTCTTCGGATAGGGACCTATAAAGTGGACCCTGGCAGCCTGGTGGGAAATCTGGGTTACCCAGAATCTGTATCATAGGAGAGGGAATGGAGGAAATCGAGGTTTTGCGAAAGGTTTCCCTGATGACTTGCAGTGTACATCCTAGGGTTGGATGGTCAGTGAGGGCCTTTGGAATATGTGTGGTGAGCCATGGCCAACTCTTGGCTGTGCCCCTGGAGTCTTCCATCTCCATTGTGACCCATTGTTTGGCTTCAGCATGGCAGTATCAGTCAATTAGTCTGGTGAGATGCGTTGCCCTGTAGTAGGCTTTCATATTCGGTAGTCCAACCCCTCCCCTATGTTTTGCCAAGTAAAGTAATTGCAATTTAATGCGTGGTTGCCGGTGCGACCAGACAAACTCTCGAAACAGTGCATCAATTTGCTTAAAGAAGGAGGATGGGAGATGAATGGGGAGGGCTTGTAGTAGAGTACCCTCGGGAGTGCTGTCATCTTGATGGCATTACAGCGTCCAAACCATGTTAAGGTAAGGGAATGCCAGTGCTCTAGATCTGTTTTAAGCCTGTGGAGTAGAGGGGCAAAATTTGCCTGATAGAGGTTGACAGGGTCTGGGGTGATGGCCACTCCCAGGTATTGGATGGTATCGGTTGCCCAATGGAATTGGTATTCCGAACGCAAGTGCCGAATAATGCGTGAGCCCAGAGTAATATTGAGCATGGAAGATTTAGACATGTTTATTTTGAAAAGGGAGAGTGCCCCATATTCCTGCAGGGAGTGAAGCAGTACTGGGAGTGAAGTGGTAGGATCTGTCAGGAAGAAAATGAGATCATCCGCAAAAGCAGCAACCTTGTGCGATCCTGAAGTTTTGTGGAAGCCCTTAATATGCTGGTTTGCCCGTATCTTGCAGAGCAGAGGTTCCAAGGTGAGTATGAAGATCAGTGGGGATAGGGGACAGCCCTGTCGGGTACCATTTCGGATATTGAAATAATCAGACCTAGTTTCATTAACCTTCACCGCAGCTGTGGGGCTGGAGTAGAGTGACAGTATCCAACTGAGCATCGAGGAGCGAAGACCAATATGTTCTAATGTAGCCCTAAGGAAGGTCCAATCCACCCGATCGAAAGCCTTCTCCACGTCTGTTGACAGCAGGAGAAGGGGTCGTCGTGAGGTCATGGCAGCGTGAACAAGGTTGAGCACCCTGATGGTGTTATCACGGGGTTCTCGTTGAGGAACAAAGCCTGCTTGGTCTTTGTGAATTAGGCTTGGAATATGTGGAAGCAAAATCTTGGCAAACAGTTTAAAGGCGGTGTTGAGTAGGGCTATCGGTCTGTAGCTCCCACAACGAAGCAGATCCTTACCCTCCTTGGGGATGAGTGATATATAGGCTCTAAGGGAATCTATGGGGAAGGAGTTGCCCTTCGTGATTGAGTTGAGTGCAGATACTAACGGTTTAGAGAGCGTCTCAAAAAAGGTTTTGTAATAGACTGGGGTAAGGCCATCTGGGCCTGGGGCTTTCTTTGCTACTCCCAACTCCTCCACCGTGATGGGTGCTTCCATTTCCTCCACCATATCAGCCGATAGGGATGGCATGCCTGAGGAGGCTAAATAAGTGTGAGGGGTAAATCCCCCTGTAGGGTTGAGATCATCGGGAAGGGACTTGTCTATATTGTAGAGACCACTGTAAAATGAGCGAAATTCCTCGGCCATGTCAGATGATGTACACACCTTCCGACCCGATGGAGACATGATGTGCGGAATATAAGTTTTGGTACGGGGGCCTCGTAGTGCTCTGGCCAGTAGGGAACCAGGTTTGAGAATTCGTACATTGTGCGCCGTGACCACGCCAATTTCTCTTTTGTTTTATGTAATATGAGCGAGTGAAGTTCTTCGCGTGCTTTGAGTAACTCCTGGTAGACAGAGCGGGCTAGGCTGGCCTTATGTGAACACTCTAAGGTCTTGATTTGAAGAAGAAGCTCCTCAGATCTGCGGGTTCTTTCCCTTTTGAGACGTGCCCCAATGCTTATCAAAATGCCCCTGATTACCGGCTTGTGCACCTCCCACATTACTAAGGGATTGGGAACTGATGCTTCATTCAAGGAAAAATATTCCTGTAGTTTGGCCTGCACCTCAGCACGAGTCTCCTCAGATTGTAATAGTGACTCGTTTAGTCTCCATGAGAGTGGGGATCTCGTCCCAGGTCCCACTTGCAACGTCAGGTGTATTGGGGCATGGTCCGAGAGGGAGATGACATCTATGGATGAGTCTACTACCCTCGTCAGGTCCTTATGGGACAGGAGTAAATAGTCCAGTCGCGAGTATGAGTGGTGAACTTGTGAGAAGTAGGAGTAGTCTCTGTCTGTGGGATGTAATAGGCGCCATGGGTCTACCAGACGCAGTGAATGGAGATCTGATTTCATCCTTTTAAGGCGGGCATAGGAGAGGTGGGAAGCACCTCGCAAAGTATCCAATAAAGGGTCCATGGCAAAGTTCAAATCGCCTCCAAAGATAAGCATCCCTTCCGAGAACTCTAGCAGCTGAGGTATCAAGCCGCATAGGAATTTTGCATGGTCTATATTGAGGAAGTATACGTTAGCAAAAGTGACCTGCACATCAAACACCTTTCCCTTAATCAAGAGAAAGCGGCCCTGGGGGTCTGCCCGCTGCGCCTCAAACGTCCATGGTACAGATTTTGCCATCAGAATGCTAACTCCCTTAGATTTGGAGATGGGGGGGATATACTGTGGTATGCCGTCGGAAACAAACTTAGTTAGTTTAGGAATACGGTCACCATGGAAATGGGTTTCCTGTAAAAAGGCAATTTGAGTTTTACTTCTACGTAAGTCAGCTAAAAGTTGAGAACGCTTTTCCAGGATGTTGAGGCAACGTACATTGAGGGAGGTCAACTTTAGGAGCCCCATTGTGGCACCCGCAGCTTCAAGAGCTACTAACAAGGCCAAGAGGCGACAAATAACCCTAACCAGTGTTCCCGCCTAGCCGAGGGGCAGCAGCACCGGAAAAAGGAGGAGAATAAGGGGGTAGAGGCTGAAAAGGAGAGAGGGGGATAGAGGAGGAAACTAGAGTGAGGGAGAGAGGGAAAGGGAATTGGGTAGGAGAAGAAACTAAATTAGTAATAGAATTACTCTGTGGACTCCCGGCAGATATACTGAAAAATAAGTATAGCAACCGGGAGGCCGCCCTAAATGGGGGTGGTCAGTAAAGCGAGGAGCGCTATGTGTCGGTTATTGGTATAACCTATAGTAACAAATATTACAGAGAAAATTTTTTGGTGGAAAGGAGATGCACTGGTTGGAAGCCTGATGAATCAAATAAACTGATTATGACATATTGACCATCCTGATAAACGAGAGAGCAAACAAAACTAGGCAGAAATCCAAATGCGCCCCCATGTTTCAGGCCTGCATATGTAACATGG
Organism: Aquarana catesbeiana; assembly: GCA_037953035.1. NCBI lineage: Eukaryota > Metazoa > Chordata > Amphibia > Anura > Ranidae > Aquarana > Aquarana catesbeiana. Next base: position 69,790 of record JBBHAA010002777.1, read on the forward strand.
TATAACTTAAAACTCTATAGTCATTTGGCGTTGATGCACCGCAGAGGAAGATTTTCTCATTTTCAGGTTTTCGGTTTTTCGAATTTCCAATTTCCAAATTTTCAAATTTACGAATGTACGAATTTACAGATTTACGAATTTACGAATGTGTGACTGTATGAATTTACTGATTGCGATCATAACGAATGGGCCGAAAAATGAAAAAAAAAAAAAAGAATGAAACGAAAACTAGCAAATTTTTTGGCAGTGCACATGTCTAATTGCTATTGCCATCATGTGTTTGTTGTCTTGTTGGGAGTATTTCCCAAATAAATCCTCCTTATTTAGCCTAGGTGTGTCAGAGGTTGTGTCATTGCTAGAAAAGTAATTGTCATCTGAAATCAGGGGACCCATACATCAATGGTTCCTTCAGGTGTAAGCACTACAATTATATACTTTGGGAGATACAGTATATAGATAGTGATCATCTGGGATGAGGTCTCACCAGGGCCAGTGCAAGGATTTTTGTCTACTTGGGAAAAGGTGCATTTTGCCACATTTTTATTTATTTTTACATCACACACGGGACCAATAGCCCCCTATGTGATGGTATATAGGTGACAGGTTCTCTTTATGGAGACACCCAGGGTCTATTAGACCTTGGATGTCTCCTTTCTAATCCACTGCAGCTAATAGAACACAGACTGTGTTCCATCAGCTGCTTCCCCCAGCACTGATTCTGGCAAATGACAGCTCCAGGGGGAAGGGCAGCAGTGGTGAAAGTGATAGGCGGCTTCACAGCCGCTTGTATCACTTCCATATGAAAGCCGATAGTCAGCTTTATTAAAGTACACACACTCCCAGCTGCTATAGTAGCCGGGAGTGTGTAGAAAAACCCCACATGTCTGCAGCACTGTAAAAATCAGAATCCCCGGCAAAGTGGTTGGGGATTTGGATTTTACACCCCCTATCCTGGCACCCTATGGTGGCTGCTTAATCACCTTAGCCCCAGAAAGATTTACCCCCCTTAATGACCAGACCATTTTTTGCGATAGGGCACTGCGTTATTTTAACTGACAACTGCATGTCGTGCGAAGCTTTACCCAAACATAGGCCAATATGTAATTTACTACATATTTTTGATTTTAAAAATCACGATAAGCATATATTGATTTGCACAAAAGGTATAGCTTTTACAAAATAGGGGATAGATTTATGGCATTTTTATTATTATTATTTTTTTTTACTAGTAATGGCGGCAATCAGCAATTTTTAGCGGGACTGCAACATTGCGGTGGACAGATCGGACACTTTTGACACTTTTTTTGGGACCAGTGACATTTATACAGCGATCAGAGCTATAAAAATGCACTGATTACTGTATAAATGACACTGACAGGGAAGGAGTTAAGTGTGTCCTGGGGAGGTGTTTCTAACTGTGGGGGGAGTGTACTGACAGGTAGGGATGAGCTTTGTGTTCGAGTCGAACCCATGTTCGACTTGAACATCGGCTGTTCGGTCGTTCGCCGAATTGCGAACGATATGGGCCGTTCGCGCCAAATTTACGAATCTGGCGCGTCACAGCCCATAATTCACTGCGGCATCGCAGTGCATTGCTGGCTGATGATTGGCCAAGCATGCACTATGACCCACATGCTTGGCCAATCACAGCGCCGCCTGAACAGAGAGCCGTAATTGGCCAAAGCTAAGGAGGCTTTGGCCAATTATGGCTCAGGAGATTTAGTACATGTCCCACACTATATAAGGCCGCCTGCACGGCGGCCCTGTGTAGTGTGTGTTCCGGCGTTAAAAGAGATAGACAGAGAGACAGTGTCATTTGATTTGAGTTAGATAGATTAGGCAGAACAGTCAGTCAGTTTAGCTGCACTTACAGTGTATTGTGTATATATATGCATCCCAGGTGTTGCGTGTGTATATATATATATATATATATATATATATATATATATATATATATATATATATATATACTGTATTCAGTTTAGCTAGATCCGTTCCTGTTATCTTCCTACTGACAGGCAGGCTTGTCTTGTTACAGTATTTACGGCTACCTGAAGAAAATTGCTGGTGTTCTTTTGATCCTATTAGTACCACAGTCAGGCAGCTAGACTATTTACAGTTAGTGCAGTGCGTCCTGCTCACAGTGTTCAGCTAGATCCGGTTCTGTTATCTTCTTACTGACAGGCAGGCTTGTCTTGTTACAGTATATACAGCTACCTGAAGAAAATTACTGGTGTTCTTTTGATCCTATTAGTACCACAGTCAGGCAGCTAGACTATTTACAGTTAGTGCAGTGCGTCCTGCTCACAGTGTTCTGCTAAACCTACAAGTTAGTGGGGTGCGTCCTGCTCACAGTGTTTAGCTAAACCTACAAGTTAGTGGGGTGCGTCCTGCTCACAGTGTTCAGCTAAACCTACAAGTTAGTGGTGTGCGTCCTGCTCACAGTGTTCAGCTAGATCCGTTCCTGTTATCTTCTTACTGACAGACAGGCTTGTCTTGTTACAGTATATACAGCTACCTGAAGAAAATTACTGGTGTTCTTTTGATCCTATTAGTACCACAGTCAGGCAGCTAGACTATTTACAGTTAGTGCAGTGCGTCCTGCTCACAGTGTTCAGCTAAACCTACAAGTTAGTGGGGTGCGTCCTGCTCACAGTGTTCAGCTAAAGCTACCTGTAGAAGGTTGGTGGTGTTCTCATACTACAGGCGGGCAGTTGATTTTGCTAGCTGCAGTATCTATCTATCTATCTATCTATCTATCTATCTATCTATCTATCTATCTATCTATCTATCTATCTATCTATCTATCTATCTATCTATCTATCTATCTATCTATCTATCTATCTATCTATCTATCTATCTATCTATCTATCTATCTATCTATCTATCTATCTATCTATCTATCTATCCCAGCTTAGTGCAGCTACAGGCCATTAGTATGTCTGGAAGGCCAAGAAGGAGAGGCAGACAGTCACAAGCCAATAAGAGAGGGCAAGCAGGCTCTGTGTCTAGTGCTGGTCATGGAGACGGTGCATCCTCATCAGCATGTGGCCGTGGGACAGGCTTGGCCTTTTTTTCAGCAGCTGGCCGTGTTGAGCAGCAACATGCGGAAGACTTGGTCGAGTGGATGACCAAGCCGTCCTCATCCTCCTCATCCTCTCTCACCCATGCCCAGGGTACTTTGTCTGGCAAAGCAGCGGCCTCTTCCCTCGGCTCAATGTCATCAGTGACTCCTTCCCTAGCCCCACCATGTCCTCCTGAGGAGTCCCTCGAACTGTTTGACCACAGTGTTGGGTACATGCTCCAGGAGGATGCCCAGCGTTTAGAAGGCTCTGATGATGATACTGAGCTCGATGAAGGCAGTAACATGAGCACGGACAGAAGGGGTGCCCAAGAAGGACAGCAATCTGGCAGTCATGCTCCCCCTGCTGCAGCATACTGCCAGGTTTGCTCCAGTGATGAGGAGGGAGGGGATGATGAGGTCACTGTCTCAACGTGGGTGCCTGATAGGAGAGAGGAGGAGGAGGCGGCACATCACCAACAAGGCAGGATGCCCTCCAGGGGCCAGCCTAAGGGCAGCACATTGACTGCATCACACCCCAAAGCTCCACATGTGCAGGGCGCTGCAGTCTCTGCGCGTTATTCAAAAAGTTCTTTGGTGTGGGCCTTTTTTGAGACGAGTGCATCAGATCGCACTGCTGCTATTTGCAACATATGTCTCAAGTGTATCTCGCGTGGCCAAAACATCTCGCGCTTGGGTACCACATGCTTGACCAGACATATGTTGACCTGCCATGCAGTTCGTTGGCAAGCGTATCTAAAAGACCCACACCAAAGAACAAAGAGGACCTCTCCTTGCTCCTCATCAGCTGAGATTTCCAACCCCACTAGACCTTCAGTCCTCTCTGAGACCTGCATTGAGAGGAATGAAGGTGTAGAATTAGGTGTGTCACAGCCAAGTACTTGTGGGCAATCTGATTTTGGTACACCGACGTCAGATTGTACCAGGCAAATTTCCCTGCCCCAGCTGCTGCACCGCCGCAAGAAGTTTGCTCCCAGCCATCCACATGCCCAGTGGTTGAATGCTAGCTTGGCAAAATTGCTAGCACTTCAACTGCTGCCTTTTCAGTTGGTAGACTCTGCCCCCTTCCGTGAGTTTGTGGAATGTGCGGTTCCTCAGTGACAGGTACCCAAACGCCACTTTTTCTCATGGAAGGCGATTCCGGCTCCCTACCAGCATGTGGAAGGCAATGTCCGTGCCTCGCTGGACAGGGCGGTCAGCGGTAAGGTGCATATTACCGCTGACTCATGGTCCAGCAGGCATGGACAGGGACGTTACCTAAGTTTCACGGCGCATTGGGTGACTTTGCTGGCAGCTAGGAAGGATGCAGGCCAAGGTGCACTAGTGTTGGAGGTTGTTCCGCCACCACGCCTCCAAAATGCTAATGATTGTGACACACCTCTCTCCTCCACCCCCTCCTCTTCTTCTTCCTCCATGGCCTCTTCCTGTGCTTTGTCCTTGGAACCAGCGGTGCTCCGTAGTCGTTCAAGGGGCTACGCAAGTACGCAGGCCAAAAGATGCCATGCGGTGCTTGAGCTGGTGTGCTTGGGGGACAGGAGCCACACTGGGGCAGAGGTTCTGTCAGCTCTGCAGGGGCAGGTTCAGAGGTGGTTGATGCCACACCAACTTAAGGCAGGAATGGTGGTTTGCGACAATGGCACCAACCTCCTCTCTGCCCTCTGACAGGGACAAATGACCCATGTGCCCTGTTTGGCTCAGGTCCTTAACTTGGTGGTGCAGCGGTTCTTGGGCAGGTACCCGGGCTTACAGGATGTCCTGAGGCAGGCCAGGGAAGTCTGTGTGCATTTCTGCCGGTCATATAATGCCAGTGCTCGGCTGACGGACCTCCAAAAGGAGTTTAACCTGCCCAAGAACCGCCTAACCTGTGACATGCCCACCAGGTGGAACTCAACGTTGGCCATTCTGCAGTGGCTGCACACGCAGCAGAGGGCCATCAATGAGTACCTGTGCGACTATGGCACCAGGACAGGGTCAGGGGAGCTTGTTTTTTTTTCCCCACGCCAGTGGGCCATGATCAGGGATGCATGCACTGTCCTGTCACCATTTGAGGAGGCCACGAGGATGGTGAGCACTGACAGTGCATGCATCAGTGATACTGTCCGCCTTGTCCACTTGTTGGAGCACACACTGCGTGGAATAATGGACAGGGCACTTGAGGCAGAACAGAGGCAGGAAGAGGAGGACTTCCTTAGCTCTCAAGGCCCCCTTTATCCAGACAGTGTTCCTGCGTGCCCGCCGATCACACAGGAAGAGGACGAGGAGGAGGAGGAGGAAGATTGTGTCAGTATGGAGGTGGAGCCTGCCACTCAGCATCAGCAGCAGTCTTTAAGGGATCAGTCCCAAGAAACACATGGACTTGTACGTGGCTGGGAGGAGGTGGCTGCGGACCATGTCGTCCTTAGTGACCCATAGGACTCCGGACCGAATGCCTCAGCAAACCTACGCTGCATGGCCTCCCTGATCCTGCAAAGCCTGCGTAAGGATCCTCGTATTCGTGGTATCAAGGAGAAGGACCAATACTGGCTGGCAACCCTCCTTGATCCACATAACAAGGGTAAGGTTGCGGACCTTATCTTGCCATCGCAGAGGGAGCAGATGATGAAACCTCTTCGGGAGGCTTTGCAGAAAGGTCTGTGCAACACGTTCCCAGAGACTGGGAGGTTACAAACTCCTGTTTCTGGACAACGTGTTGCTGAGGCTTCGGTCAGTCAAAGAAGGAGCGGTGGAGAAGGTGGCCGTCTGACCGATGCGTTCAGACAATTTTTTGGTCCGCAGCCCCAAGGTATGATCGGTTTCAGCAACCATCGCCAGCGTCTGTTTTACATGATGCAGGAATACCTAGGGGCAAGATCAGATTTGGACGCCTTTCCCACCGAAAATCCTCCGGGTTACTGGGTCTTGAGGATGGATCACTGGCCAGAGCTTGCACAGTATGCAATTGAACTACTGGCCTGTCCTGCATGCAGCGTTCTTTCGGAACGCACATTCAGTGCTGCTGGAGGCGTGGTAACCGATCACAGGGTGCGTCTGTCCACCGACTTGGTCGATCGACTGACCTTCATAAAAATGAATCAGTCTTGGATCACCACCAGCTACCAAGCACCTGATGCTGATGTAACCGAATAATTTTTTTGAAATCTCAGATCCCTTCAAAGACTGCCTATGCTGATGCTGAGTGACTATCCTCTTCCTCCTCAATGATCACGCTGATGGCTTGTAAGAACATTTTTGGTTCTGGGCGCCACCACCAGTGCCTAAGGCACAATTTTTCAGCCCCTGTTTAACAGGGGCGTGTAATTACAATTTTTGATGCAATACTTTGCAGCAGGGCTCGTTCCTGCGTTCCAACTAGAGTCTGTGAGGGGTTGCAGTGTTGTGGCACCAGCACCAGTGCCTAAGGCCTAATTTTTCAGCTCCTGTTCAACAGGGGCATGTAATTACAATTCTTGATCTAATATTTCACAGCAGAGCCCATTTCTGCACCCACCAAGAGCGAGTTAGGACTTACAGTGTTGTGGCACCAGCACCACCACCACCACCAAAGGCCCAATTTTTCTGCCCTTGTTCAACAGGGGCATGTAATTACAATTCTTGATCTAATATTTCACAGCAGGGCCCATTTCTGCACCCACCAAGAGCGAATGAGGACTTACAGTGTTGTGGCACCACCACCACCAAAGGCCCAGTTTTTCTGCCCCTGTTCAACACCTTTCCCACACCTTTCCTTATTTTAATTTGGGTGCGGGGTTCCCCTTAATATCCATACAAGACCCAAAGGGCCTGGTAATGGACTGGGGGGTACCCATGCCCTTTGTCTCACTGATTTTCATCCATATTGCCAGGACCCGACTTTACATTAAACCTGCAAGCAGTTTTAAATGAGATTTTTTTTCCTTTAAAAATGACATTTGGTGCAGGGACTGTTCTAAACACGGGAAACACGCTCCACTTTACAGGCATACCATAGACACCCCCCAGGTACGATATTTAAAGGAATATTTCACTTTTTTTTTAACTGTAAGCATCATTAAAATCACTGCTCCCGAAAAAACGGCCGTTTTTAAAAGTTTTTTTTGCATTGATACATGTCCCCTGGGTTAGGACCCGGGTCCCCAAACCCTTTTTAGGACAATACCATGCAAATTAGCCTTTAATATGAGCACTTTTGATTTCAAACGTTCGAGTCCCATAGACGTCAATGGGGTTCTAACGTTCGTGCGAATTTTCGGTCCGTTCGCAGGTTCTGGTGCGAACCGAACCGGGGGGTTTTCGGCTCATCCCTACTGACAGGGTGTAGAGAGGAATTGCTGTTCCTGAACGACTAGGAACAGACAATCTCTCTGTACTCCCCTGACAGAATGGGGATTTGCTTTGTTTACAGTGGCAGATCACCGTTCTGCCTCTCTGTAGAGCGATCGTGGGTGGCCGGTGGCCACGTGCATGGGCTCCGGCACCGTGGGCATGTCTGCTATATCTATTAAACGAACACCCGGGGGGCGGAGCCAGCAGCTGATATGTGAGCAGCACTGAGACAGATCTCCCTGCAGGACAACGAATCCTTCAGGCATCCTGGGTGTCAGAGACACAGATTCTCCACACCAAAGCCTTCAATACCCTCTCTGGACCTGGCTGAACACGGCAGTATGGTTAAATACGGGCGAGCGCCCGTGGAATCCTCGGCAGACCTTCTCTCTCAGTATGCCTGGGGATCTCAAGATGGCGGCAGCCATGAGGCAGAGGAAAGACACCACAGCAATACACAGCAGGGCTGACCAGATAAATCCCCTTCTCACTCTGGCAAGGTAAGCCCACTGCCTCCTAGAACTAAGGGTATGAGGAAAGGACTCTCCCTGCATGGGTTACCACAGGAAGAAATGGGAGATATAATGCCAGAGGAGGGGGAGGGGGAGCCATCTCTGAAACAGATTATGGAAGCTATATGTACCTGCCAGGCCACACTGACTGAACACATTGATGGCATAAGGGCTGAGATGTCGTCTTTAAAGAATGATGTACAGAATATTAGAGAAAGGGCTACTGAAGCTGAACACAGGATTAGTGACCTGGAAGATGTAGTCTGCCCTTTGGAGAATAAAGTTCAACACATCCACTGTGAAGTGAATGCTCACACAGATAAGCTCAGTGATATGGAAGACCGCCAAAGGAGGAACAATATTTGCCTGGTTGGTTTCCCTGAGAAGGCAGAGGGCAAACAACCTGAAGACTTCCTTGAAATGTGGCTTAAGGACAATATGGCGAACTATACCTTTTCATGATTATTCGCCATAGAGAGGGCTCATAGGGTGCCATCTAAACCTCCCTCTCCTGGGTCTCACCCGCGTCCAATGATAGCCCGGATTCTACATTTTAGAGACCATGAAAATATTCTTCGTGCTGCCCGCACTATAGGAGACTTGCAATTTAATGGTAACCGACTTTCAATCGACCCTGACTTTTCTGCTGCTACGCAGAAACAGAGAGCCAGTTTTGTGCATGTCAAGAAAAGACTCAGAGATTCCAGCTGGCCTATAGCATGTTGTATCCTGCAAAACTGAGAGTGGTGGATAGGGGAAAAGTTTCCTTCTTTAACTCTCCCACTGAAGCCTCTCGCTGGCTGGACACTAGGGGGCGCAATAGCCCTGAAGATAGACGCTAAAAGAAAGACACACATCCTTTTGATGAATGCCACTGCAGCATACCTCTCCAATCTTCTTTTGCATATCAGTCATGAGGCTCAAAATAGTGTCCTTGAGCTCTGACACCTTAATTACACCGTGCTTGTCCTGCTCGGTTCTACATGTTGGTTCAAAGTTCATTCTACTAAATTTCTCTTGGATACAAGAGGTTTTTTTCTCCTTCCTTTTTATTATATAAATTTTTTATTTTTTATTTTTTTTGGGGGGGACTTTATTATCTACCCCCGAGTGTATTACTGAACTGTGTATTGCCGGGAACTTGTACTTTTAAGATCCTTTTATACAGAAGAAAAGGCGGTGTTTTTTTTTCTCTCTCTTCTTTTCTGTTTTTTTTTTTTTTTTTTTTTGTCGCCGGTATTGGCTACAGAAATTGTTTCCCTAATACATACAGGGAGGGTGGGGGGCGGTGGTTCACTCCTTTTTGTTTTTCCCCTTACCACCGCAAGATTCACTACAAACTGGTAAGCAGTGAGTCCCCCCTGCTGAAGAACTATAACTTCAGAAGTTGACCACGACTTTTGATCCCCTGAGGTCGTCTATTATTGTTATAGTTATGGGATATGGGCGCACGGCATGTTGGGGCTGTGTGCAGGGTGGGAAGGGAAGGGAAGTTATGCTCTGTTGGTTCGTGCTGTGTGCTGTTGTCTCTCTCTGTTTTAGTCCTCACAGATTGAAGTGGCTGGCCAAAAGCTGGTTAGCCGATGCTCTCCTGGGAAGCAAGTTCTGGTATCACTCCTCTTTCAATGGCAGGTAAGATAAATATATTATCATGGAATGTCCGTGGAATGAACTCAAAGATAAAGAGGTCTCTTGTCTTTGACTTTATCCGAAGATATAAACCCTATATTGTCCTGTTACAAGAGACACACCTACAGGGGTCCAAAGTCATGGCGTTAAAGAAAGTTAACATTATGAGGGTCATACATGCTGAATATTCAACGTATTCTCGGGGAGTGGCCATCTTGGTTACTAAGAAAGCAGCGGCACAAATTATACAGGTCAAATCAGACCCTAATGGTAGATGTGCCATATTAGTATGTCAAATGTTTGGTATATGTTTAACTTTGGTGTGTGTGTATATGTTCCACCACCGTCCTCCTTCCAAGTACTAGAAAGCATTCTAATGCCTCGTACACACGGTAGGATTTTCCGACGGAAAATGTGTGATAGGACCTTGTTGTTGGAAATTCGACTGTGTGTAGGCTCCATCACACATTTTCCATCAGGTTTTCCGACACACAGTTTGAGAGCAGGATATAAAAATTTTCCGACAACAAAATCCGTTGTCGGAAATTCCGACCGTGTGTAGGCTCCATCACACATTTTCCATCAGATTTTCCGACACACAAAGTTTGAGAGCAGGATATAAAATTTTCTGACAACAAAATCCGTTGTCGGAAACTCCGATCGTGTGTACACAAATCCGACGGACAAAGTGCCACGCATGCTCAGAATAAATAAAGAGATTAAAGCTTTTGGCCACTGCCCCATTTATAGTCCCGACGTACGTGTTTTACGTCACCGTGTTTAGAAGGATCGGATTTTCCGACAACTTTGTGTGACCGTGTGTATGCAAGACAAGTTTGAGCCAACATCCGTTGGAAAAAATCCTAGGATTTTGTTGTTGGAATGTCCGAACAAAGTCCGATCGTGTGTACGGGGCATTAATGAAACTGTGAAGATAGCAAGGGCCCGCTATTGTTAATGGGTGATTTTAATGTAGTGCCGGATGGGGATCTTGACAGGCATGGATGTGTGTCTGGCGTGCGCCACACCCTTTCATCCTGGCTCGATAGTTATGCACTTATTGATGTATGGCGTCGCAATAACCCTGGTGTCAGAACGTATTCATGCCACTCGGAAACTCATAAGACACTGACTAGAATAGATATGCTCCTGTCCTCCATGGATGGTCTCCAAATTATATCCGGAGTCAGGTATCTTCCTAGAGCTCTGTCGGCTCACTCTCCAATGGAAGTCAAATTAAATTAAATTTGAATGTGCCCATTGGAAGACAACAATGGCACCTAAAAACACAATGGTTACAGGAGGAATACGTGACACTTGGCTGCAAGACGGCTATTAATCGTTACTGGAGGGAGAACCGTGCCGAGACCTCAAAACATAATCAATGGGAGGCTTTTAAAGCCACCATGAGGGGGGTGTTTAATATCTGAGTTCAAAGCATTTGCAAAGGCTCTCGTCTCTTTATTGAACAGGTTGAATGTGATGCTGCAGCGGCTGAACAGGAATATATACAAAACCCCTCACCTCAGACTTATCAGTTTTGGCAAGACCTGACAAGGCAATTTAAATTACTTCTGACTGACCAGACTATGAAGAAACAACTACAACAAGCTAGATCCATATTTGAATTTGGCGACAAAAGTGTCCACCTGTTGGCCTTTTTGGCACATCCTCTGTATGCCCCCACGTCAGTGCTGCACCTTAAACAACCAGGGGGAGACTTGGTGAGGGATTAACGAGATATTCTGAACACGTTTGTAGACTTTTATGACACCCTATACCAGTCCCAATCAAGATGTACTGATCAGGAGCTTTCCTCCTATTTGGGGGACCTGAACCTTCCATCTTTGGCACGGGAAGGTAGTGTAGCATTGGAACATTCCATTACCTCAGAAGAGATAGCTGGTGCTATTTCCTCCTTTAGGCCGGGTAAGTCACCTGGACTTGACGGCTTCCCGGCGGAATGGTATCAGCTACACAAAGAAAGCTTAATCCCGCGACTCCAAAAAGTGTAAATGCAGAAAAAGAAGGTATACTACTGGAATCCATGCGTGAGGCCCTTATTGTTGTGATACCAAAACCTGGTAAAGACCCAAGCGAATGTGAATCATATAGACCGATCTCCTTGATCAATACTGACGTCAAAATCTTGGCCGTTGTACCCACATGAATCTTTGAAGGCTTTATGTAAATTTACAAATTTCACACACAAATACAGGTAAAAGAGTGGTGGTGTCGCTCGACACAAAAAAAGCATTTGACTCGGTCGAATGGAATTATCTGTTTTCCCTGCTTAGTAAATTGGGCTTTGGACCTAGATTTGTGAACTGGGTTAAGTTACTGTATAATGATCCCCGGCCATGTGTTATGCCCCGTACACACGGTCGGATTTTCCGATGGAAAATGTCCAATCGGAGCGTGTTGTCGGAAATTCCGACCATGTGTGGGCTCCATCGGACATTTTCCATCGGATTTTCCGACACACAAAGTTTGAGAGCAGGCTATAAAATTTTCCGACAACAAAATCCGATCGCGTCAATTCCAAGCATGTGTGGCCTGTTCCGACGCACAAAGTGCCACGCATGCTCAGAAGAAATTCCGAGACGGAACAGCTTGGTCTGGTAAATTTAGCGTTCGCAATGGATACAGCACTTTCGTCACGCTGCAATGTTAAAAATGGTTTAATACAGCGCACTCTCTTCTTCTTTATAATGTGAGAAGAATGAAGTAGTTTTGCTGCTCATATTCACACAGACTTCTCACAAACTTCTTTCTTTACTATTTATTGGGATTCCCTCAATATATTTTGATTTGTCACATCTGACAACATTATTTTTGTGTTGTGTTTTTTTTTTTTTTTTTGTTTTGTGTTTTTTTTCAAGGCTGATCTTTGTTTTATTGTATTTTTAGTTTTATTACAGAATATTTTTGTGTGTGTTTTGTGTGTCAAGTTACCACAACACCATTGTTATGTTATATTTAATCTGTAGGAGATTGTTTGGTGTTGTTGTCTCTTGTTAATTTCCCATTGTACTTTAGAAATGTACCTGAATCATCACAAACAAACTGTCCTTTTTGGATGAAAACACACATAGGAGAGTATAATTTTCCAAAAAAATTCATTTATTAAGGGCTCACAACTAAACAAAGAGGGAGGCAACGCTGGAGAAACAGCAGAAATGGGTGAAGCCTTGGACCCCCAGGGCACACATCAACTATTTTCAAGCAAAATTGGTGGCCTGAGGAATCCTTATATAAGGGAGTGCAGTCTGGTCCAGAAGTCCCAGAGATCCGGAAAGCAGCAGATGACATCTGTGTCCCCAGGCTGTGGTCATACAAGAGACTGCAGCTTTTGTCAGACCAGACTGAACCCAGGGCCATCACTCTCTGGTCTTCCTTCCACGCTGTGGCTCTGGTGGTGGAGTTGTGGCAGCAGGAGGAGGAGGAGGAGGAGGAGGAGGATGGTCCAACTCAATCACGTCGGTCTTGGGTGTGATTTCGCCACTCACCCCCTTAGTTAGGACTTTATAAATAAGTTGCTCACACATGAGGCGTTGACCCTCCTGCATGCCCTGCAGTTTTGTGGCAGCCATGCAGGCAAAGGCCTCTTCAGGAGTGGGTAAGGCTCGGAGGGACGCAGAAGCCTCCTGAATAAGTCTGAGTGCAGAATCCTGAAAGTGACTCCCCTCCTGGGTCTTTTGTATGGAAGGCGGAGGGGAGGAACCTGCGATTTGGTCATGCTGTGACTGGTCCCAGTCTTCTCCTGGCTGCCACTTAGCCCCGCCTCCTCCTGGCTGCCACTAACCCCCGCCTCCTCCTGGCTGCCACATTCCACAGCCTCCTCCTGGCTGAGGTCTTCCTGTGTATGAAAAAGGGACATTGTTTTAGTTTTTTATTCATCAATCACACACAATTTTCACCTCCTGACTGTTGCAAATTGAATGTTAACAAATATAACAGACTATCATTCTGAGCCCAGCATTTTTCATTCTTGTCCCAATTTTGGGTGCCCACTACTGTCTATTGATATGTAAAACACTTTTTCAATCAGCAATTAGTGATCATTAATAACATCTAATAAACCTCATTTATTTATTGACCAGAAATCAGTAGAACAATGCTATACCTGACTCCAGCTGGGCTCCTCCACTTCTTCCTGGCTGGAAGGCCCAGGTTGGACATCGGAAGTCTCAGCTGGGGTGGAAGGAAGAGTGGAGAGGGATTCCCTGACTTCAGTGTGGTCTGACAGAAATCGCAGTCTCTCATAGTACCACAGCCTGGGGACATAAACATCATCTGCTGCAGCTCCGGATCTATGGGAATCCGTGACCTTCTGGCGCTCCCTTAGATAAGTGCTCCTCAGGCCACCAATTTTGGTTTTTAAATAAGGGACGGTTGCTGTGGGGACCACCGGCGTCACCACCTCCAGCAGTTTCTCTAGCGCTGCCTGCCTCTTTTTCTTATTATTATAATGAGGATGTCTCACCTGCCACAGACAGGGCAGCTCCCTGAACTTGTCTATGAACAGGGGGAGGAAATTGTGGTCGTTGAAACCATCCATTTTCTCTGCAAGACACAACACAAGACAAACCCTAAGGTCAGGCCAAACTCTCCTAATCTTGTTACAATATAGGCTTCAATTTCGAAGCAGTATAGGCCCAAGTTTAGATCTTACCTTCGTTATCACGATCGGCGCCTCCGATGCTCCTTCCTCCGCTCACAGATCATACGTAATACGCACGCGTGTTACGCTTTATACACACTGCGCATGCGTGTAACTCCGCCCGCCCCTGACATTCTTTTTAGTCTATTCCCCGCCCCTTTTCGTTCTGCGCAGTGGGGGAAGAGCACATGGCGGAGACACAGCAGGTGCGTGCTAATTACAGGAACGAGGAGGAGAAGGAGGAAAGCCGGGATCCGGAGACGTCCCGATCCAGGAGATTTAAGGCCTCAAATATGTCCTTTGGGGAGATGTTGGAGATGGTCGACATCCTGAAGAAGGCCAACTATGATGGAAAGTATGGACCTTACCCCAACACCAATGTCAGAAAGGCCAAGATCATGGCGAAAGTGGTCAGGAGTCTGCACCGGAATTTCGGGGTATGACAATCGAAAGATCAGCTCAGGAAGCGGTGGTCGGACCTCAAATTACGAGAACATGAGCAGTACAGAGAGATCCGGAGAGTGCTGCAAAAAAGTAAGTAGTTATGCTGTGTTCCTATTCTTTATGTTTATTAGGTTCGTGCTGCTCCATGTGCTTTTCTTAAAAGTGTACATTTTAAAATGGCAACTTTCATGTTCATGGGCACATTATTCGTTCGTATCAAACATTTTTCTTTCGGGCCTATAAAACACCATTGTTTTGGCCATATGCATTTGGCCACATTTTTTACGGCCTACTTGTATGAAACTAATTTGGTTGTGTAGATGGCTTTGTTAATAGAATGAAATGCAAACTAGATTCTGTGTAAGGAGAGGACACTGAGCAGCTGTTTTCACATCTGGACACTGGAGCACTAGTGTGGGACACCAGAACTCCATTTTTATTAGGGGGGCCACACAGGTGCTCCAGTGTAAACTACAGGGGGGTCTCCATCTGTGAAGCTTGTACCAAACAGGTAAAGTATTGCAGCTTGACAAAGGACACTGAAAATGCTACATTTTGGAACTCTGCCAAAATAGACAATTGTACCCCACTTCCAAGCAATGTTTCCTATTTATAGTTCTGCCATCAAATATCTGTGTGCTAAGTATAGAATTTTTGTTTTACATAGGGGAGAAAAGACTCGGAGGACACCCCTCATCCGAGGAGACCAGAGCCCCCCCTCTGGAAGAAGGGGAAATCCCCCAACACAAGAAGAGCAAGAGAGGGAAGATGTGGTGGAACTAGTCACCACAACAGGTGAGTGTCTGCGACCACAGGCTCAGGTAAGAGATGGATGCCGGCATATTTTTGATACCTGTTTTTGTTTGGTTTCTCTCTTTTTAGGTGATCGTGATGTTGTGGATCCAGATCCTTTCACATCAGAAAGTGCCCAGATCCTGATCGGGGAGATCATGGGGTGTAATTTAGCTTTGGAAAACCTCCAGAAAAACATCAATGATGTTGTTCAAAAAAATAAGAACATCATTGATTTTTTGGGTAGAGTTTAAAACCCCTCCAAATCACTTTCTTTTTTGTGTGCTACAAAGTTCAAAATGTTTTAGCGATTTTTAGAAAAGCAAAATTTGGAGGACGCACACAGTGTGCCAACATGTGCTATCTGCCATCACGGGAGATCAATGTAGGCGTTTTGGGGGTGCAACCCCTTCCTCAATAATAAAGTAGCTGTGAGGAAGGGGTTTCTCCCCCAAAACACGTCCCTTGATCCCCCGTGATGGCAGGTAGCACATGTTGACATTGGGAAATTTGTGTGCATCTTCCAAATTTGGCTTTTCCTGGGGTGACTTCACCCCATCTGAACGCAATATCAAACACAGTTCCTAAATAATCATGTCTGATATTGCCTTCAAGTTCTACCAAATGTGAACTTTGTAAGTTCAAGATTTGTGTCTTTCTTGTTGGTTTTACACATGCCTGCTTTATCTTAAATGGACATTTCTATTTTTGATAATGCTACCCCAAAAATTGTTATACAACAAACATGTTGGTTTGTTTTAAAAACCTTTTCTAAATGCACATGTGATTGTGCAGTTATTAAAAAGATTGTTAATCAAGATTGTGTGGATTATTGTCTCAACGTTACAACACTTTTGTGGTGATGTAATTGCTGTTTTCTGTGACAATGGGGGTTATTTCCTAAGGGCAAATCCTCTTTGCACTACAAGTGCAGTTTCAGTGCAGTTTCAGGTGCACTTGTAGTGCAAAGAGGATTTGCCTTTAGTAAATAACACCTAACAGTGCTTTGTATAAGGTTACACAATCACGCCATTTTCTGGACTCACCACATTTCTGTCAGGGTCAGCTAAAACAAACACAAGCAGTAAATGTCACCAAACATTTGCGTTTTTTTTTTTTATTGGATCAAGGTTTCACAAATTGTCTGGCATATTGATGGCCCCCCTACCCACAAAGAACTCAAAGTATCTTAACCGGACATCACGGGCACTCAGGGAGGGCAAGCCAGGACTGCCATTTTCAAGCACCGTCAGGGTTGTTTCATTTATCATTCCGGCCTCAGGCCCAACTGAGCTAGCATAGTTGCCAGAATGTTGATGTAAAAAAGTTATGTAGAACACAGCACACCAGGATTATATGATTCAGTTTATACTCCGCCATATAGATGGGTGTAAGAAATAGGCAGAACCGGCTGGCCATGATTCCAAATGTGTTCTCCACCACTCTTCTGGCTCTGGCCAGCCGGTAATTAAAAACCCTCTGTTTCGGGGTTAGGGTCCTCATCAGGAATGGCCGCATAAGATGGTTCCCCAGCACAAATGCTTCATCTGCAATGAAGACGAATGGGAGTCCTTCCACATTCTCTTCTGGAGGTGGCAAGTCCAAGCTGCCATTCTGGAGACGCCTGTAAAATTCCGTCTGGGCGATGACTCCACCATCGGACATCCAGCCATTCTTCCCCACGTCCACATACAGGAACTCGTAATTAGCTGACACCACCGCCAACATCACAATACTATTGAACCCCTTGTAATTATAATAGTACGGCCCCGAGTTGGGTAAAGGGACGATGTGGACTTGTTTCCCATTAATTGCCCCTCCGCAGTTAGGAAAGTCCCACCGCTGGGCAAAGTGGGAGGCCACAGTCTGCCATTCCTGTGGCATGAAAGGAAACTGTTGAGGAAAACAAAAAAAACTTAGTATTTTTGCACATAAACATGGAAAGCAGATTAGACACAAACATTCTTGGCCAACATCCAGATAACATTTATTAAGGTGAATTTTACAACACCAAAGTATAAGGTACACCTATCATATCCCCCCCTCTCATGGGCCATTTCCAATATTATAGGGGGGGGAATCTTGGACAGGTAACCCTCTTCACTTCATTGAGAGATGAGTGCCTAAATAATGGGTATTACTTGGAACAGCCCCTTCTTAGTTACACTATTGGCAGCCCACTGGACAGGTAAGAAGTGTCATAATACAAAGATATAAATACACACTGTACACATTTGGACATTCTGCTATTACCTATCAAGATAATAATAGTATCCAAAAACTTTAAACAGTACCATTTGAAAGTATACCGGCAGGCCCTTGCACTACATGCTTTGGGGAATTCATCCATAAATCTGACCACAAAAGAGGTGGGTATAGGTTTGGCAAAGTCAGCAGATAGAGGCTTGAGGATAGATAGAGAATTGGGATCAGCTGACTTAGCAGTTGGGGGGAGGGAGGGTTCAAAATGATTTGGGGACACCACACAAACAAGCCTCTGGCACTCTGCCTGAATTTAAAGCACAAATCACATTTCTAAACATTTTAGGGGTGTTTGGGGTAAAGCACTACTATGGAGCTGATAAAATACATTGTTAAGTGACTACATGAGGTGAATATAGGGCCATGAGAACATGCTGGGGAGGTAAGTGAAGGCAAATATGTATGAAGGACAAAAAAACCCCCATAAAATTCAAGCATGCATGAGGAGAAAGGGGACATTCACAACATATTACAATCGTGGTAATTAGGGAATGAGGAAAGAAATACAATATATTAGCAAACATTCAATACAATAAAATGTGATATAAAAGGATAAAAATCTTACCTTCATATACTCCTTCTGCAGGACCTGGATGATGGCAGAACAGGTCTCTGGGATAGTGATACCCAGAGCCTGGGGGGAGATGCCTGTTGAGAACTTCAAGTCCTGCAGGCTTCTCCCTGTCGCCAAGTACCGCAGGGTAGCGACGGGCCTCTGCTCCGGAGTGATGGCTTGCCTCATGCAGGTATCCTGCCTGCTGATATAGGGGATCAGTGAAGCCAACAAATGGTGAAATACGGGGTCTGTCATCCTGAGAAAGTTCCTGAAATCATCTGGATTATTCTCACGGATCTCACTGAGCAAAGGCATGTGACAGAACTGGTCACGCTGAAACAACCAATTCTTGGTCCATGAACTCCTCCCCACCCTGTTCATGGACTGGACTTGTGTCAAGGTCAGGACCCCAACACCAAGCCCCCGCACAGCACGAACTCTACGAAGAGAATGTATACGCAACATGGCTAGAAAACGGTCGGCTGCTCAGTACGAAGTAACAGAACGCACTGAAGAACAGCAAGGCCTGTGAATAGCGACCTGAAAAACAGCAACGAACGAACAAGAACACAATGACTAATCCAAGTCACGCGTAGCTTGCTTGCACGCACTGAAGAGCAGATACAAACCCACAAGCACAAACTGAACCGCAGAAAATGATCTGAAAGCCATGAGTCTGAAAAAGCACGAATCGTCTCTCACCAAACTTTTACTAACACGAGATTAGCAAAAGGAGCCCAAAGGGTGCCGCGCTTGGTTCTGAACTGGCCTTTTCTAGTCTCGTCGTACGTGGTAGACGTCACCACGTTGTTGGCGATCGGAAATTCGGACAACTTTGTGCGACCGTGTGTACGCAAAACAAGTTTGAGCCAACATCCGTCAGAAAAAATCCTAGGATTTTGTTGTCGGAATGTCCAATCAATGTCCGACCGTGTGTATGGGGCATTAGAGTGAATGGGCTCCTCTCAAATACATTTAAGATAGGTAGGGGGACGAGACAGGGATGCCCCCTGTCTCCGCTCCTCTTCGCCCTAGCTATAGAACCCCTTGCGGTTAAACTTAGGAGTCGGGATGACATCAGGGGGCTCTTGGTTGGAGATCTGGAGAAACGAGTATCATTATATGCGGATGATATGCTCCTATATTTAGGAGATTCGGAACTCTCATTATCTAATGCATTCAATGTAATTCAGGAATTCGGTAATTTCTCTGGTTTTCGAATTAACTGGTCCAAATCATCACTGTTTCCTCTAGATCCTCAACCGAACTTAGTACTTCCCACCCAATGCCCTCTAGCGATAACAAACCAGTTTAAAGCGGAGTTCCACACAAAAATGGAACTTCCGCTTTTCGGAACCCCCCTCCAGTGTCATATTTGGCACCTTTCAGGGGGGAGGAGGGTGCAGATACCTGTCTAAGACAGGTATTTGCACCCACTTCCGGCATAGACTCCCATGGGAGTCCACGCCTCTTCCTGTCCCCACCGCGCTGTCTCCTGGGAACACACAGCTCCCAGGAGAGAGCGGGAACCACTTGGGACGCGCAGAGCGACTCGCGCATGCGCAGTAGGGAACCGGGAAGTGAAGCCGCAACGCTTCACTTCCTGATTCCCTCACCTAGGATGGCGGCGGCAGCTGCTGAGAACCGAGCAGGTAAGTGGCCATGTATTAAAAGTCAGCAGCTGCAGTATTTGTAGCTGCTGGCTTTTAATATTTTTTTTTTTTTTGGCGGCGTGGGTGGACCCCCGCTTTAAGTACTTAGGAATACAGATCCAATTGCCAATGCAATCATTCACGAAAATGAACCTATGGCCTGTAATCAACACCTTCAAGGATAGAGTACAGAAGTGGAAAGATCTTCCACTCACATTGTTGGGGAGAGCTAACTTATTTAAAAAGATTTTTCTCCTGAAATTTTTATATATACTCTCTAACGCCCCACTATATATCCCTAAAAAGACGTTCCGATACATTGACTCCCTGTTGACCTCCTTTTTGTGGGGAGACAAGGCAGCTCGTGTGTCGCTGGCCATTCTACAGCTACCAGTAGGCAGTGGTGTATTTAGGTTTTGTGCTGCCCTAGGCCTGACTAAACTCATGCACCACCCTAATTTAAATATGACCCACCCCTTGCTGCCGAGGCCACACCCCTTCCTGTTTAAGACCCACCCTATAATCTGTAAACCACACCCCTTCCTCTTTAGGCTCATTTGGCACCTTTCAGGGGGGAGGGGGGAACAGGTACCTGTTTTTAATAAATAAATATATGTGTATGCGCTAAAGGCTATGAATACGTGAACAAAGAATATAATAAATCTATACAATATTAAAAATTATTATAAATTATAAACAGTGTCACACACCTGTGAAGAAAGTGACTATAATCCACAATTGAGTATATGAAAAATGGTAACATGCACCATGCAAAAAAAGTGAGAAAAAAAAATCCTTTAAATGATTAAAAAAAAAAAAAAAAAAAAAAAATTATATATATATATATATATATATATATATATATATATATAATATATGTGCTACTTGATAAATAAAGTGTCCGAAACCAATTCATACAAATGAATATATCTCAGTCCAAGCCATTCATAAGAGTATATAAATCAAAGTGCACAATAGTGTCCAAACAAATAGCAGGCAATCC
The DNA here is from genome assembly GCA_037953035.1 of Aquarana catesbeiana. NCBI lineage: Eukaryota > Metazoa > Chordata > Amphibia > Anura > Ranidae > Aquarana > Aquarana catesbeiana. The sequence continues at coordinate 90,687 of JBBHAA010002777.1, forward strand.
TCATGCTGGTTTTTATGAAAAAGTGCTAAATATTCCTCATGCTCTTCTTATGAGATGTGCACATTATGGCATGCTGCAGTGCTCTCCAGTGACCCCCAATGGATAATGCGCTCACCTTAGAGCGTATGACACAGTAGCTAAACAGTATCAAAACACGCATTAGACCCACTCCAGGGCTCACACAGGGTCTGCTGGTGATGATTTGTATCTCGCTCAAATGGTGACATATATGAAAGAAAGGAGACTCATAGCATAATACCGCCAGGAATTTATTTGAAAAGCCCTAAAAACAATCCCTCCAGGAGGGTACTCACAATGCTTGGTGCGTCAGTGCACCATCCTATCCAAAACATGCAATACAGATGAATCCTGTGGCGTGCTGTGCGGTGTTCAATTCTCTGCCTGTCTATGTGTAGAAAGCTCCGTCCTGCCCCTCCCCTACGCGTTTTCGGCACAGGGTATACGTGCCTTCATCTGGGATTTTTTTTCTCACATTTTTTTGCATGGTGCATGTTACCATTTTTCATATATTCAATTGTGGATTATAGTCACTTTCTTCACAGGTGTGTGACACTGTTTATAATTTATAATAATTTTTAATATTGTATAGATTTATTATATTCTTTGTTCACGTATTCATAGCCTTTAGCGCATACACATATATTTATTTATTTTTGGCATATACACGGTATGGAATGTGGTTAGTGTGTGCAGCTGAAGGCATTAACCCATTTGTGGCTCACAAGATTTTAGCACTATTTTTAGGTACCTGTTTTTGACAGGTACCCTTCCCCACTCCCTGGAGACTGCAACTAAATGTGGACTGTTTAAAGGGTTTGCATTGATTTTAGCATGCATGGAGCACTTTGCACATGCCAGTGGCGGCTGGTGCTCAAAATTTTTTGGGGGGTGCAAACAAACTAAGAAATTCAGAAAAAAAGACATCAATTGCAGCCTCACTGTGCCCCATCAAATGCAGCCACTGTTCCATCAAACGCAGCCACTGTGCCCACCAAACACAGCCACTGTGCCCATCAATTGCAGACACTGTGCCCATCAATTGCAGCTACTGTGCCCATCAATTGCAGCTACTGTGCCCACCAAATGCAGCCACTGTGCCCCATCAAATGCAGCCACTGTGCCCCATCAAATGCAGCCACTGTGCCCCATCAAATGCAGCCACTGTGCCCCATCAAATGCAGCCACTGTGCCCCATCAAATGCAGCCACTGTGCCCACTAAACGCAGCCACTGTGCCCACCAATTGCAGCCACTGTGCTCATCATTTGCAGCCACTGTGCCCATCATTTGCAGCCACTGTGCCATCAAATGCAGCCATTGTGCCCCATCAAACGCAGCCACTGTGCCCACCAAACGCAGCCACTGTGCCCCATCAATTGCAGGCACTGTGTGCTCAAATGCTGTCACTGTGCCCATCAATTGCAGTCACTGTGCCCATCATTTGCAGCCACTGTGCCATCAAACGCAGCCATTGTGCCCCATCAAACGCTGCCATTGTGCCCTATCAAACGCAGCCATTGTGCCCCATCAAACGCAGCCACTGTGCCCTCAAACGCTGTCACTGTGCCCATCAATTGTAGCCACTGTGCCATCAAATGTCAACACTGTTCCCATAACACTGATATAATTTATTCAATAACTTTACCTGCTGTCCTGCGGGGTTCCCTTGTGCCTCTCTCTCTCTCTTTCTCTCTTCCTGACGTCACTGCCAGACCCTGCCCCAGTGCTGAGGAGAAGGGTCAAGCAGTGTGGAGTAGGGTAGGCGGAGCATAAGGCTCCACCTCCGCCAGTCATCGGCCGCTTATGGGGGCGTGAGTCACACACCGCCCCCCGCATGAGAGAAAGTCCCCCCACCCATCTTCCTGATTCCCGGCTCCCGCGGCCGCCCCCGTACACATGCAGCCCATGGCAGCCGCCTTGCTGTAGCGTGCGGTGCTTCTGTGTATGGGCGTGCTTGTCAGAGGGTGGAGGGGCGTGAGCTCTGCTAAGCACGCCCATACACAACAGCGCCGCTACAGCAAGGCGGCCGCCGTGGGCTGCATGTGTGCGGGGGGTGGCTGCGGGAGCCGGGAATCGGGTGGGGGGACTTTCTCTCATGCGGGGGGCGGCTTTTTTTGCTGTGCCCCGCAAGGTGCCACCCTAGGCCTTGTTGGCCTAGGTCAAAACACAGTCCTGCCAGTAGGAAGGGGTGGTCTGGCGATACCCGACCTTCGCTTGTACTACTTGGCATCTCAACTAGTTCAGGCCCACTGGCGCATGTTTCCACAGCTGAATAACGCTGCCACTGCGGTGAAGACAGCTGTCGCGACCTCATACGGAGCACTTTTGAATTTCTTTTTTAGAGGGATAGTGCCTACTCAAGACGGGGTAACTGTACTTCAATCAGCTAAGCGGGTACTTGAGATTTCTATAAAACATATACAAGACAGACCTCCACACCTATCACCAAATACACCACTATGGTTCAATCCTCGTCTAAAGCACCTTTCTCGCTTGGAGGATGGATATAGGTGGGCCATATTTGGTCTTACGTATGTGCATCAACTATTTGAGAGGGGTGAATTTAAAACGTTTGCACAATTGAAGAGGGAAATGGGTGTCCTTGACACATGGGCGTTCCATTATTCCAGGCTGTGGCATGCTGCGCATGCACAATTTGGAACGGGGATGGTTCTGTTAGAAAACACAAAACTTGAATCAATGCTTGCAGAACCTGACCACACGAAACGTATTTCCACTTATTATGTGGTACTTATGGAAAAAACACAGCCGAGGGAGAAGAAAATGAGAGAGAGATGGATGGCAGTGAGGCGGCGGTAATGTCTCCTTAGAGCTCCGCTCCTTGGGATTGTTAACCGGAGGACTACAGGTCCCAGTGCCACTAATATTTACAAAAAACGGGTCACTGCTCACCCCAACTCAGCCAGCAACCTAAATAATGGTCCTAAGAGGTCAGAAATCTACTTAAAAAAAGGTATTTCTAAAGAAAAGATACACAGACTGACGTCTGAGATGGCAGCATCTTCCTCTCCCTCACAGCGCAGCAGCTCACACAGGACACAGCCTCTGCCTCACAGCAAAATAACACAGGCTTCTAAGGGTGAGTCAGTGTGTGACCAAAATGTTTCACAAATTACAACACAGCCTGATATGTTCAAACTGTTTGAATATATGCTCCAGAAAGCTCTTAAACAGACTTCTGACCACGTTACAGATATGTTAACTAGAGAAATTAAAGAGCTGGGTCAAAGGACTGCAGACCTAGAATTGAGAATGGATGAAATTGATACACGCACTCACAATTCTATAACTGAAATTATGTCACTGAAGGAAGAAAACCTCACACTTCAGTCACGTTTGGAAGATCAGAAAAATAGAAATCGTCGATCGAATTTGCGCATCAAGGGGATCCCTGAATCTTATTTAGACTTGCAGACAACAGTCACAGCGCTGTTTCAGTAATTAATACCTGAAATTCCCATTGACAGGCTTGAATTTGACAGAGTACATAGAGCCTTAGTTCCACGCAAATCCAATGGCCCTCCTAGAGATATCATTACCAAATGACACTACTACAGAACCAAAGAACAGCTTTTAACAGCAGCCAGAGGTAAAGATCTCCTCAGCTTTCAGGGCCACAGTTACCAGCTTTTCACTGACCTTTCCCCACGTACAGTGGCTAAGAGACGTGCACTCAAACCTCAATTACAGATACTTCAGCGCAATCAAATTGCTTACCAATGGGGATTTCCTTTCTCTCTTCGTTTCACACATCTGGAAACCAAATACGTTTGTCGCTCCTCAGAAGATTTACAATCGATCCTAATCGACATAGGGTTAGCCGAAGAAACCCTGACAAAGAACCAGCCCAGCAGAAGTTTCATCTCTCGATCATCACAGCAAAATAAAGCCACAGGATCCAGTTCTGCATCCTCGTCATATCAAAATCTCAGCAAGCGTGGTCGTTATGAACATTCACCTCCCACCATTGTGGACTCAATGGACTGACTTTCCAGTTCACACAAATTCCTCATACTTTCTTCAGATTCCCAGCTTCTTATGCTGGTTAATTTCCTTTAAGTGTTAACCTCATGAATAAAATGAGCTCTGACTATATGGTTTAGTTATGATATTAGTGTGTGAGGGGAGGGGGAAGGGAAAGGGGAAAAATTGAGTAAAATGATTTTTTATTTTTTTTTTGTTGATTTTTTTTTTCCCATTTCTCTTTTTCCTCTTTACTCTACCTTTTTTTTGTTAATAAATAAATAAAAAGGTAAAAAATGGTAATAAAACTATTAGTTATTTAATAATATATTAATATTCTAATAATTCCTGTGGTCCTCCGGTGTTAATCCCATGGGAATTTTTTGCTGCCCTTTTTTTACCACCTACACAGAGACCCTCTATTTTTTCTATGGGGGACTCTGCTGGTGGTCCAGGATCCTCTCAGGGAGTATTATATACTCTCCTGAGATGCTCCCATACCCTATACTCTAACTTTAGTCTAATGATACTTGGTCTACATATGGGGTTTTTGTTTTTGTACTCTCTTACTTCTTCTTTTTCTAACTTTTTCTATTCCCCCTTGATCCTCCGGCTGGTCGTCCTGGCTCTTGGTATGCACCTTTATCTACTATGATATATTGTTTATTCTACTTGGTTTATGGCCCCTATAAATGTTTTCTCATTAAATGTACAAGGGTTTAATATTCCACATAAACGTACAAAAGCATTATGCTCATTTGCATTAAAGAGAGCTAACATTATCTGCTTACAGGAAACCCATTTCACTGATAAGATTTATCCCAAGTTTCTTTCATCCTCATATCCACAATTTTATACAGCCTCTGCCACGGTTAAACAGCGTGGAACTCTGGTTTTCACCGTTCCACTCCGTTCAATCTGAAATCACAATTATATGACCCTGAGGGATGTTATTTACTTTTAGCAGGTTTTATTTCTGATAATCCTATTACAATTGTTTCATATTATGCACCTAACAAACATCCAACTGCCTTCTTGTCTCATCTTTTACATGTAATTGAAGCTCATAGGAGTGGTACAGTTGTTATCTGTGGAGATTCCAATGCAACTATATTCCCATTTCTGGATAACTCTCCCTCAAAACCTAACACGGGTATTAAAAACTTGACTTTTCAACACCTACTTAACACGCATGGTTTAGTTGACACTTGGCGAGAGATGAATCCTGCCAGTAGATGTTTTACTCACTATTCATACCCACATAAGTCTTTCTCACGAATAGATCATATTTTTACTCCATCCAGTATGTTACCAGAAATCATTTCATCCAAAATTGTTCCTCTTCCGTGGACTGACCACTGCGCAGTAATTACTACTATTGCTTCCACAATTCCCAGATCACATGACACAACTTGGTGCATAAACGACTCTATACTGACTCATCCCTCTCACCGTGTTGAGATTGAAAAAGCATTATCAGATTATATAACGTCTAATGATGATAAGGTGATATCTCTGCTCTTACATTATGGGAAGCCCATAAAGTGGTTATTAGAGGTAGACTCATACAACAAGCTACTATTCTCAAAAGAGAACGTAAAATTCTGTTTGCAAAACTTGAATCCACCTTTAATGACTGTTACCAGACATTTCAATCCTCTCTGAATGCTAACAGCACTAAACTTGAAAGAGGTCGCATAGATTTAGATCTTTTTCTGACCGATTCAGCAGACAAACTCATACGCAAGCGCCAACATATTCAATACCTTAAAGCAAATAAACCCGATACGCTTATGGCTAGAATCCTGAAGAATTCACAACACAATCAAACACCCATAAAGCTAAAAATATCCAGAGAAGCATATACCAGTAATCCAGTAAAGATTCTCGAGATATTTCGTTCTAATTTAGCCAAATTATATTCCTCATTAGGGATGAGCTTCGAGTTCGAGTTGAACTCATGTTCGACTCGAACATTGGCTGTTCGCAAGTTTGCCGAACAGCGAACAATTTGGGGTGTTCGCGGCAAATTCGAATGCCGCGGAACACCCTTTAAAAGTCTATGGGAGAAATCAATAGGGCTAATTTTAAAGGATAATATGCAAGTTATTGTCATAAAAAGTGTTTGGGGACCCAGGTCCTGCCCCAGGGGACATGGATCAATGCAAAAAAAAGTTTTAAAAACGGACGTTTTTTCAGGAGCAGTGATTTTAATAATGCTTAAAGTCAAACAATAAAAGTGTAATATCCCTTTAAATTTCGTACCTGGGGGGTGTCTATAGTATGCCTGTAAAGGGGCGCATGTTTCCTGTGTTTAGAACAGTCTGACAGCAAAATTACATTTTGAAGGCAAAAACTAATTTAAAACTACCCGCGGCTATTGCATTGCCGACAATACACATAGAAGTTCATTGATAAAAACGGCATGGGAATTCCCCAAAGGGGAACCCCGAACCAAAATTTAAAAAAAAATGACGTGGGAGTCCCCCTAAATTCCATACCAGGCCCTTCAGGTCTGATATGGATATTAAGGGGAACCCCGGCCAAAATTAAAAAAAAAAAATTATGTGGGGTTCCCCCTAAATTCCATACCAGACCTGAAGGGTCTGGTATGGATTTTAAGGGGAACCCCGCGCCAAAAAAAAAAAACGGCGTGGGGTCCCCCCAAAAATCCATACCAGACCCTTATCCGAGCACGCAACCTGGCAGGCCGCAGGAAAAGAGGGGGGACAAGAGTGCGGCCCTCCCCCTCCTGAACCGTACCAGGCCACATGCCCTCAACATTGGGAGGGTGCTTTGGGGTAGCCCCCCAAAACACCTTGTCCCCATGTTGATGAGGACAAGGGCCTCATCCCCACAACCCTGGCCGGTGGTTGTGGGGGTCTGCGGGCGGGGGGCTTATCGGAATCTGGAAGCCCCCTTTAACAAGGGGACCCCCAAATCCCGCCACCCCCTGTAAATGGTAAGGGGGTACTTACCCCTACCATTTCACTAAAAAACTGTCAAAAATGTTAAAAATGACAAGAGACAGTTTTTGACAATACCTTTATTTAAATGCTGCTTCTTCTTTCTTCTATCTTCCTTCATCTTCTGGTTCTTCTGGTTCTTCCTCCGGCGTTCTCGTCCAGCATCTCCTCCGCGGTGTCTTCTATCTTCTTCTCCTCGGGCCGCTCCGCACCCATGGCATGGGGGGGAGGCTCCCACTCTTCTCTTCTTCTTTTCTTCTCTTCTCCCCCTTACCATTTCACACAGGGGGGCCGGGATCTGGGGGTCCCCTTGTTAAAGGGGGCTTCCAGATTCCGATAAGCCCCCCACCCGCAGACCCCCACAACCACCGGCCAGGGTTGTGGGGATGAGGCCCTTGTCCTCATCAACATGGGGACAAGGTGTTTTGGGGGGCTACCCCAAACCACCCTCCCAATGTTGAGGGCATGTGGCCTGGTACGGTTCAGGAGGGGGGGGCCACACTCTCGTCCCCCCTCTTTTCCTGCGGCCTGCCAGGTTGCGTGCTCGGATAAGGGTCTGGTATGGAATTTAGGGGGAACCCCACGTCATTTTTTTTTTTAAATTTTGGTTCGGGGTTCCCCTTTGGGGAATTCCCATGCCGTTTTTATCAATGAACTTCTATGTGTATTGTCGGCAATGCAATAGCCGCGGGTAGTTTTAAATTAGTTTTTGCCTTCAAAATGTCATTTTGCTGTCAGACTGTTCTAAACACAGGAAACATGCGCCCCTTTACAGGCATACTATAGACACCCCCCAGGTACAAAATTTAAAGGGATATTACACTTTTATTGTTTGACTTTAAGCATTATTAAAATCACTGCTCCTGAAAAAACGTCCGTTTTTTAAAAACTTTTTTTTGCATTGATCCAGGTCCCCAAACACTTTTTATGACAATAACTTGCATATTAGCCTTTAAAATTAGCACTTTTGATTATTCATGTTCGTGTCCCATAGACTTTAACAGTGTTCGCGTGTTCGAACAAACTTTTTTCCTGTTCGCATGTTCTGGTGCGAACCGAACAGGAGGGTGTTCGGCTCATCCCTATTCCTCATCTCAAGTCCAAAGCTGATGTTTTATTTTCTAATATTACACTTCCTAACCTCGATCAGCTGCAGAGCGATCAGCTAGAAAACACGATTACTGACAATGAAGTGTTGAAAGCTATAAAATCCTTAAAATTACGTAAGAGACCAGGCCCAGATGGCTTTTCAGCAGTTTATTATAGACAGTATGCACACATCTTAACACCAGTCTTAACCAAAGCCTTTAATTCGATTCTTGAAGGGCATTCCTTTAGAACAGAAACGCTTACTTCTATTATAGCAATGATTCCCAAACCACAGTCTGATTCTACCTCTTGGACTAATTACCGTCCTATATCTCTTCTTAATCTAGATATAAAACTATTGGCTAAAATCATGGCCACCAGACTAAATTCTATTATAGGACATCTAATTCATAAAGTTCAGACAGGCTTCATGCCAAAACGCCAGGCAGGTGATAATATTAGACGTACACTTTTACTTATCCATGCAGCTAAATCTAGACAGATCCCAGCTTGCCTGGTGTCTCTAGATATAAGGAAAGCATTTGACTCTGTCACATGGCCATACATGGAATATACTCTCCAAAAATGGGGTTTTGGTGATCACTTTCTATCCTGGATTTCCTCTTTATACAATAATCCCAGAGCATATATTAAATATTCCGGTTATAAGTCAACAATGTTTGACATCAAAAGAGGTACCAGACAAGGTTGCCCCCTTTCCCTATTACTTTTTGCCTTATTAATTGAACCTTTAGCACAATTAATTAGAAATACCCCCGATATCAAAGGTATTGAATTAGGTGGTCACCATCATAAATTATGTCTCTTCGCAGACGATATTCTCGTATTTTTGTCACGTCCACATATATCTACCCCTAATTTATTACTCACACTTGAAAACTTCACCCAAATCTCAGGTCTATACATCAACCCTACAAAATCAAATGTGTTAAATATCTCTTTATCACAAACTGAACTTCAACAAGCCCAAACTTCCTTACCTTTCAACTGGGTTCCGAAACAACTCCCATATTTGGGAATACAAATCACAACTTCCCTTAAAGATCTTTTTGCAGTTAACTACTTGCCTCTGCTAAAACAAATTACTGCTCTCATGAAACAATGGGCTTCTCTTCAGTTATCCTGGTTGGGAAGGATTAACGCTATTAAGATGTCAATACTACCAAAATTTCTATATTTATTTAGGGTACTTCCAATACCAATACCATCCTATTTTCGAAGACTTACTCAACGTAGAGTTATATCATTTATTTGGGGTAACACCAAACCTCGCATATCTAAATCTACATTGTATTTGAATAAACTGAATGGGGGTTTGGGGATACCTAATTTTTCTTCTTATTATAATGCTGCGCAAATTGCACTTCTACCCAAATATCACGCTATGGTTGAATCACCCCTTTGGGTTGCTGTTGAATCGGTAGACAGTGATCCTATCTCAGTGGCAAATATGTTATGGCTAAACCCTGCTGATAGGATACACCTTACTAATCCAATAACAAAACATACCTTGACTATTTGGGATAAATTCAGACATAATCTTAAATATCCACATAATCCTCTGCTTTCATTTCTCCATAATCCAGCCTTTTATCCTGCTTGGAAATTTCCAAGATCATTCTCTGCATGGTCCACGGTAAATCTTACCCGTTTATGTAATCTATCATCCTCATCTAATATTCATGCCTTTCCTGTATTATGTGAAACTTACGGTTTACCTAAAAAAGAAATATTTCGCTATCTACAGATTAAAATTTTTTATGAACCACTACTTAATACAGGTTCTACTCTCAATCAAATGACTCAATTTGAACGTATCTGTATGAGCGACCCGCACATCAGAGGTCTTATCTCACTATTATATCACCAATGTAATGTGACTTCAGGAGAAACTCTACCCTCATATGCTATTAAATGGGCACAGGATATTAATCAAAAACTGGATGATAAAGATTGGTCTAATATATGGTTAGCCACCAAAACTTCCTCTCCTAACTGTTTTGCTGTAGAAACGAATTATGAAGTTTTAATGCGATGGTACATGGTACCAGCTAGAATAGCTAAATTCGCTCCCTCATATTCTCCTAATTGTTTGAGGTTGCGACATGCCCGGTACACATTATCACATATGGTGGCAATGTCCTGTTGTTAAAATATTCTGGAATAACATATTTCTTATGGCCTCTAAAGCCTTGGAAATCACAATTCCTCCAGATCCCACCATGGCTATTCTAAACCTAAAACCTACCATGCTCACTCACACTCAATTTCTTTTATTTATCCAACTAAGTACTGCAGCCAAACAAACCATTGCCAAGGCATGGAAGTCTCAAACTCTAATCGTGAACGAAGCTAAACACAGAATGAATAAAGCACTCATACAAGCAAAGATGACAGCTATTGAAGATAATAAAATTGATCTATTTAATAAGATATGGCAACCATGGGTCAAACACTACTTTCCTGCTGACTTTGACCAATCTTTGTTATTACCACACTAGGTTATATAATATATTCACTAAATTTAATTGTATATATGCCATGAGCCAGGACACCCCCCCAGGTTTCCCTTTCCTTCTCTCTTTCTTCCCCCCCCCCCCTCTTTTCTTTTTTTTTTGTTGTGTAATATTTTCTAGGGTATATACTGGTTGAATATATGAGATACATATTCTTTTCATACTTTTTCTATTGCTCATCTTACAACTAGACAACTATATCTAGCCAAATCATTTTATGTTTTCTTTTATTTCTATGCCATACTTAAAATGTGTATAACATAATAACAGTTGTAAGACGGTTCTATGTATAATATTATACTGTAAAGCTTCTGGAAATATGTGATATGTATCCATGTATTATATTCTTTTATTCTTTTTTCTTTCTTTCTGAAAACTCAATAAATATATTTAACAAGAGAGAGAGATGGACAGACATTATCCCAGAGTTGACTGAGGCTCATTGGAATGAGGTTTTAACCTCCTATATGTCCACGGTCATCTCTGCGAGGGATAAACTGATCCAACTAAGATACCTACATCAAATGTATTACCCCCCATACAGACTATATAAGATGGGCAGGAGAGCAGACCCTATTTGTCATAAATGCCTGGTGGCAGAAGGTATTTTTATGCACATGGTTTGGGACTGTAGTAGGGTACGACCCTTATGGTCACAGGTAACCCAGTTTGTTGCAGAAACCTTTGATCTTCTGAATATATGTAGCCCACTGCTGGGTCTCTTGGGGGTGATAGAGGACGATGTAATGAGCAACAATACTAGAATGTTTTTGAGATTATTGTTTTACTATGTCAGGAAGCTGATTGTCTTGAATTGGATAAAAAGGGATCATCTTACCTTAGGAGCTTGGAAAAGATTAATTAATGCAAATATCACACTGTATAAAATGACATATGAAGCAAGAGGAAGTAAGAAAAAATTTAATAGCGTATGGGGCAGATGGATAAACACAAAAGAAACTATACCATGTGACATCTAAAATGATTTTATTATAAAATATAGCCGAATGATAGACTGGGTAGGATGATATTGTGAGAACATGTTCCAGGGGACTGGAGAGATGACAGCGCACAGCACAATTGGTTTAGGAGGTATATACCTTTTTGGTTTAGTTCTTTAACTATATATATATATATATATATATATATATATATATATATATATATATATACTTTAATATTATTTTTTTACTTTATTTTATGTTTTATACCAGATATTGGATTGCTGATAATTTGCATTACGATTACAGAAAATAACTGGTATTTTAGAGTTTAAAAAATTGCTACCTGTACTGATATATCCTTTATCATAGGATGTTTATACGAAACTACCCTTGAATGTTAATTATATTTTGACGGTTGCAACCGACAATATACCTTACATGCAATGTGTTATTCTATGTATGTACATCTGGCAAATAAAAACCTTTAAAAAAAAAAAAAAAACGAACACCCATACCAGTTCGGTGATTTGCGCAATAGAGCCGACCTGCCGCCACTGTATTTTGGTGGTGCTGGTCGGCAAGTGGTTAAGCTGCCTTATGGTAGCACCGGCCCTGGGTCACACAGACCATTCTCCCTATTTTACTTTATTGTAACAATAACACACTTGGCTTGAGATTTAGGCCTATAGTTAACCCTGTATCTCTAATTTTTGTACCTTAGAACTTTTACATGAACAGGATAGAAACATTCTGTCCAGGAATCATTTTAAAGTGGTTGGGGGGGGGCTGATAGAGGGTGAGACACACACAGGAGCTGAGAGGGAGAGGGAGAGGGAGAGAGGAGAACAGTGGAATGATGGAGGCACATAACCTGACCATGTAACCATGATTACCATGGTCAGAACACAGAGATGGACACATGAACAGGCAGGATCAACCAGGTATTTTACAGCTTAGAGAGAGACAGATTAGACAGCACAAGCACAGTGCTGTTTAATCTTCTAAAAGGGAACACCAGTGGGAATTTCTATCTTCATGAAAATAAATGTCACCATGAAAAATGGAAGAATAATATCTTTAGAATCCAGTTCTAAAGACTCAAAAAATTGCACTTTAGGTGTGGATTACATCTCCCAAAGTGAGATAGTAAAAAAACAAATACAGGAGAGCTCCTCCAAAGACATGGTTTAGGAGGCTTTTCAAAACTATTTGGATTTACATTCTCCAAAAATCCAGTACAACTTACTGTATAACACTGTTTATTTAAATAATTTTAGTGCACTAGGAATGTAAGCTACTTTGTATCCTCACATACAGGTGCATCTAAAATAAATTTGAATACCGTATCAAAGATAATTTATTTCACTAATTAAATTCAAAAAGTGAAACCCATATATTATATAGATTTATTACACACAGAGTGATATATTTCAAGCATTTCTTTCTTCTAATTTTGATGATTATGGCTTGCAGATAGTTACACAATCATGGGGAAGATCTGACTTGACAGTTGTCCAGAAGACAGTCATTGATACCCTCCACAAAGAGGGTAAGTCACAAAAGGTCATTGCTAAAGAAGCTGGCTGTTCACAGAGTGCTGTATCCAAGCATATTAATAGAAAGTTGAGTGAAAGAAAAAAAAGTGTGGTCGAAAAAGGTGCAAATAGCAAAAGGGATAACAGCCTTGAAAGGGTTGTGAAGCAAAGTCCATTCAAGAATTTGGGGGAGATTCACAAGGAGTGGACTAGGGCTGGTGTCAGTGCTTCAAGAGTCACCACACACAGACATATCCAGGACATGGGCTACAACTGTCACATTCCTTGTGTCAAGCCACTCCTTAACCAGAGCCAACGTCAGAAGTGTCTTACCTGCGCTAAGGAGAAAAAGGACTGGACTGTTGCTCAGTTGTCCAAAGTACTCTTTTCGGATGAAGTAAATTTTGCATTTTATTTGGAAATCAAAGCCCCAAAGTCTGGAGGAAGAGTGGAAAGGCATAGAATCCAAGTTGCATGAGGTCCAGTGTAAATTTTCCACAGTCATTGATGATTTGGGGAGCCATATCATCTGCTGGTGTTGGTCCACTGTGTTTTATCAAGTCCAAAGTCAGTACAGCCCTCTATCAGGAAATTCTAGAGCACTTCATGCTTCCCTCTGCTGACCAGCTTTATGGAGATGCTGAATTAATTTTCCAGCAGGACTTGGCACCTGCCCACACTGCCAAAAATACCAAAACCTGGTTTAATGATCATGGTATTGCTATGCTTGATGGGCCAGGAAACTCACCTGACCTAAACCCCATAGAGAACCTGTGGGGTATTGTCAAGAGGTAGATGAGAGACACCAGGCCCAACAATGCAGACAAGTTGAAGGACACTATAAAAGCAACCTGGGCTTCCATTACACCTCAGCAGTGCCACAGGCTGATCACCTCCATGCCACGCCACACTGATGCAGTAATTTATACAAAAGGAGCCCCGATCAAGTATTGAGTGCTTACTATACTGTACATGGACATACTTTTCAGTAAGCCAACATTTCTGTATTAATTTTTTTTATTTATTGGTTTTATGTAATATTCTAATTTTCTGAGACACTGAATTTGGGGTTTTCACTAGCTGTAAGCCATAATCATCAAAATTAAAATAAAGAAATGCTTGAAATATATCACTCTGTGTGTAATAAATCTATATACTATATGAGTTTCACTTTTTGAATTGAATTACTGAAATAAATAAACTTTTTGATGATATTCAAATTTTTTGAGATGCACCTGTATTTCTCTAAGCAATTAGGTACTGTGTCTCCATCTAGTGTGTGTTTTAGCAATTATTCCATTACAGCAGAACTTAAGCACTTGAGCCCCGGACCATTATGCTGCCTAAGGACCAGAGGTCTTTTTCCAATTTGGCACTGCGTCGCTTTAACTGCTAATTGCGCGGTCATGCAATGCTGTACCCAAACGAAATTTGCGTCCTTTTCTTCCCACAAATAGAGCTTTCTTTTGATGGTATTTGATCACCTCTGCGGTTTTTATTTTTTGCGCTATAAACGGAAAAAGACCGAAAATTTTGAAAAAAAATGATATTTTCTACTTTTTGTTATAAAAAAAATCCAATAAACTCAATTTTAGTCATACATTTAGGCCAAAATGTATTCGGCCATATGTCTTTGGTAAAAAAATGTCAATAAGCGTATATTTATTGGTTTGCGCAAAAGTTATAGCGTCTACAAACTAGGGTACATTTTCTGTAATTTACACAGCTTTTAGTTTATGACTGCCTATGTCAATTCTTGAGGTGCTAAAATGGCAGGGCAGTACAAAACTCCCCCAAATGACCCCATTTTGGAAAGTAGACACCCCAAGGAAATTGCTGAGAGGCATGTTGAACCCATTGAATATTTATTTTTTTTGTCCCAAGTGATTGAATAATGACAAAAAAAAAAAAATATTTACAAAAAGTTGTCACTAAATGATATATTGCTCACACAGGCCATGGGCCTATGTGGAATTGCACCCCAAAATACATTCTGCTGCTTCTCCTGAGTATGGGGATACCACATGTGTGGGACTTTTTGGGAGCCTAGCCGCGTACGGGGCCCAGAAAACCAAGCACCGCCTTCAGGATTTCTAAGGGTGTAAATTTATGATTTCACTCTTCACTGCCTATCACAGTTTCGGAGGCCATGGAATGCCCAGGTGGCACAAACCCCCCCAAATGACCCCATTTTGGAAAGTAGACACCCCAAGCTATTTGCTGAGAGGCATATTGAGTCCATGGAATATTTTATATTTTGACACAAGTTGCGGGAATGTGACACTTTTTTTTTTTTTTTTTTGCACAAAGTTGTCACTAAATGATATATTGCTCACACAGGCCATGGGCATATGGGGAATTGCACCCCAAAATACATTTAGCTGCTTCTCCTGAGTACGGGGATATCACATGTGTGAGACTTTTTGGGAGCCTAGCCGCGTACGGGGCCCCGAAATCCAATCACCGCCTTCAGGATTTCTAAGGGTGAAAATTTTTGATTTCAGTCTTCACTGCCTATCACAGTTTCGGAGGCCATGGAATGCCCAGGTGGCACAAAACCCCCCCACATGACCCCATTTTGGAAAGTAGACACCCCAAGCTATTTGCTGAGAGGCATGGTGAGTATTTTGCAGCTCTCATTTGTTTTTGAAAATGAAGAAAGACAAGAAAAAACTTTTTTTTTTTTCTTTTTTCAATTTTCAAAACTTCGTGACAAAAAGGGAGGTCTGCAAAATACTCACTATACCTCTCAGCAAATAGCTTGGGGTGTCTACTTTCCAAAATGGGGTCATTTGGGGGGGTTTGTGCCACCTGGGCATTCCATGGTCTCCGAAACTGTGATAGGCAGTGAAGAGTGAAATCAAAAATTCACGCCCTTAGAAAGCCTGAAGGCGGTGCTTGGTTTTCGGGGTCCCGTGCGCAGCTAGGCTCCCAAAAAGTCTCACACATGTGGTATCCCCGTACTCAGGAGAAGCAGCAGAGTGTAATTTCACATATTCCCATTGCATGTTTGAGCAATATATCATTTAGTGACAATTTTGTGCAAAAAAAAAAAAATTTGTCTCTTTCCCGCAACTTGTGTCGCAATATAAAATATTCCATGGACTCGACATGCCTCTCAGCAAATAGCTTGGGGTGTCTACTTTCCAAAATGGGGTCATTTGGGGGGGTTTTGAACTGTCCTGGCATTTTATGCACAACATTTAGAAGCTTATGTCACACATCACCCACTCTTCTAAGCACTTGAAGACAAAGCCCTTTCTGACACTTATTGTTTACATGAAAAAGTTATTTTTTTTTGCAAGAAAATTACTTTGAACCCCCAAACATTATATATTTTTTTAAAGCAAATGCCCTACAGATTAAAATGGTGGGTGTTTCATTTTTTTTTTCACACAGTATTTGCGCAGCGATTTTTCAAACGCATTTTTTGGGGGAAAAACACACTTTTTAAAATTTTAATGCACTAAAACACACTATATTGCCCAAATGTTTGATGAAATAAAAAAGATGATCTTAGGCCGAGTACATGGATACCAAACATGACATGCTTTACAATTGCGCACAAACGTGCAGTGGCAACAAAATAAATACATTTTTAAAAGCCTTTAAAAGCCTTTACAGGTTACCACTTTAGATTTACAGAGGAGGTCTACTGCAAAAATTACTGCCGTCGATCTGACCTTCGCGGTGATACCTCACATGCATGGTGCAATTGCTGTTTACGTTTGACGACAGACCGCCGCTTGCGTTCGCCTTAGCGCGAGAGCAGGGGGCGACAGGGGTGCTTTTTTTTTTTTTTTTTTCTTTATTTTTTTTTGCTTTTTCATTTTATTTTTAAACTGTTCTTTCATTTTTTTTTTTTTTTTTTAATCATTTTTATTGTTATCTCGGGGAATGTAAATATCCCCTATGATAGCAATAGGTAGTGACAGGTACTCTTTTTTGAAAAAATTGTGGTCTATTAGACCCTAGATCTCTCCTCTGCCCTCAAAGCATCTGACCACACCAAGATCGGTGTGATAAAATGCTTCCCCAATTTCCCAATGGCGCTATTTACATCCGGCGAAATCTAAGTCATAAAATGCTCGTAGCTTCTGGTTTCTTAGGCCATAGAGATGTTTGGAGCCACTCTGGTCTCTGATCAGCTCTATGGTCAGCTGGCTGAATCACCGGCTGCATTTTCAGGTTCCCTGTTGAGACAGGAGAGCCAGAGAAAAACACGGAAGACGGTGGGGGGGGCATTCCCTCCCACGGCTTGTAAAAGCAGTCTAGAGGCTAATTAGCCACTAGAATTGCTTTTACATGAAAGCCGACCGCTGGCTGAAAAGAATGATACCAAGATGATACCTAAACCTGCAGGCATCATTCTGGTATAACCACTCAAAGTTGTGAATGGCGTACCTGAAGACAAAAAAATGGTTAACAATAAAGCACAGTAAACGGTAAAGTATAAAAAATTGCATACCTGAAAAGCAAATATGATAAAACATAATAACAATAAAACATTGCAGAATAGAATACAGTAAAAAAGAGCAGAACAATAGAGAGAATAGAGAGAGAGAGAACAATAAAACGACAACTTTTTTTTAAATTTTATATATTTGTTTTTTTTTACACTTTATTTGTAACTAACTTTTATAACTGTAACCGGTTCCAGGTTCGGGTCTCTCAAAATGCGATGGTATCTTGGGAGACCCTGTGAAAGTGTGACTAGTCTGTGGAATGCTGTACCCTACGCTAATACTCAACTAGTGTATGGTAGCATTCAAAACATTCACCAATGCAAAGACCAGGATTGTCAGGACAGGAGGGACAATAATAGCGGTTGTCACGCCTATATCCGCGCTAGCTGCAGACACACCATCTTTTTTGGGGGATTTGTTGGGTAGGGGTACTCGGGAGGACATAAATAAAATGCCTCTCATACAGCCGACTGCATTTGGTTGGGGATGTGAATCGGGGAAGTACGGGCGCTGCAGAAGCGGTGGGTTCCCAATTAGGATTGGCGAATGCAGCAGGAAGGGCACTATGGGCACGACGGGCCTGTGTTTGTCTTCTTGGTGGCAGCGGGACACTACTTGTGCTTGCCACCTCACCAGCTTGTACTGCACTTATGGGACTCGCCACGTCACCAAGTGTTACTGCAGTGCTGGTTTGACTACGACCGGGGTGTACTAGGCCACTGGTGCTTGCCAGTTCCCCAAAACGCTACCAAAAAACTGTAAGCGATCGCAGGGATCAGGCCTGACTCTGCGAACGCTGCAGTTATGCGTTTAGTCTTTTGTAAGTGACAGTGATCGATCGATACTGCACTTGGGTGGGCTGGGCTGGGCGGAGGGGAAAAACGCAGGTGCTAGCAGGTATCTGTGCTGATCCCGCTAACACTGCATTTTTGGGAACCCTAAACTGCTGGGGACGCTAGTATAGATCTGATCGGATCAGATATTGATCCAATCAGATACTATACCACTAAGGGAGGTGTACGGTGCATGCGTGGGTGTTAGTGGTACTGGCGCTAACCTGACCCTGCCTGGGGCTGGTGCTTGCCAGTTCACCAAAATACTACCAAAAAAACTGTTAGCGATCGCAGGGATCAGGCCTGACTCTGCGAACGCTGCAGTTATGCGTTTAGTGTTTTGTAAGTGACAGTGATCGATCGATACTGCACTTGGGTGGGCTGGGCGGAGGGGGAAAAAGCAGGTGCTAGCAGGTATCTGGGCTGATCCCGCTAACACTGCGTTTTTGGGAACCCTAAACTGCTGTGGACGCTAGTATAGATCTGATCAGATCAGATATTGATGCATTCAGATACTATACCACTAAGGGAGGCGTATGCTGCGTGCGTGGGTGTTAGCGGTACTGGCGCTAATCTGACACTGCCTGGGGCGACGCATATCACCGCCGGGCGATCAGGGGGCTAAACCTTTATTCGGTAATAAACGGCGGGTGCCCTGACACTATAAAAAATAAACAAACTAACCAGTGTCACCCGTAACACTTATACGGTGATCAGTGGTGAAAGGGTTAACTAGGGGGCCATCAAGGGGTTAAAACATTTATTCGGTAGTATATGGGGGTCCCTGACGCTATAAAACGCTGATGGCGAACCTCAATATTTACGTCCCTAACTAGCGTCACCAGCGACACTAATACAGCGATCAGAAAAATGATCGCTTAGCGACACTGGTGACAGGGGGTGATCAAGGGGTTAAAACTTGGTTAGGGGGGTATCCTAGACCTAAAGGGGGTAATACTAACTGTCCCAACACTGTAACTGTCACAAACTGACACCAATGCAGTAATCAGAAAAAAAAAAAAAAAACTGCTGGTGTCAGTTTGTGACGGGGGGGGGGGTGATCGGGGGGTGATCGGGGGGTGATCGGGGTGTTTTGTGTGCCTGGCATGTTCTACTGTGTGTGTGTAGTGTTGTGCACTCACATACCTGTCTTCTCTCCTCGGGCCGGAGCGGAAACTACCGACCCGAGGAGA
The DNA here is from genome assembly GCA_037953035.1 of Aquarana catesbeiana. Taxonomy (NCBI): domain Eukaryota; kingdom Metazoa; phylum Chordata; class Amphibia; order Anura; family Ranidae; genus Aquarana; species Aquarana catesbeiana. The sequence continues at coordinate 110,254 of JBBHAA010002777.1, forward strand.
GATGACATCATTTCCTTTGCTGCTGTTTAGCATACAGCAGCAAAGGAATGATGTGATTGGCCGGCGGCGATCGCGAGGGGGGGGCCACGAACGGATGGCCTCCCCCTCACCTCCGATCGCCGTGGGACAAAAGACGACCGCCTGGGGCACCGGGGTAGTCCGATCGGACCCCCACCCGCGGAAGGCAAATCACGTACATGTACGTGATTTTGCCTGTCCGTGCCACCTTGCCGACGTACATCGGCGTGAGGCGGTTGTTAAGTTATGTGCAGCTCAATCCCAGCTCCCCTAAATACTTACCTGAGCCCAAACTCAATTCTCCACTGTGCCCAAGAGCAGTGGCACTCTCTGCTCTCTCTCTTCTCACTGGACTCAGCTCCTGGCTTTTGATGTTGTCAATCAAATCCAGTGATGAGGAAGTGGGGACAGGGCCAAGCCATACTGTGTGTGTCAGCCCGCATGTGTGCCACCATAGCAAGCTGCTTCCTATGGTAGCACACGGAGAAGAGGAAGAGCCCAAAGCACTGGTGGGGGACCCCAGAAAAGGAGGATCAGGGCTGCCCTGTGCAAAACCATTGCACAGAGTAGGTAAGTATAACATGTTTGTTACTTTAAAAAAGACCCTTTTATAATCACTTTAAGGCAAAACTTTTTTTCTCATTTTGGATAGGTTATGGGAGGGTTATAACCCCTGTCAGGTTTTTCTTGTCATCTGTGTCCCATTGGGGAGACTTACATCCACTTCCTGTCCCATAGCCAAAACAGCAAGTGAAAGGAAATCCTTCCAAAGTGAGGTAATCCCTGGTTGTCACCAGGATCACCAGAACTAGTGTCCCTGTTGGAAGATTTCCCCTCAATTCCTATTCTAGGGATATCCCTAATTTTTCTTTCACTTTTGATGATAACAGTAATCAGGACAAATAGAGAGGGTGAATAATGGGCCACAGACAGCAATACAAATCTGACAGTTGGTATAATTCCTCTCTACTCCATCCAAAACAAAAAAACTTCTGCCATTAGTTATATTTTCGGGCCGCATAAAATCATATGGTTAGGGCAGAGTACGATCTCCCATGGTAAAGCAGTATTTCTGCAAACAGCTGTGGTCGGGAAGTCCCATACAAATTAATGAGAGGCTGATAACACCCACAAATATTCAAATATGGACCAATATAACTATGCAAAAAAAGTCATATCTAGATTTCAGCTTTTCCTAAAAAACAAAAAAATCCCTATAGACACAAATATTGCTTACAAACTTTTTTCAAACAATTTCCAATTGTATTAGCCTTTTCTGTCTTTATTTGTATTTTTCATTATATTGTATGGCTTGGTCACTTTCCCTGCTGTTAAGTAATAAACGTTTACTGTACAAAATAAGGTGCGTTGGCATGGACCATAGGGTGAGTACATGGATTGAAAACTGGATACAAGGGCGTGTTCAGAGGGTGGTGATAAATGGGGAGTACTCAGAATGGTCAGGGGTGGGTAGTGGGGTTCCCCAGGGTTCTGTGCTGGGACCAATCCTATTTAATTTGTTCATAAACGATCTGGAGGATGGGATAAACAGTTCAATCTCTGTATTTGCAGACGATACTAAGCTAAGCAGGGCAATAACTTCTCAGCAGGATGTGGAAACCTTGCAAAAAGACCTGAACAAATTAATGGGGTGGGTGACTACATGGCAAATGAGGTTCAATGTAGAAAAATGTAAAATAATGCATTTGGGTGGCAAAAATATGAATGCAATCTGTACACTGGGGGGAGAACCTCGGGGGGAATCTAGGATGGAAAAGGACCTGGGGGTCCTAGTAGATGATAGGCTCAGCAATGGCATGCAATGCCAAGCTGCTGCTAACAAAGCAAACAGAATATTGGCATGCATTAAAAGGGGGATCAACTCCAGAGATAAAACGATAATTCTCCCGCTCTACAAGACTCTGGTCCGGCCGCACCTAGAATATGCGGTCCAGTTCTGGGCACCAGTCCTCAGGAAGGATGTACTGGAAATGGAGCGAGTACAAAGAAGGGCACCTAAGCTAATAAAGGGTCTGGGGATCTTAGTTATGAGGAAAGGTTGCGAGCACTGAACTTATTCTCTCTGGAGAAGAGATGCTTGAGAGGGGATATGATTTCAATTTACAAATACTGTACTGGTGACCCCACAATAGGGATAAAACTTTTTCGCAGAAGAGAGTTTAACAAGACTCGTGGCCACTCATTAAAATTAGAAGAACAGAGGTTTAACCTTAAACTACGTAGAGGGTTCTTTACTGTAAGAGCGGCAAGGATGTGGAATTCCCTTCCACAGGCGGTGGTCTCAGCGGGGAGCATTGATAGCTTCAAGAAACTATTAGATAAGCACCTGAATGACCGCAACATACAGGGATATACAATGTAATACTGACACATAATCACACACATAGGTTGGACTTGATGGACTTGTGTCTTTTTTCAACCTCACCTACTATGTAACTATGTAACTGATGTGTAGATACACTCGTTCTATGATACCCTCCTTGACAAAGGAGGTGGAACTCCTGAAACACAATGCTTAGCAACCCCCTGCTCTTCTTTCTACCCAGGAGATATTCACAGCTCTGGAACACCCTGGGTTGTCAGGATTCTCCTATTAGTAGCTTTTCATGCCATCCAGACAGCCATCAGGATGTTCTTTACTGCGGATTCAGCTTCTCTGCTGGCCCACAGAAAGCTGTCATTTCTGCCTCCTGCTGTGGGCTTCTCACCAGCAGGTTTTTGTTTTACACATTCTGTAAATGCAATTTTGTTTTTGCAATGTCAAAAGGTTTGATGTTATTATTGCACTTAGGTCTGTGCAATCTGCTTGTTGTTTTAGTTATTGTCAATCACAGCATTAGGACAAGGTACCTTTCAAGGAGGGAAGATTTCCAGTGCCCTTTGCTAGGTACCTTTCAATGTTAAAAATTAAAGGGGAGCCCCAGGCTTCTTCAGAAAAAATGAAAAGTCAGCAGCTACGAATACTGTAGCTGCTGACTCTTAATATTAGGACCCTTACCTCTCCAGGAATCCAGTGGTGTCCTCACCCGAGCTATCAGGTGCTTCCACCGCCATCTCCACTAAGGGTCCTTTCACGCTGGGGCGGTTTGCAAGCGCTATTGAGCTAATAATAGCACCTGCAAACCGACCCAAAAGTGCCGCTGCTTTAATTCCAGTGTGAAAGCCCCACACTGGAGCGATGCGCTGGCAGAACGGGGAAAAAAGTCCTGCCAGCAGCATCTTCAGAGCGGTGAAGGAGCGGAGTGTATACCGCTCCTTCACCGCTCCTACATATTGAAATCAATGGGACGGTGCGGCTATACCGCCGGCAAAGCGCCTCTGCAGAGGTGGTTTTAACCCTTTCTCTGCCGCTAGCAGGGGGGTAAAACCGCCCCGCTAGCGGCCAAATAGCGACAGTAAAGCCCCCGCCCCAGTGTGAAAGGGTCTTGTGGCTTCACAGCCAGTTCCCCATTGGGAATGTGTGAGCCGCGCTGTGCTCTGTGAATGGGCCAGCTGAGGGGGAAGGGGGGCCGAACTTCACCCCAGGTACCTGCTCCCCCTCTCCCCCAAAAGGTACCAAATGTGGAGGAGGAGGCAGACAAGCAGAGCTTCCCCTTTTGGGTGGAGCTCTGCTTTAAGTGACCTACTGTGGTTCACTTGCTGCCCTCCCTCTTTTGGCCTCCCAGGGTCTGATTAAAATTTTAAAGGAAGCTCCACACAATTTTATTTTAGTTTTTAAAGGGACAATACTTATGGAAAAAAATACAAAAAAGGAGAACATCATTACTGACCTAATGTACACATAACTAATATGTTTATAATCAGCAGAATTACATTAACATATAACAATCGTATCAGGCTGTACTTATTTTCCCAGAATAACTACCATATTGTAGAAAAATATTGTCTTTTTGTTTTTTTTAGATTGATGCAAGTTTTTAACCCCTTGGCACAGAGCATATGCAATATGCGGTCCCACTGGACTGGCTTTTTTTTCGTGGGGCCGCAAATCTGCGTAACTGTCTCACCGGGGTCTCACCGAGAGCTCTGGGCCCCATACTAACGATCGGGACCTCAAACTCCTGATTCTGGGTCACCTGATCGATGTGATAGCCTCTGATTCGCTATCATAGTGATCCGTCACTGTGAAGCCTGCCCCCATGTTTTCTCTTTCTCTGAATGTAGGAGACAGATACATCATACCTCTGTCTCTCTCCTTGCAGGGAAAATTAAAAAAAGCAACTGTGTGTAAAAAAAATGTAATTAAAAAAATAAATAATAATAATAAAAATATCTAGATCAAGGTCTGATCTAGGTCAGTGCCAGGGTTAGTTTTTTGGGTCAAAGGTCAGGGTCAGGATTTTTTGGGCAGGATTTTTTTTTCTAAATTAGTATCAGTGTCACTTAGTGTCAGTGTGTTTTAGGCAGGGCCGTCTTTAAGGCAGGGCAAAAGGGGCTCAAAGCAGCTGCCCCTTGAGCCCGCCATATGCATAATATCTTGGATCACTCCTAGCTACAGGGGCCCCTGTGGCCTCCCCGTCATCAGTGTAGCTGAGAGATCTCGCCTCCCACCACTACGGGTCTCTGGTCGGTTGTGCTATGACAGGGGAGAGGCACAGCTGCAGTTGCCTGTGTACTCAAAACCCGCTCGCCCCCCTCCTCCTGTCAGCAGCGGGCTCTCTCTAATCACTGCTTGTTCTTCCCCCTCAGGCTAAGCAGAACAAGCAGCCAATAAGCCGGAATATCTCGGGTCACTCCTAGCTACAGGGGCCCACGCAGCCTCCCTGTCATTTATATCAATGTAGCTGAGCGATCTGCCCTCCCACCACTGCACGGGCCACTTTGGGTCTCTGATTGGCTGTGCTATGAAAGGGGAGAGGTGCAGCTGTGAGTTGTCTGTGTACTTGCAACCTGCTTGCTTCCCCCCCTTTTCCCTCTGTTCTATCGAATAGTTCCCGCCGTTGAAAAGTGCCCGTGCATGCGCAGTATGGAAGGCCACTCCACCTGATTTCCCGATCAGCTGGCGCGATGTCACCATAGTGCGTGCGCACATCGTAGGAGGCATTTTTCGATGGGAGATGCCATTTGACAGGCACAATTGAAAGCTATGCAAACAGCGTAGGGAGACCGTAGTTGTCTTCACTGTTGTGGAGCGGGTTTACAGTGTGCTTAAGGTCGGGTTTTGTCTGTTTCTTAGGGCGGGTTACAACACAGACAAAACCCGCCTTTCAACACACCAAACCCACCCTGCAAGACCACCACAACCCACCCTGCAACAGCGAGGCACAACCTGACAACTCCCTCTGCTGTTTGCATAGCTTTCAATTGTGCCAGTGAAATGGTATCTCCTGTTGAAAAATGCCTCCTAGGATGTGCGCATGCGCCATGGTGACATCATGTCAGCTGATAGGTAAATCCGCTGGAGTGGCCTTCCATACTGCGCATGCGTGGGCACTTTTCAACATCTGCACTATTTGATAGAACACCCTCCTATCTCCTCCCTCCTTCTCCTGTCAGCAGCTGGCTCTGTCTAATTGCTGCTTGTTCTTCCCCCTTCCTCTGGCTAAGCAGAACAAGCAGCCAATCAGAAGAGAATCAAGGGGCATGATGGGACATGTAGTCCTATGGTGCCTCAACTATACTCTGCTACTATACCCTGCTTTTAAAGGAGGAGGGAGCAAGATTTGCCTGGGCAAAAATTCACCAGGACAGTGCAGTGTTCTGGGGGAGTTAGTGAGAGGAACATGTGGTACAGTTCTAAAAAAGGGAGAGACACTAGGGAAAGGAATAGGCTGCACACCCCAAATTACAATTGCAAAAAGGGAATTTGTCCCCCAGGAACAACAAGGGTTTTTAAGCAGCACAAGACTTATACCAAGATATTAAAAATATTAAATTTTTATTAAATATGTGACAATAGAGTAAAAACCATGAACTGTGTATGGCACATTATAAAAGCGCAGATACATGTACAGGGCTACATATGAGTGTTATACATAACAGGTGCTTGGATAGTCCTGACGCGTTTCGACCCCATCGGGTCTTCTTCAGAGGAAATGCATGCACTGTTGAGAAATTACATATATAGAAATAATAACGATACAGGAATGTACAAATGTGTATAGAGATTATCAAAGTTCTAGACATAGTTACCCAATGTATTCGTGTAGCCGAGTCTCCTGAATCTAAGGCTTTCAAAAGGGGGCCTCCATCAATTCGGTCCCCACCTGGAATCCCCCGGACGGTCAACACCCCGATAGGGGGGAATCAAGCAGCAATGGCGTAACTTACGGTGAACTACACAATGGAAGTACCCCACATCCGGCACGTGGCACGTGTGGGTCAGCAGCACCTATGATCCAAACATCGTGCAATAACATCAATCAGGGTTTGAAAAGGATGTAACAAATTTTCCTATTGTATATAGACTTATGTGAGTCATCTGTTAGTGATACTCCTAGTTTTATCACGTGTTTTTTTTTTTTTTTGTATGGAGTACTACGCCCAAGTATAGGAATAGTTCGAATACGTGTCAAAAAATTTTTTTTATTAAAGCATATAAATATGTATTGCAAAGTAGCTAGGGGGACAGATAGGGAGGGGGGGAAAAAAAAAAGGGGGGAGGGAAAAAGGGGAGAGTGAGGGAAAGTAGGGAAGGGGAGGGGACTTGATGGGAGGGTGGGGAAATCCGAGGGAAAAAAGTGAGGGAGGGGATGTGCAGGGTGATAGGAAGGATATGGGGAGGGAAAATGGTGAGGAAACTGGGAAGGGACATAGGAAAGGAAGGGTGGGGAAAAAAAAAAAAAGCCAGGAAAAGAGGGGAATGACAACCAGATGAAAGAATGGTATAGTGAAAAAATGGGGACCCCATGTGAGGGGATGGAAGTAACAAGGTGGTTAGGAGAGGTGAAAAAGTGGTGAGGAGGTGAAAAGTGAGCAAGGAACGAATAAAAGTGACAAAGTGAATGAAGAATAGTACAATCTAACTGAGTGATAAATAGCGGTGAAGGGCTAAAAAGGCAGTGGAGCCAGGTAGTGAGACAAATCATAATAGTGTACCTTATATGTCCAGCATAAGAGCAGCCATGTACAAGTGGTCAGTGAAACTTATATAGGGGATGTGTGAAGTGAGCTGTAATGAAAGAATAAGTAGTATGTGAGGCAAATGCAGTAGCGTGTAAGGTGATGGTGATGCCGCAAAAAGTGCGGAGTTACCTGAAATAAGGGAGCACGAATGTGGCTGTATTTCCTGTAGAGGTAATGAGGATCAGAGAGAGGATTCCAAGTGAGTCCACTCACCTTTAAATGTACAACATATGATACTGATTGGTTGCCGATGGAGGACCACAGGTGCACGCCGGCCCCCCGCCCCCACCCACCAGCGCAGGGACATTGCTGACATAGTCAGCACTCTAGTGTAGTTCCCCCGGCGTTCCGAGGGACAAGTCCTGGCACCGCCGTCCTTTCCGATGTAAAGACGTGGCGTCATGACGTCACGTGTGTGCGCACGCCCCAGGGTGCACGCGCAGACACGGACGTAACACCCGGAAGGATTCGGGACGCCGCTGGCAGGGAGAGATCACGTCCCAGGGGGAGCCACTCCCCTGATGGACGTGTGTATAGGCGCTAATCATGCGCCTGTCTCACCCTGCCAGGAAGAGACACCATGATGCTGACAAACCCCCGGAGGGGGAAGATGGCCGGACCGGGAGCCCAGGTTTGAGTCTACATAAGAGAAAGCCTGGCAGTGGTATTAAATTAACTATGTATATGGCATCAAACAGTGAATGGAGCATATATGGAATTATCTCATTTTAGATAGTGGGAAAAGAATGAACATGTTGTTAATAAAGACTGGTTATACAATAAAGCTATACAAAAAACTGGAATTAAATGGAATTCGCTCATAGAGTTCATATAGTACCATCACACCAATCCTTCCCAATACAAAGCAAGATCGAATTTCTACATGCATCATCAGTATCTGCACTAAAATAAAATAAAAAGTTGCATATAGGATCATATCCATAAATGGGGGAACATATTTTTATATACAGTGGTGCATATGAGAGAAAGGGCAACACAGCATATAAAATATGGCACATATAACAGAGAGGAAGTGACTGTGGGGTAGTGTGTCTACTGGCATCCCATTTAATGCGTTTTGCCAGAGACAAAACCTCGGAGAAAAGGGGCAAAAGAAATTGACTTGTTAAGTCCCGGAGGCGATGTAGCCTGTAACTGGAAGATCCATTTTTGCTCATTTTGGAGCAGGACCTTATTCCAGTCACCGCCCCTGTGTGGTATTTTTGCCTTATAAAGCACTGTGAAAGTTACCTTGGGTACTTCATAGTTATGTTCAAAGACAGCATGTCTTCCAATGGGGAGATATCTGTTTCCGATTTCCATACTGTACATGTGTTTGGATATTCATTGCCTCAGTTCTTGCTTGGTTTTGCCAATGTAATAGGTGCCACAGTCACACTCCATCAGGTATACCACCCCCCCGGGTTTCACAATTAGCAAAATGCGTTGGCTTAAAAAATTCTCCATTGGGAAGACAGAAAGATTTAGCTTTCTTTATGAGTGGGCAGAAAGTGCAATGACCGCATGGAAATGATCCAGTGATGTGGAGTTGTTTGAATCTTTTTTGTTGGTCTTTAAATTCACTTTGGACAAGCATGTCTTTAAGGGAAGTAGCCCTCCTAAAGGTTATTGAGGGTTGTTTTGGAAGGAGAGTTTTTAGTGTGGGGTCATCGGTTAAAATGCTCCAATGTTTCTGCAGGATATTTTTGATGGTGGTGTGTTGACGTGAAAAGCGCATAGTTATGCGGGTGGAATTTGGGAGATCCCGTGGTTTTGGTTTGTATAGCAAGGAAGCCCGGGATTGTTGCATTGCTCTATTATATGCCTTTTTCGAACAGGATCTACTATATCCGCGTGACAGGAGGCGGTCTTGAAGGAGTCCGGCCTCTTCTTTGAAAAGTACATCTGTGGAGCAGTTGCGCCGAAGGCGCAAATATTGCCCATAAGGGATGGAATTCTTCAATGCTGTTGGGTGAAAGCTCGAGGCTTCGAGCACCGTATTGCCAGCGGTGCTCTTGCGATACAAAGTTGTGATGAGTTTCTTTTCGGGGGTTGCCCTTACCAGGACATCCAGAAAGGTAACGTTTTTACGACTGTGGGACATTGTGAATTTTAGGCGGTAATTATTGACATTCATTTGGTTGAAAAAGTCCATGAGTTTAGCCTCTGGTCCCTCCCAGACGACGAAGATGTCGTCGATGTACCGTAGCCACCAGGAAATGTAGCCAGTGTACTCGACGAGTCCCCTGTCGCCTAGGAGGGACTTTTCCCACTCCCCCAGGTACAAGTTCGCATATGAGGGGGCACAACCGGTCCCCATTGCTACACCCTGCACCTGGAGGTAGTGGGAATGATTGAAGCTGAAAAAATTGTGATACAAAATGTATCGGAGGCCAGTGAGAATAAAATCCTTGGTGTCTGGATCGAAAAGTGGACTTAGTTGGAGGGTTTTGTGTATAGCAGCTAACCCCAAATTATGGGGGATGCTGCTATACAGGGCCTTGACGTCAATAGTGACAAGGATAGAGTTGTCCGAGATGTCAAGATTGTCAAGAATCTGCCGAAAGTGTATCATGTCCTTGACAAAGGAGGGCAAAGAATGGACAAGGGGTTGAAGGTAAGCGTCAATGACCCGGCTCAAATTCTCAGATATCGCTCCGTTACCGGAGAAGATAGGGCGGCCGAGTGGGTCGACTTGATTTTTGTGGATTTTCGGTAAGCTGTAAAAAGTAGCTACTTTGGGATGTTTTGTGCGAATATATTCGTATGTGTCTTTGGTGATCGATCCTTTATTAAAGGCATGATCCACCATTTGGTAAAACGTTGTGTAATATTGATTGATACTCAAGATGGAAATTTGTTTATACCAATCATGATTTTTTTACTTAGGCACATATTTATGTAATTCTGGTTGTCCATAATGACCACATTCCCTCCCTTGTCCGAGGGTTTTATGACAATATTTGGATTCTTTTTTAATGATCGAAGGGCCTCATATTCGTCAAGAGATAGATTGTGCGGATTACTTTTTGTGCGTGGAATTTTACATATGTCCCGAATAGTTTGTTGGAGAAAGATTTTTATGTTAGGATTAGTGCTGGCAGGGGGAAATTTAGTAGACACCTTCTTGAACATAGTGGCTGGGTTATGTGAGGGTGGATCAACATCCCGTAACAGGGCATCTAGGTCGATTTGATCAATAAGATCAATCGTGTTGTTTTCTTCATACAGGAGTGTTAGCTCTTTGAGGGCCCTAAATTCCCGCATGCTATAGCATGACCAATCAGTAGTGTCTTCCTGGAGTTCATCCTTTGCGTGCAGATATTTCAAAAGTAATCTGCACGCAAAAAGCTGTACATCAGTGACTGCTTCAAAGGTATCAAAGTTACCATCCGGACAGAAAGTAAGTCCTCGAGACAAAATTTGTATTTCGGCTGGAGTTAAGACATGAGAGGATAGATTTATCACACTTAAGAGGTTGGAGGTATTCGTACAACAAATGGGTCCATGCCCTTGCCCCCTCTGTTTATTTGCGGGGAACAGAGTCCCCGCGTGGAGTTTAAAGGTTTTGTTCCAGTTGTTGTAGGCTGATTGGAGTTTTGGATCGAGTGTGGATTTTCGATAAGGTCATGTAGGGATTGATTCTGTACACAGTGGCTGGGAATGGGCGCCTCTACCAAATCCGCGGATGGATCCATATCCACGGAGAGGCCAGAGTGCCCATCACCAGTAACCGAACCTGTGTTTTGTGGGCACATGTCCACAATGCGTTTTTTGCTATCTTGTTCGTTTGAGCTTTTATTGGCATGATCTCTCTTCTGTTTGCCACGACCTTGACCCCGCTGGGAAGAGGAAGGGTTTCGCCCAGGGAGGGAGGAGGGTTTGGGCTGGGATTTCGGGGTTTTGGGTTTGTTTTGTTGTTCTCTCAAAGTGTGATTTTTCCCTGTCGTGATTGGATGGGCGTTCCATCGATAGGCTCGTCCCTCCGAAAACGCAGATTTGTCACGTAGGTATTGATTTTCTTTGGTTTGTAAAATACCTTGATTGAATATGGAAAGAGTGTTTTTTAGATCGTTTTGTAATTGGGCAAACATAGCATGTTTGATATACGGCAATAATGCCAATTCCAACTCTGCAATTTTTTTGTCCAACTGTACTATCTGTTTGTTATACTCCCGAGAGAGGATAGCCATCATCTCCATGGAGCACAGCTTTAGGTTGGCTTCCCATTCAGCTTTGCACTCACTACTTACTAGGTCTGTATTGGGAAATATTTGAATTCGTAGTCCCGAAGGACTTATCTGTGCATCAATGTATTTTGTAATGTGGTACAGTTCCCCCCCAGAGACTGAGCTGCTGAAAAACCACTAAGCAAGTACCATCTGGGGAGACTGCAAGAGACCATGTTGCTGAGCCACTGTCAGGATATGGAACTTGCTGCACTGCCCACTGTAGTCATCATGGGCAACCCCAGACACCTGATTGAAGGGACCACTGCTGTTGTGTCACTGGATCTGGTAAGAAGGATTTGCAGCCACTACATGCTACCACCATTAGAGCATGAACCATTAGGAACTACCTTGGAGGTGATCGCAGCTTGTGGGCAAGTAGGTATGCTGTTTTGAGAGGCTTAGGTCAGCCATAGACAGAGCAATTTTCTTTCCTGCAACCCATGGTTGTAGAAAAGAAATTCGCTTGATTCCCCTATCAACAGTCAGTGTTGATGGGAGAATCCCTCCGGCTGAGCCATTGTCCTTTTCCAGCGGGAGTGAAATTGCATGGCGGGGGGCCAGGAGGGCCCAAGAAAATGCCCAATAAATATTAAAGACGACCCTGGTTTTAGGTAGGATAAAAAAGCAAAATGCGCACTGTTGTTTCTGGGCTGTACTACGGGTACAAGCAACAACTAACATACACATATGTAGTATTGCTGCGATTGTCAGGAGCAGGAGAATTTATTTTGGGTTGTTCTTTGGTGGTAGGTTATGGTAGTAGCAAAAAATATAAAGCTAAATTAAAAAAAAATTTATTTACTTTTTTAAAACCAATTTTCCTTTGATAATAAAAAAAAATCAGGAGATATGCATTACCATTTACCACCAAATTAAAGCTGTTTGTTCTAAAAAAATGCAGTATATTCCCCTTGGATGCACAAACTAGTTATGATATGTACGGTTTTACTAAAACATGTCAAAGTTGCAAAATCGGTTAAAAAATTGTGCTTAGGCATTAACATTTGTTTTATCCTTAGGTGAGAAGGGGTTAATAGGGAAATTGTGACTTCACTTTTGAACAAAAACCCTAAAAAAAATCAATGTATGTTTATACACAGAGCTGTTGACCCTGAGCAAACTATTAAATTTATGGCCTTACAAATATAGAAATAACCTCCAGACATTAGAGGTTAACAGTCAATCAAAATACGCCATTGGTAGCATCCAGTATAGATAAAAGTACTCCCTATACAATTCCTATTTGGTATGGTGGTATGCCTCCACCTAACAACCATACTTTTTTTTTTCTCCATGAGCTCATCCCCCACAGTTATTGCCTTTTGTATCACTTGACCCTCCCTCTTAGATTGTAAACTCTAATGAGCAGGACTCTCTGATTCCTCCTGTATTGAATTGTATTGTAATTGTACTGTCTGCCCTCATGTTGTAAAGCGCTGCTCAAACTGTTGGTGCTATGACTGCTATTTTATTCTATCTTTTCATGTGACAACACTGGAGAAATGACACTTTGCTACATTGTAAAGTAGTGAGTGTACAACTTATATAACAGTGTAAATTTGCTGTCGCCTCAAAATAACAACACACAGCCATTAATGTCTAAACTGCTGGCAACAAAAGCGAGTACACTCCTAGATATCATAAAATATGTGAGGGGTGTACTCACTTTTGTGAGATACTGTATATCTGAAAATTGATTAATCCTGATGTACTGACTGATGTACTCATTTCCTAAAATGCCAGGACAGAACAAATATTCCCCAAATGACCCCTTTTTTAGAAAGTAGGCAGTCTGAGGTATTTAGTAGGAGTTAGGGTGAGTTTTTTAAATTTGTAATTGTTTTGTCACAACTTTTTTGCAAATGAAGAAATTGAAATAAAATTGTTCTTTTTCCATATATTTTTTTAAAATACTGTCACCAGTGCAGTACAGTGTCATCATATGACTGATGTGGCAGTGATCAGGGACACTGACTGGCAACAGTATGTTAAAAAATATATATTTTCTTTTTTTTATTCAATTTTTTTTAAACGCTTTTTTCATTTTGTTTTACATACTTTCATTAAAGTAGTTCAGTGTCAACATAGTAACACTTTATTACTCTGGGGGATGAAAGGGATTTTTTTTTTTTTTTTACACTTTGCTGTTACAAAGATCATTGTAACAACAGAGTTTAATTGTCATGAATGGGTTAATTATTGATGGCAGCTGTGATCAATAGTGATCTGTGATTGGCTACAGCCAATCACATGGTACAGGGTGCTGTGACTGGCCCAGGTACTATGTGATAGCTGTGGGGTTGATGTTTCTGGAGGCTTTGTAAGCTCAAATATGATTTAGAAGAGTTGAAAGAATGGTAAAAGCAATGGAAACTGCAGTTCAACAAATCTGAGTGCCCTTAGGGAAAATAATCCTCCTATAAAGTACAATATTTAGGATATAGCTTTGCCCAGAATTAGAGGAAATAAATCTGGGGTTGTGCATTTCATATGTTCCGAAAATGAGCAGTGTAGCCTGGCCATGGGGAAAGAGTAGAATTCTAGGGTGCATCGCTGTATGGTTCACTAGCCTGAGGAAGGAGGTCCTGATTCCTCTATATCAGGAGTCTCAACTGGTGGCCCTCCAGCTGTTGTGAAACTACAAGTCCCATGAGGCATTGCAAGGCTGACAGTTACAAGCATGACTCCCACAAGCAAAGGCATGATGGGACTTGAAGTTTCAGCTGGAGGGCCACCAGTTTGAGACCCCTGCTCTATATAGTTCTTTAGTTAGACCTCACTTAGAATACTGTGTCCAGTTCTGGAAATCTCACTTACAAAAGAATATTATGATGACAGAATGAGTCCAGGAACGAGCAACAAAAATGGTGAAAGAGCTGACAGATAAAACATATTAGGAGTGACTCCAGCAATTTAATATGTACAGCAGTGGTGGCTGGTGTTTTTTTGGGGGGCGGCAAACAACCCCCCATGGCATCTCAGTCAGCAGCACTTACACAAGCAGGCCCTGGCAGGCGGGATGTGGGCTCCAGTGGCAGCGGCGGGTTGCAGGCTCTGAGGACAGCGGGCTTCTATGTCTTCTGTGCGGCATCCTCCCTTCTTCTCCTAGGTGTCCAATAGGATCACCTGTCCTTTCAGCCAATCAGGTGATGGGTATCATACCCGCTTCCCGATTGGCCGGGAAGAGGATCAGTGTTGCAACAGTGAATGGGTGGGCTCCAAACACAATGCTCTGCTCCCAGAGCCCACCCTACTTTGAAGCCTATTAGAGCCTCTGGCTCTAATCAGTGCTTCAAAAAACACCCCCCGCTCATCCCCGCCATAGAAATTCATGCCCCCTGCATCCTGAAAGGAGCATGGATAAGGAGGGTGGCGGGGCATGAATGGGGGGACAGCACCTGTGCACCCACAATGGACAGGCTGCCCCTGATGTACAGTCTTTAGGAAAGAGGGGAAAGGGGGACATAAATTAAACATTTAAATACAAAGTGGTTGTAAACCCTGACATATAAACAGTGAAGTGACTGGCCTCTGGTGATACAGAGATTAAACAAATCATCCTATGTAAGTTGTGCCTGTTTACCTACAGCAGTTTGTCTTGCACATCAATTCAAAGTGCAGAATTTACACAGGATCTTTCAGCTCTGAAAAGCAGAGGGCGGAGAGCTGAAGTTACAGTGAGGAGAGCTCTGAGATCTGATTAGAAGGAAGGGGCAACCCTCCTTTCACACAGCACACAGGTACAGAGTTGAGGTTGTCAATCACAGCCTGTGCCTCTTCTTCCTTATGCCCTCGCAGTTGCAGTTCCTCTTATGCCATCAAATACAATGCAAAGCCCATAGCTGTGCATTGGACATGAGGATGCTTAGGGGAGTAGAGGAGAGCTCTGGCTTCCAGGGAGCAGAGGAATGGGATAAGTAATACTGCTTTTTGCGCCCCCTAGTCAAGGGAACTTTTTTTTTCTTTCCTCAGAGATAGGCTTAGAGAAATATTGATCTACAGTATATTAAAAGGGGCAGACTTGCTTTTCTATGTTTCTAATGTAATATAATTGTAGCACTACTCCCGTAAGGGCTGCGGCTTTTAGCTGGTTCTTCCCAATCAGTACAAAATCTGGCCATTCCCACAAGCACCAGTTCATTCACTCTGGCTCCAATAAAACAGTCTAGAGCAGACATGTCCAAAGTCCGGCCAGCGGGCCAACCGCAGCCCATGTTCCTGTTTTCGAACGGCCCACCTGGTAATTTAGACATGTATATCTTTTGTGGCCCCAATGAATCCCTGAGTGCCAGGGGCCATAAAAGATATACATGCTGGCTGCCTTGGAGACGACAGGGAGCAAGCGGGACAAGTGCCATACATACAGGTGAATTTCCTGTTTGCACGGCGGCCTCTGTAATACGAAGTTCCATCTCCTGTGCTGCCATTGGACAACTGTTCTGTCCATTATAGGAGGCGGGACTTTGTATTAAAGAGGCAGCCGTGAAAACAGATTCTGCTGTATGTCTTTTATTGCCGCTGGTCCCGTCCCCTCCCTGTCCCATCCGAGGTTGCAGATGGGCATCAATCAGGCTACGCTGATGGCAATGGTGAGTCTGCATACCTGGCAATGGGGGTGCTGCATTCCTGGCAATGGTGAGGCTGAATTCATGGCAACAGTGTGGCTGCATTCATGGCAATCGTGAGGCTGCAGATGGACACTGACCCTTACTTTGCTTCACAGTTCTCTACTTAAAAAAAAATTTCTGAAACTACCCTTTTAAAGTGAAGGTGCGTGTTATATGCTGATAAATATGGTATAGCCAAATATCATGCCCAAGCTCATCTCTTCACCACACATGGCCACAAAGACAAGAGAATTCTTGTTGGGCAGTGTATTAGTGCTCGGACGAACACACTTATGCCCCATACACACGGTCGGATTTTCCGATGGAAAATGTGCGATCGGAGCACGTTGTCGGACATTCTGACCGTGTGTGGGCTCCATCAAAAATTTTTCATCGGATTTTCCGACACACAAAGTTTGAGAGCAGGCTATAAAATTTTCCAACAACAAAATCCGATTGCGTCAATTCCGACCGTGTGTGGCCAGTTCCGACGCACAAAGTGCCACGCATGCTCAGAAGAAATTCCGAGACAGAACAGCTCGGTCTGGTAAAATTAGCGTTCGGAAGGGATACAGCACTTTCGTCACGCTGCAATGTAAAAAATGGTTTAATACAGCGCACTCTCTTCTTCTTTATAATGTGAGAAGAATGAAATAGTTTTGCTGTTTATATTCACACAGACTTCTCACAAACTTCTTTCTTTATTATTTATCGGGATTCCCTCAATATATTTTGATTTGTCACATCTGACCAATTTTTTTTTTGTTTGTTTTTAATTGTCAATTTTTTTTTAAAAAGGCTGTTTTTGTTTTAAAATTTTGTATGCTTTTTAATAAAGAATATTTTTGTGTGTGTTTTGCGTGTCAAGTTACCACAACACCATTATTATCTTGTATTATTTAATCTCAAGGAGGTTGCTTGGTGTTGGTTTCTCTTGTTAATTTCACATTGTATATTTGAAATGTACCTGAATCCTCACAAACAAACTGTCCTTTTTGAAGGAAAACACACATAGGCAAGTATAATTGAAACAAAAATTCCTTTATTAAGGGCTCAGAACCAAACAGAGGGAGGCAACACTGGAGAAACAGCAGAAATTGGTGAAGCCTTTGGCCCCCAGGGCAGACATCAATTATTTTAATGCAAAATTGGTGGCCTGAGGAGTCCTTATCTAAGGGAGTGCAGTCTGGTCCATAAGTCCCAGGGATCATGAAAGCAGCAGATGACATCTGTGTCCCCGCCCTGTGGTCATACAAGAGCCTGCATCTTTTGTCAGACCAGACTGAACCCAGGGTCATCATTCTCTAGTCTTCCTTCCATGCTTCCTTCCACACTGTGGCTCTGGTGGTGGAGTTGTGGCAGCAGGAGGAGGAGGATGGTCCAACTCAATCACGTCGGTCTTGGGTGTGATTTCACCACTCACCCCCTTAGTTAGGACTTTATAAATAAGTTTCTCACACATGAGGCATTGACCCTCCTGCATGCACTTCAGTTTGGTGGCAGCCATGCAGGCAAAGGCCTCTTCAGGAGTGGGTAAGGCTCTGAGGGAAGCAGAAGCCTCCTGAATGAGCCTGAGTGCTGAATCCTGCATGTGAGTCCCCTTCCTCGCTCTTTTGTATGGAAGGCGGAGGGGAGGGACCTGCGATTCCATCAGGCTGCGACTGGTCCCAGGCTTCTCCTGGCTGCAACTTAGCCCCACCTCCTCCTGGCTGCAACTTAGCCCCGCCTCCTCCTGGCTGCCACATTCCACAGCCTCCTCCTGGCTGAGGTCTTCCTGTATATGAAAAAGGGACATAGTTTTAGTTTTTTAGTCATCAATAACACACAATTTTCACCTCATGACTGTTGCAAATTGAATGTTAACAAATATAACTGATGATCATTCTGAGCCCTGCATTTTTCATTCTTGTCCCAAATATTTTTGCCCACTACTGTCTATTGATATGTAAAACGCTTTATTAAATCAGCAATTAGTGATCAATAATAACATCTAGTAAACATTATTTATTTATTGACAAGAAATCTTTAGAACAATGCTATACCTGACTCTATCTGGGCTCCTCCACTTCTTCCTGGCTGGAAGGCCCAGGTTGGACATCGGAAGCCTCAGCTGAGGTGGAAGAGTGGAAGGAAGAGTGGAGAGGGATTCCCTGACTTCAGTCTGGTCTGACAGAAAACAAAGTCTCTCATAGTACCACAGCCTGGGGACATAAATGTCATCTGCTCCAGCTCCTGATCTCTGGGAATCCGTGACCTTCTTGTGCTCCCTTAGATAAGTGCTCCTCAGGCCACCAATTTTGGCTTTTAAATAAGGGATGGTTGCTGTGGGGACCACTGGCTTCACCAACTACAGAAGTTTCTCCAGTGCTGCCTGCCTCTTTTGTTTATGATTATAATGCGGGTGTTTCACCTGCCACAGACAGGGCAGCTCCCTGTACTTGTCTATGAACAGGGGGAGGAAGTTGTGGTCATTGAAGCCATCCATTTTATCTGCAAGACACAACACAAGACAAACCCTAATGTCAGGCAAAACTCTCCTAATCTTGTTACAATATAGGCCTCAATCTAGAAGCAGTATAGGCCCAAGTTTAGATTTTACCTTCGTTATCACGATCGGCGCCTCCTATACTCCTTCCTCCGCTCACAGATCATACGTACTATGCACGCGTGTTACGCTTTATACACACTGCGCATGCGTGTAACTCCGCCTGCCCCTGATGTTCTTTCTGGTCTATTCCCCGCCGCTTTTCGTTCAGCGCAGTGGCTGAAGAGCACATGGCGGAGACACAGCAGGTGCGTGCTAATTATAGTAACGAGGAGGAGGGGGAGGAAAGCCGGAGCCGGAAACATCTCTATCCAGAAGGAGACGATTTAAGGCATCAAATATGTCCTTTGGGGAGATGTTGGAGATGGTCGACATCCTGAAGAAGGCCGACTATGATGGAAAGTATGGACCTTACCCCAACCCCAATGTCAGAAAGGCCAAGATCATGGCTAAAGTGGTCAAGAGTCTGCACTGGAATTTCGGGGTATGACGATCGAAAGATCAGCTCAGGAAGCGGTGGTCGGACCTGAAATTAAGAGAGCACGACCAGTACAGAAAGATCCAGAGAGTGCTGCAAAAAAGTAAGTAGTTGTGCTGTTTCCTATTCTTTTTGTGTTTATTACGTTCGTGCTGATCCATGAGCTTTTCTGAACTGTTGTACAGTTTAAAATGGCAACTTTCATGTTCATGGGCACATTATTCGTTCGTATCAAACATCTTTATTAAGGCCTATAAAACACCATTGTTTTGGCCATACGCATTTTACCACATTTTTTAGGGCCTACTTGTCTGAAAATAATTTGGTTGTGTAGATGGGTTTGTTACTAGAATGTAATGCAAACTAGATTCTGTGTAAGGACAGGACACTCAGCAGCAGTTTCACATCTGGACACTGGAGCACAAGTGTGGGACACAAGAACACCCTTTTTATTAGGGGGTCCACACAGGTGCTCCAGTGTATACTATAGGGGTGTCTCCATCTGTGAAGCTTGTACAAAACAGGTAAAGTATTCAAGCTTGACAAAGGACCCAAAAAATTCTACATCTTGGAACTCTGCCAAAATCGACAATTGTACCCCACTTCCAAGCAATGTTTCATATTTATAGTTCTGCCATCAAACATCTGTGTGCTAAGTATACCATTTTTTTTACACATAGGGGAGAAAAGACTCGGAGGACACCCCTCATCCGAGGAGATCAGAGACCCCCCACCTCTGGAAGAAGGGGAAATCCCACAAAGACATCCAGAGCAGGAGGAGGAAGACGTGGTGGAAATTGGCACCACAACAGGTGAGTGTCTGCGACCACAGGCTCAGGTAAGAGATGGATGCCGGCATATTTATAATACATGGTGTGTTTTTGTTTCTATCTTTTTAGGTGATCGTGATGTTGTGGATCCAGATCCTTTCACCTCGGAAAGTGCACAGATCCTGATCGGGGAGATCATGGGGTGTAATGTTGCATTGGAAAATATCATGAAAAACATCAATGATGTTATTCAAAAAATTAATAACATCATTGATGTTTTGGGGAGAGTTTAAAACCCCTCCAAAGCCCTTTCTTTTATGGTGTGCTACAATTTTCAAAATTTTTTTTGAATTGTAGAAAAGCCAAATTTTGAAGAGGCACACAGTGTGTCAACATGTGCTATCTGCCATCACTGGAGATTAATGGACTTGTTTTGGGGGTGCAACCCCTTCCTCAATAATAAAGTAGCTGAGAGGAAGGGGTTGCACCCACAAAACACGTCCCTTGATCCCCCGTGATGGCAGCTAGCACATGTTTACATTCATAAATTGGTGTGCATCTTCAAAATTTGGCTTTTCCTGGGGTGACAGCACCCCATCTGAACTCAATATTAAACACAGTTCCTAAATACTCATGTCTGATATTGCCTTCAAGTTCTACCAAATGTGAACTTTGTAAGTTCAAGATTTGTGTCTTTCTTGTTGGTTTGAAACATGCCTGTTTTATCTTAAATGGACATTTCAACTTTTTCTAATGCCACCCCAAAAATTGTTATACAACAAACATGTTGGTTTGTTTAAAAAACCTTGTCAAAATGCACATGTGATTGTGAAGGTATTAAAAAGATTGTTAATCAAGATTGTGTGGATTATTGTCTCAACGCTACAAAACTTATGTTGTGCTCTAATTGCTGCTTTCTGTGACAATGGGGGTTATTTCCTAAAAGGGCAAATACACTTTGCACTACAAGTGCAGTTTCAAGTGCACTTGTAGTGCAAAGTATCTTTGCCTTTAGTAAATAACACCCAACAGTGCTTTGTATAAGGGTACACAATCACGCCATTTTCAGGACTCACCACATTTCTGTCAGGGTCAGCTAAAACAAACACAAGCAGTAAATGTCACCAAAGATTTGGTTAATTATTTTGTTTTATTTGATAAAGGTTTCACACATTGTCTGGCATATTGATAGCCCCCCTACCCGCAAAGAATTCAAGGTATCTTAGCCGGACATCATGGGCACTCAGGGAGGGCAAGCCAGGACGGCCACTTTCAAGCGCCGTCAGTGTTGGTTCATTTTGAATTCCGGCTTCAGGCCCAACTGAGCCAGCATAGTTGGCAGAATGTTGCAGTAAAAAGTTGTGTAGAACACAGCATGCCAGGATAATATGATTCAGTTTGTACTCCGCCATATGTATGGGTGTAAGAAATAGGCGGAACCGGCTGTCCATGATTCCAAACGTGTTCTCCACTACTCTTCTGGCTCTGGCCAGCCGGTAATTAAAAACCCTCTGGTCCGGGGTGAGGGTCCTCATCGGGAATGGCCGCATAAGATGGTCCCCCAGTGCAAATGCTTCATCTGCAACGAAGACGAATGGGAGTCCTTCCACATTGTCTTCTGGAGGTGGCAAGTCCAAGCTGCCATTCTGGAGATGCCTGTAGAACTCCATCTGGGCGATGACTCCATCATCGTACATCCGGCCATTCTTCCCCACGTCCATATACAGGAACTCATAAGTAGCCGACACCACCACCATCACAATACTATTGAACTCCTTATAATTATAATAGTACGACCCCGAGTTGGGTGGTGGGATGATGTGGACGTGTTTCCCATCAATTGCCCCTCTGCAGTTAGGAAAGTCCCACCGCTGGGCAAAGTGGGAGGCCACAGTCTGCCATTCCTGTGGCGTGGAAGGAAACTGTTGAGGAAAACAAAAAAATTGAGTCTTTTTGCACATTAAAACATGGAAAGTATATTAGACACAAACATTCTTGGCCAACATCAAGATAACATTTATTAATGTGAATTTTTAAACACCAAAGTATAAGGTACACCCTATCATATCCCCCCCGGGCCATTTCTAACATTATAGGGGGGTGGGGGAGCTCTTGAACAGGTAACCCTCTCCACTTCATTGAGAGATGAATGCCTATATAATGTGTATTACTTTGTACAGCCCCTCCTTAGTTACACTATTGGCAGCCCACTGGGCAGGTAAGAAGTGTCATAATACAAGGATATAAATACACATTGTACACATTTGAGCACATTTGGACATTCTGCTATTACCTATCAAGATAATAATAGTATACAAAAACTTTAAACAGTACCATTTGAAAGTATACAGGCAGGCCCTTGCACTACATGCTTTGGGGAATTTATCCATAAATCTGACCACTAAAGAGATGGTTATAGTGTGTATGGGTTTGGCAAAGTCAGCAGATAGATGATTGAGGACAGATAGAGAGTTGTTATCAGCTGACTTAGCAGTTGGGGGAGGGAGGGTTCCAAATGATTTGGGGACCCCTAAAAAAAGCCTTTGGCACTCTGCCTGAATTTAAATTAAAAATCACATTTAAAAACATTTTAGGGGTGTTTAGGGTAAAGCACTACTATGGAGCTGATAAAATACATTGTTAAGTGACTACATGAGGTGAATATAGGGGCAGGAGAGCATGCTGGGGAGGTGAGTGAAGGCAAATATGTATGAAAGACAAAAAAAATAATTACATAAAAATCCAGCATGCATGAGGACAAAGGGGATATTCACAGCATATTCAAATCATGGTAATTAGGAAATGAGGAAAGAAATACAATCTATTATCAAACATTATATACAATAAAATGTGATGTTAAAGGATAAAAATCTTACCTTAATATACTCCTTCTGCAGGACCTGGATGATGGCAGAACAGGTCTCCGGGATAATGATCCCCAGAGCCTGGGGGGAGATGCCTGTAGAGAACTTGAGGTCTTGCAGGCTTCTCCCCGTCACCAAGTACTGCAGGGTGGCGAATAGCCTCTGCTCTGGAGTGATGGCTTGCCTCATGCAGGTATCCTGCCTGCTAATATAAGGGGTCAGCAAAGCCAACAAAAAGTGAAATAGGGGGTCCGTCATCCGGAGAAAGTTCCTGAAATCAGGATTATTCTCATGGATCTCACGGAGCAAAGGCATATGACTACTGGTCACGCTGAAGCAACCAATTCTTGGTCCATGAACTCCTCCCCACCCTGTTCATTGACTGGACTTGTGTCAAGGTAAGGACCCTAACACCAAGCCCCCGCACAGCACGAACTCTACGAGGAGTACGTATACGCAACATGACTAGAAAATGGTCCGCTGCTCAGAACGAAGTAACAGAACGCACTGAAGAACAGCAAGGCCTGTGAAGAGCGACATGAAAAACAGTAACGAACGAACAAGAACACAATGACTAATAAAAGTCATGCGGAGCTTGCTTGCACGCACTGAAGAGCAGATACAAACCCAAAAGCACAAACTGAACAGCAGAAAACAATCTGAAAACCACGAGTCTGAAAAAGCGCAAATCGTCTCTCACCAAACTTTTACTAACACGAGATTAGCAAAAGGAGCCCAAAGGGTGCCGCGCTTGGTTCTGAACTGGCCTTTTCTAGTCTCTTCGTACGTGGTTTACGTCACCACGTTCTTGGCGATTGGAAATTCCGACAACTTTGTGCAACCGTGTGTACACAAAACAAGTTTGAGCCAACATCCGTCGGAAAAAATCCTAAGATTTTGTTGTTGGAATGTCCGATCAATGTCCGACCGTGTGTACGCGGCATTAGACTGAATTTTAATGGTTCAAAGAATGTCAGGCAAAATGGTCGGCCCTCACGCAAGTTCACTTCATCAAGTCTGGCCCTCTTTGAAAAAAGTTTGCACACCCCTGGTCCAGGGGATGTCTTCTTCATATTTATTGCTTGTAGAATCTTTAAAAGGAGCAGAGGTTAAATAAAAGTATACTCCAAAACTATTAGCACATAGCAATTAGAGGATACTCTTCTCCTTAAGTAAACATGAATGTTGGAAAATCTAAACCCCACCCCCCACAGCTGAAGACCATGAGGTGACTTTAACAGGCTAAACCTCACAGCTGAGGACCATGAGACAAGTTTCTGAGCAATCTAATGGCCGTACACAGGATCGGAAAATCGGACAAAAAATACCGCTTTCAACAATTTTCATTATCGATTAGTTGGTCTGCTAATGGCACACACCTTCCTCCCTGCCCTTCAGTCCCGCCTCCGTCCAAGTGTTACAATCCCCAATACGATCCCGTGTACAAGCCGGCACCGCTGTATACCTTTCTCATAGTGGAGCTCATGTGACTGGGCACGTCTTCCTCTCTCCTCCTCTCTGCTAAAATCAGTGCAGTATTCTCAGCCCTGCCCCCTTTGCTGCCTCGAGGGAAGAGAGAGTGAAGAGAGAAGCAGACGGTCGTGTGAGCGCCGAACTGTGAAATAAGGTAGCAGCTTGCTTTTTTAAATACAGTGAGTGAGTGAACTTGGCAAAGCATTCATTTTGGTATTTCTGGGAGGACAAGTGCCCCATCATTGGTGTTCTGGGGGTGGGGGGAATAGTGCCCCATCATTGGTGTTCTGGGGGTGGGGGGGAATAGTGCCCCATCATTGGCGTTCCTGGGGGGAGAATAGTGCCCCATCATTGGTATTTCTGTGGGGGGATAGTGCCCCATCATTGGTGTTCCTGGGGGGTTGGGGGAATAGTGCCACATCATTGGTGTACTCCAGGGGGGTTGAATAGTACCCCATCATTGGTGTTCCTGGGGGGAATAGTGCCCCATTCTTGGTGTTCCTGAGGGGGAATAGTGCCCCATCATTGGTGTTCCTGGGGGTGTAGTGCCCCATCATTGGTGTTCCTGGGGGGAGAATAGTGCCCCATCATTGGTATTTCTGTGGGGGGATAGTGCCCCATCATTGGTGTTCCTGGGGGGTTGGGGGAATAGTGCCACATCATTGGTGTACCCCAGGGGGGTTGAATAGTACCCCATCATTGGTGTTCCTGGGGGGAATAGTGCCCCATTATTGGTGTTCCTGAGGGGGAATAGTGCCCCATCATTGGTGTTCCTGGGGGTGTAGTGCCCCATCATTGGTGTTCCTGGGGGGAGGGGGAAATAGTGCCCCATCATTGGTGTTCCTGGGGGGAATAGTGCTCAGTCATTGGTGTTCCTGGCAGGAATAGTGCCCTATTATTGGTGTCAGTTAGAGGAATACACAGACTTCTCCTTCCCACACTCCAGTTCAGTTCCTCCACCCGCTTTGGGGCAATCCCTTGCCCCAGCCCACTCCCCCCCTTTTGGGTCTGGTCCCTTGTCCAACCAAGCTCCCTTTTCTATTGCAACCCCCTCTGGTCTGGTTCCTCTCCCACATTCCTCTATTCCAAACTCCCTTCCAACCTACTCCCTCTAACGTCTGGTCTCCAAACTAGCTAACTCCCTCCCACCCTCTAGTACGGTCTCCTATACCATTCAGGGCCAGCCCCCTCACTGCATTGTCAGTAATGAATAAGGAATTTACTTTAGTGGTTATGTTGTGATGCAGTTTGAGTGTAATGCCTCGTACACACCTGGTACACTCGGACTTTCTGCCAACAAAACCGTGTCCGAAGGGCATTGGCTCAAACTTGTCTTGCATACACACGGTCACACAAATGTTGGCCAACAACTACTAATGTAGTGACGTACTACGTGGTTTTTCAGCTCTTTTGCGCCACCCTTTGGGATCCTTCTGCTAATTTTGTGTTAGCAGAAGTTTGGTGAGTGTTGATTCACGCTTTTCTTTTCGCGTTTTTCATTTAGCGCTTTTCGTTTTGTGCTTTTCAGTTCGTTTTTGGCTGTTCGTCAACCAAACATGTCGCGGAATTGGAGGAGATAACATGTTATTTATTATTGGCCTTGGAGTTATTGCTTTGACATAATTTTTTTGATTGAATAATGATTTGATTTGGTATATTTTCTATATTTTTGGATGCATAGAATGCACTTTTTGGTTAAGTTCTATTGGCAGATAGCATGTCTAATTTTTTTTTTATAATGCACAATAAAAAAATTGTGTAGAATAATACTTGGCTATGTGTTTTACTTCAAATGACAGTTTGGGAGTAGGCAGGTACATTTTAACCCCTTCCTGACCGGCGCACGCCGATGTATGTCGGCAGAATGGCACGGCTGGGCAAATGGGCATACAGGTACGTCCCTTTGAATTTCCCGCCGTGCCATTGCGTGCGTGCCACCACGCGTGCCGGCCGGGGGCTCCGTGAGTTGGGTGGCGGGTCCAGCGGACTCGATCACCTCATGGGGAGGACGAACAGGGAGATGCTGATGTAAACAAGCATCTCCCCGTTCTGCCTAGTGACAGTGTCACTGATCTCTGCTCCCTGTCATCGGGAGCAGAGATCAGTGACGTGTCACAGCTAGCCCATCCCCCTTACAGTTAGAAATCACTCCCCAGTAGGGATGAGCTTCGTGTTCGAGTCGAACCCATGTTCGACTCGAACATCGGCTGTTCAGTCGTTCGCCGAATTGCGAACGATATGGACCGTTCGCGCCAAATTTGTGTGGCGCGTCACGGCCCATAATTCACTGCAGCATCGCAGTGCATTGCTGGCTGATGATTGGCCAAGCATCTACTATGACCCGCATGCTTGGCCAATCACAGCACCGCCTGAACAGAGAGCCGTAATTGGCCAAAGCCAAGGAGGCTTTGGCCAATTATGGCTCAGGGGATTTAGTACACGCCCCACACTATATAAGGCTGCCTGCACGGCGGCCCTGTGTAATGTGTGTTCCGGCGTTCATTGAGAGAGAGAGAGACAGACAGTGACATTTGATTTGAGTTAGATAGATTAGGCAGAACAGTCAGTCAGTTAGCTGCACTTACAGTGTATTGTGTATATATATATGCATCCCAGGTGTTGCATATATATATATATATACTGTATTCAGTTTAGCTAGATCTGTTCCTGTTATCTTCCTACTGACAGGCAGGCTTGTCTTGTTACAGTATTTACAGCTACCTGAAGAAAATTACTGGTGTTCTTTTGATCCTATTAGTACCACAGTCAGGCAGCTAGACTATTTACAGTTAGTGCAGTGCGTCCTGCTCACAGGGTTCAGCTAGATCCGTTCCTGTTATCTTCTTACTGACAGGCAGGCTTGTCTTGTTACAGTATTTACAGCTACCTGAAGAAAATTACTGGTGTTCTTTTGATCCTATTAGTACCACAGTCAGGCAGCTAGACTATTTACAGTTAGTGCAGTGCGTCCTGCTCACAGTGTTCAGCTAAACCTACAAGCTAGTGGGGTGCATCCTGCTCACAGTGTTCAGCTAGATCCGTTCCTGTTATCTTCTTACTGACAGGCAGGCTTGTCTTGTTACAGTATATACAGCTACCTGAAGAAAATTGCTGGTGTTCTTTTGATCCTATTAGTACCACAGTCAGGCAGCTAGACTATTTACAGTTAGTGCAGTGCGTCCTGCTCACAGTGTCCAGCTAAAACTACAAGTTAGTGGGGTGCGTCCTGCTCACAGTGTTCAGCTAAACCTACAAGCTAGTGGGGTGCGTCCTGCTCACAGTGTTCAGCTAGATCCGTTCCTGTTATCTTCTTACTGACAGACAGGCTTGTCTTGTTACAGTAAATACAGCTACCTGAAGAAAATTGCTGGTGTTCTTTTGATCCTATTAGTACCACAGTCAGGCAGCTAGACTATTTACAGTTAGTGCAGTGCGTCCTGCTCACAGTGTTCAGCCAGATCCGTTCCTGTTATCTTCTTACTGACAGGCAGGCTTGTCTTGTTACAGTATATACAGCTACCTGAAGAAAATTACTGGTGTTCTTTTGATCCTATTAGTACCACAGTCAGGCAGCTAGACTATTTACAGTTAGTGCAGTGCGTCCTGCTCACAGTGTTCTGCTAAACCTACAAGTTAGTGGGGTGCGTCCTGCTCACAGTGTTCAGCTAAACCTACAAGTTAGTGGGGTGCGTCCTGCTCACAGTGTTCAGCTAAACCTACAAGTTAGTGGGGTGCGTCCACCTCACAGTGTTCAGCTAAAGCTACCTGTAGAAGGTTGGTGGTGTTCTCATACTACAGGCAGGCAGTTGATTTTGCTAGCTGCAGTATCAGTACACATATATATATATATATATATATATATATATCCCAGCTTAGTGCAGCTACAGGCCATTAGTATGTTTTGAAGGCCAAGAAGGAGAGGCAGACAGTCACAAGCCAATAAGAGAGGGCAAGCAGGCTCTGTGTCTAGTGCTGGTCGTGGAGACGGTGCATCCTCATCAGCACATGGCCGTGGGACACGCTTGGCCTTTTTTTCGGCAGCTGGCCGTGTTGAGCCGCAACATGTGGAAGACTTGGTCGAGTGGATGACCAAGCCGTCCTCATCCTCCTCATCCTCTCTCACCCATGCCCAGGGTACTTTGTCTGGCAAAGCAGCGGCCTCTTCCCTCGGCTCAATGTCCTCAGTGACTCCTTCCCTAGCCCCACTATGTCCTCCTGAGGAGTCCCTTGAACTGTTTGACCACAGTGTTGGGTACATGCTCCAGGAGGATGCCCAGTGTTTGGAAGGCTCTGATGATACTGAGCTCGATGAAGGCAGTAACATGAGCACGGACAGAGGGGGTGCCCAAGAAGGACAGCAATCTGGCAGTCATGCTCCCCCTGCTGCAGCATACTGCCAGGTTTGCTCCAGTGATGAGGAGGGAGGGGATGATGAGGTCACTGACTCAACGTGGGTGCCTGATTGGAGAGAGGAAGAGGAGGAGGAGGAGGAGGCGGCACATCACCAACGAAGCAGGATGCCCTCCAGGGGCCAGCCTAAGGGCAGCACATTGACTGCATCACACTCCAAAGCTCCACATGTGCCGGGCGCTGCAGTCTCTGCATGTTATTCAAAAAGTTCTTTGGTGTGGGCCTTTTTTGAGACGAGTGCATCAGATCGCACTGCTGCTATTTGCAACATATGTCTCAAGCGTATCTCGCATGGCCAAAACATCTCCCGCTTGGGTACCACATGCTTGACCAGACATATGTTGACCTGCCATGCAGTTCGTTGGCAAGCGTATCTAAAAGACCCACACAAAGAGCAAAGAGGACCTCTCCTTGCTCCTCATCAGCTGAGATTTCCAACCCCATAGACCTTCAGTCCTCTCTGAGACCTGCACTGAGAGGAATGAAAGTGTAGAATTAGGTGTGTCATAGCCAAGTACTTGTGGGCAATCTGCTTTTGGTACACCGACGTCAGATTGTACCAGGCAAATTTCCCTGCCCCAGCTGCTGCACCGCCGAAAGAAGTTTGCTCCCAGCCATCCACATGCCCAGCAGTTGAATGCTAGCTTGGCAAAACTGCTAGCACTTCAACTGCTGTCTTTTCAGTTGGTAGACTCTGCCCCATTCCGTGAGTTTGTGGAATGTGCGGTTCCCCAGTGGCAGGTACTCAAATGCCACTTTTTCTCATGGATGGCGATTCCGGCTCTCTACCAGCATGTGGAAGGCAATGTTCATGCCTCGCTGGACAGGGCGGTCAGCGGTAAGGTGCATATTACCGCTGACTCATGGTCCAGCAGGCATGGACAGGGACGTTACCTAAGTTTCACGTTGCACTGGGTGATTTTGCTGGCAGCTGGGAAGGATGCAGGACAAGGTGCAGTAGTGTTGGAGGTTGTTCCGCCACCACGCCTCCAAAATGCTAATGATTGTGACACACCTCTCTCCTCCACCCCCTCCTCTTCTTCTTCCTCCATGGCCTCTTCCTGTGCTTTGTCCTCGGAACCAGCGGTGCTCTGTAGTTGTTCAAGGGGCTATGCAAGTACGCAGGCCAAAAGATGCCATGCGGTGCTTGAGCTGGTGTGCTTGGGGGACAGGAGCCACACTGGGGCAGAGGTTCTGTCAGCTCTGCAGGGGCAGGGGCAGGTTCAGAGGTGGTTGACGCCACGCTAACTTAAGGCAGGAATGGTGGTTTGCGACAATGGCACCAACCTCCTCTCTGCCCTCCGACAGGGACAAATGACCCATGTGCCCTGTTTGGCTCACGTCCTTAACTTGGTGGTGCAGCGGTTCTTGGGAAGGTACCCGGGCTTACAGGATGTCCTGAGGCAGGCCAGGAAAGTCTGTGTGCATTTCCGCCGGTCATATAATGCCAGTGCTCGGCTGACGGACCTCCATAAGGAGTTTAACCTGCCCAAGAACCGCCTAATCCAGGGGTGTCCAAACTACGGCCCTCCAGCTGTTCCGGAACTACACTTCCCATGAGGCATTGTAAAACTCTGACATTCACAGACATGACTAGGCATGATGGGAGTTGTAGTTCCTTAACAACTGGAGGGCCATAGTTTGGACATCACTGGCCTAATCTGTGACTTGCCCACCAGGTGGAACTCAATGTTGGCCATGCTGCAGCGGCTGCACACGCAGCAGAGGGCCATCAATGAGTACCTGTGTGACTATGGCACCAGGACAGGGTCAGGGGAGCTTGTTTTTTTTTCCCCATGCCAGTGGGCCATGATCAGGGATGCATGCACTGTCCTGTCACCATTTGAGGAGGCCACCATGATGGTGAGCAGTGACAGTGCATGCATCAGTGACACTGTCCCCCTTGTCCACCTGTTGGAGCACATGCTGCGTGGAATAATGGACAGGGCACTTGAGGCAGAACAGAGACAGGAAGAGGAGGACTTCCTTAGCTCTCAAGGCCCCCTTTATCCAGACAGTGTTCCTGCGTGCCCGCCGATCACACAGGAAGAGGACGAGGAGGAGGAGGAAGATTGTGTCAGTATGGAGGTGGAGCCTGGCACTCAGCATCAGCAGCAGACTTTAAGGGATCAGTCCCAAGAAACACATCGGTCGATCGGCAATAATCGCCCAACTATTTGATTATGAAAATAATCGTTAGTTGCAGCCCTAGTCCATTTAACATAGTTTCCTATGGATGTAGTTCACATCTGTGCAATTTATGGAAAGGGTCGGGAATTGTTTTCTGGTTTTTGGTTCGATAGACTTCAATGGATCAAAAATGTGTATTGAAAAACGCAAAATGCACCTGCAATATGCAAACTGCAACCTGCATAGGTGTGAATCAGGCCTAATGCTAAGCCTTCTGCAGCTGGGAGGCTAGACAGAGCCAATTGAATTTCTGAGAAAAACATTTAGGGCCTATTTACATTACAGATTATGTTAACACAACATATTACAATGCATTATGGTCCACTGCCTAAAACAGCCCATTTATTTTGACTAAAAAAATTGGATTTGAACTTTTTTTAAGAACAAATTTGCAACACACACCATGTGCATTGTAATGTGCTGCAGTGCATTTCCCCTACTTTGCAGAGAGTTCAAAACAAATGGCACCACAAAACACTGTGATGCATGCATTGCACTACACAGTTTTTATTTGTGGCTTGTATGTGGAATATGCATGCTCAGGACTTTTTTTCTCAAACAATAGGTGCTGGAACTCAACCACGACCCCCCAAAACCCCTCCCCTACACACACCCTCCAAATCACATCAAATAGTGGGTGTGGTCATATTTCACAAACAGTAGAAGGGTCTTAAAGGGGCATTAAATATCAGGATTGCATTCACACAGAGTGCAGAGCTGTCACTTGTAAACACAGAAACCAGACTTCTGTGTTTACAAGTGATTGTGGTGAGCAGGCACTGAGCCAGAGGTGGTGGAACCGAGTTCCACCAAGTTCGCCCTGAAAAAAATTGCTGTGCATACTTATCAATACCTTTTTCTTTCCTTTAAGCGACATTAAAATAAAAAACAAAACATACTGACATTTTCCATCCGGATTCAAGTCATCAATAATCTCTTCTCAAATTCCACTGGAATTTGAGATGATTCATTCATTTATAATATGCCTGCTTTGATATTGTAACATCTGCGGGTCCATAACATGTGGGTTTAGGTCAGCCGAGTTCTTTCTAGTTTACCAAGCTCTGGAGAAACTGCCCTTCAACTGCACTTTGCAAAGAGCACCAGTCTTTTTGTCTTTAGTAAATCAGCCCCTTTGTGTTTATTACTTCATTAGCTGTGTATCAGGATATCAATGTTCTTCTGACTAATGTACAGAATGTCCAGAGAAACTGTCCCCTATAACAAAGGAAAGGCGGCTCCATAAACATGGCTGGTAATAAATGGAACCTGTGAGGATGGAGTTATGAGAGATGTCACTGTGGATTGATTGGTTTTTAGGAGTGCAAGTTTGAGGCTGTCATCCTGGTCCTTGATTTATTATTATCATCCTGATCCTTGAATTACTACACATGATTCCCTGACCTGAAATAAGCACACAGATGGAAGTTCTGACATCATGCCTGTTCCAGGTCACTGATTCATGATGTACCCAAGCCAAGATCAGGAACATAGAAATTAGTCTATACCCTTATAAAGGTCAGCAATGGTATCTCCTATGATTCCATCCTTACTTTCTAGTACATACATGTACAGGGGTCCAATGTATGCTCCTCATCATTACTCAGATATTACTGCAGAGACTGGGAAGTTGGATGCAGTGGAGTACTGAATAAGATGATGGTACTATTCAGAAATCCTCAGTACTAATATATACACAGCACTGATCCAATCAGTTAACTCTGCATATGAACATTTATATTATTATTATTATACTACAGTCCTTTATAGGAGTCACATTGTCAGCCATGATGATTTGATCAATATGGAGAAAATACTTCTATCAATCTTCATACAATCGGTGTACCGCCCTGGTTTTACATTCAGTTTTATGCCTTTCATACACCAGTGGATTAGAATACATGACAGGTTCTCTTTAAATGACATGGCATTAGATGTATTAAAGAAAGCAGACAGAAGCAAGTGTAATAGGCTGAATCTGAATGGAAAGAAAATGCATCTCCTCCTCTTCCTGTGATGTCCTCACATAATACTCCATTGTGTACATTTAGGCTCTCGGGTTGCTGGAGGAGTCAGAATTGGGATCTGAAGCTGTAAAAGAAAGTAAAGACATTTAGTCTGTAGGAAGATCATGATAAATGATGATTATTATATAATATTATATAGAGTCCAGAGAGATAACATCCTTCTGACACACTGTGCTTTATATTACAGAGAAAGGTCTGTACAGAGAGCTAATAATGGAGAACCAGTTATTTCTATTTGTATCATATAATGTAGGCAATGATAATAAAGTTACTTGTATCATAGAATAGGATTATCTGCAGGACGTCTCATCTTCTCACATATTCTACACACCGCACACTATAATAACACAGAGAACAGGACATGAGGGGATACTTACTACTTAACAGCATTTTCCCCTCTCTGAAATATATAAATTATTGTGTTAGAAAAAAGAAAACATGAAATAAAAGCTCATCACAATCTGTCATAGCCAATATCCAAACTTTCAGAATTTTGAGACGAGATACAGCCATGAGCTCACATACATGGGATATAACATATGAGAAAAGACCCAAAACAGACTAATATAATTATAAATGGCAATAAAGAAAGTTTCTACAAAAGTTTATTTTTTTCACTGAAGAACTGAACCCTACTTTCTGTAAAGCCCGGTTCACACTGATGCAAGTTCATAACGAATGCGATGCGTCAAAAACACTTTAAATTTGCATGTCATCCCTAAAGTCTTTGTTTTCAATGACGGTCGTTAACATACATGCGTTGCGATTCCTCTACGAATGCAATGTGATTAAAAAAGGGTCTTGTGCAATTTACTTTGTTGCGAATTTAGTCTCCATAGACATCAATGTAAATCGTTCTTGAATCGCATTGATGGTTCACATATGTGCGAATTCATCACCTCCAGCTCCTCCTCCAGAGTACTGCCCCCTCACTTCCTGTTTCCTGTCTCATGTCCATATGCAAACAGATAAGATGGCCCCCAGGCGTCGGAACAGCATTGACAATGAGGAGTTCATCAGACTTGTCCGTGACAGGCCATATATATGGGACAGCCGTATACCCGAATATAAAAATAATGCCCAGAAGAGCAGAGGCTGGGAAGAAATTTGTAAAACTTTGTATGCAGACTGGGAAGCCTTCACACCTCAAGTTTGCAAACATAAACGTAAGTACATATTTATTCATCCCACTGACCACCAATGTAAGGGCATGTATCCCACTGACCACCAATGTAAGGGCATGTATCCCCACTGACCACCAATGTAAGGGCATGCACTGATCACCAATCCCTCTGACCACCAATGTAAGGACATGCATCCCGCTGACCACCAATCCCTCTGACCACCAATGTAAGGGCATGCATCCCACTGACCACCAATGTAAGGGCATGCATCCCACTGACCACCAATCCCTCTGACCACCAATGTAAGGGCATGCATCCTACTGACCACCAATCCCACTGACCACCAATGTAAGGGCATTTATCCCACTGATCATCAATGTAAGGTCATGTATCCCACATCTGACCAAAATGTAAAGGGCTGTGGTGCGATTTTGCGGTATGGGCCCACTCCGAGTGAACCACCGGATAGAGTGATATCCCCGCCTGTACCTTTGAGGCAAGCAACGCCTGAGCAACAGAGTGTTACCACTTTTTTGAATTTTTTAGATGCCTACCTGTTAAACAGCACTGTGTCTTTCATGTTGTTAACCATATTGGATTTGTTTACGTAATGTAAACCTTTTTTGGTCCATACCAACTTTTCAGGTCTGTGTGGATGATTCAGTTGGATACATGTACAAAAGGAAGAGGAAGAGAACAAGAGTACAAGAGTGAGGTGGAGGTTTAGGAGCTTATTTTTGTACAAGATATGTGAAAATGTCCACTATGTCCATGTGTGTTAAAGGGTAAAGAAACAGATAGGAAGTTAGAGGGTCAGAGAAAGTGGGAGGGTCAGAGAAAGTGAAAGGGTCAGAGAAAGTGAGAGGGTCTGAGAAAGTGAGAGGGTCTGAGAAAGTGAGAGGGTCTGAGGAAGTTGGAGGGTCTGAGGAAGTTGGAGGGTCTGAGGAAGTTGGAGGGTATGAGAAAGTTAGAGGGTCATACTAAGTTAGACTTGAAGGAAGAGATTGAGTGAGTGGGAGAAAGCATGAAGGGTGAGGGAAAGATAAAAGGAGACAGAGTATTGTCTCCTCGTTATGTGGTTCTTTACAATGTTTGAAGTTTGATTGTTTCCCGAAAATGTTTCAAAAGCATGTAATTACATGAAGATTACAAATTAAAAAAAAAAATATTTTTTGAAGACAACTATGGTGTGATATCTGTCTGCATTGCTTGTATTGCTTACTATTGCTTACTATGGTTCAAATCATCCATCTCATGTACCATGACCGGTACAGCTTACCTCCTAGAACCTATAAACAAAATTGTAAGTATATTGCTTATCGATGTGTATTTGTCTATTGATGCACTGATTGTAGATGTGTCAGGGTTAGTGTTCATTTTACGGTTAGGGTTATGGAAAGTGTTATGCCGCGTACACACGAGCGGACTTTACGGCGGACTTTGCCCGGCGGACTTTTCGACGTACTTTCCGACGGACTTTCTGAATGAACGGACTTGCCTACACACAATCCACCAAAGTCCGTCGAATTCGTACGTGATGACGTACGACCGGACTAAAACAAGGAAGTTCATAGCCAGTAGCCAATAGCTGCCCTAGCGTGGCTTTTTTGTCTGTCGAACTAGCATACAGACGGCGGACTTTTCGACCGGACTCAATTTCAACGGATAAATTTGAAACAAGTTTCAAATCTAAGTCCGTCCAACTTTTGAGAAAACAAAGTCCGCTGGAGCCCACACACATCGAATTGTCCGACGAAATCCAGTCCGCCGGGCAAAGTCCGCCGTAAAGTCCGCTCGTGTGTACGCGGCATTAGGGTTAAGATTAGGGTTAAAGTTATCTGTAGTGAGGATGTGGTATGGGAAGATTGATATGTACACAACACACCCTGTAAAATAATGCCACTCCTGTGAACAGTATCAAATTTAATTCTTTTTCTTTATTTTTACAGATGAAAATTGACACCATGCAAATATGTGAAGCAGAGTACAGCATTTTTTTTTTCTTTGCCACTTCACAAAAAGATTTTTTTGAGAGACCTAAATCAGCGCAGCAGTTCATGTACATCCCTACTCTTTTTCACATCATCGTGGTGGATATTCATCAACAAGCATGGTAGTGAAAAGAGAAGAAGAGACAAACCGTTACTTATCCCCCAGCGTAAATATCTTCTAAAAAATACCTCTTTATTATATTATCTCTCTATTCCACTACCCTTAATTTAGTTTCCCCTCCCTCCCACCCCCCCCTGTGCACCATATCTGTTAACCTCGATGACTAGACTAGATTCTAATTCTAATTTTTTTCTGCATAACTCCATGATTTTTTAAACTCACTCCAGCACTTCCACTTTACCACCTCCCTCTTTTCTTCTCTATTATAGTACATCCGTTCCATGACATACGTTTCCTCCACGGCATTTATTCACTCCCATATCTGGGGGCTTTCTATTTCTAGCCAATTTTTTGGAATTAGCCTTTTTGCAGCAATTAATAAATGTGGAACCAAAGAGGCCTTATACTGTTTCACATACCCTTCTATGCCGTGGAAGAGCACATGGATCTGCCTTTACCTCAGTTTTAGTAATTTCTTTGATGTATGCTAAAATCTTTTCCCAGGACTTTCTAATGGTCGGACAGTTCCACCAAAGGTGGGCCATAGTGCCCACTTCCTTACACCCCCACCAACATTCTGCCGACTTCCCTTCTTGATATTTACTGGTTCTGTCCGGTGTTGCATACCAACTGGTTAAGCATTTATAATTAATCTCGGCTGTTTTTATATCGGCTGCTGAACCGTGGGCAAGGTCCAAGATTTTCCTAATAGTGCTTATATCTTTCTGTGTCCCCAGTTCCCTTTTTTGATGAATGGAGGTACTTCTAGCTCTTCCTCTATTACCAACATTTTGCATAGCTATCTGCTTTCGAGCATGCGTATTTGTACTTTTGTCCAATGGACTTGTGTACACACGATCGGAAAGTCCGACAGCACACATTTGTTGGCAGAAAATTTGAAAACATGCTAGCCAACATTTGTTGGCCGAAAGTCCGACAATTGTCTGATGGAGCATACACACGGTCGGATTGTCTGCCAACAACCTCACATCCAACATTTCCCGTCAGAGAGTCCGATCGTGTGTACGGGCCTTAACACTCCATTTTTTCATAAATGAAAAAATAGCATATTCATTTTTTTACGATTTTATCCAATTAATCAAAACAATAATCGGCCAACTATTTGATTATGAAAATAATCGTTAGTTGCAGCCCTAGTCCATTTAACATAGTTTCCTATGGATGTAGTTCACATCTGTGCAATTTATGGAAAGGGTCGGGAATTGTTTTCTGGTTTTTGGTTCGATAGACTTCAATGGATCAAAAATGTGTATTGAAAAACGCAAAATGCACCTGCAATATGCAAACTGCAACCTGCATAGGTGTGAATCAGGCCTAATGCTAAGCCTTCTGCAGCTGGGAGGCTAGACAGAGCCAATTGAATTTCTGAGAAAAACATTTAGGGCCTATTTACATTACAGATTATGTTAACACAACATATTACAATGCATTATGGTCCACTGCCTAAAACAGCCCATTTATTTTGACTAAAAAAATTGGATTTGGACTTTTTTTTAAGAACAAATTTGCAACACACACCATGTGCATTGTAATGTGCTGCAGTGCATTTCACCTACTTTGCAGAGAGTTCAAAACAAATGGCACCACAAAACACTGTGATGCATGCATTGAACTACACAGTTTTTATTTGTGGCTTGTATGTGGAATATGCATGCTCAGGACTTTTTTTCTCAAACAATAGGTGCTGGAATTCAACCACGACCCCCCAAAACCCCTCCCCTACACACACCCTCCAAATCACATCAAATAGTGGGTGTGGTCATATTTCACAAACAGTAGAAGGGTCTTAAAGGGGCATTAAATATCAGGATTGCATTCACACAGAGTGCAGAGCTGTCACTTGTAAACACAGAAACCAGACTTCTGTGTTTACAAGTGATTGTGGTGAGCAGGCACTGAGCCAGAGGTGGTGGAACCGAGTTCCACCAAGTTCGCCCTGAAAAAAATTGCTGTGCATACTTATCAATACCTTTTTCTTTCCTTTAAGCGACATTAAAATAAAAAACAAAACATACTGACATTTTCCATCCGGATTCAAGTCATCAATAATCTCTTCTCATATTCCACTAGAATAGTCTGAGTTCATTCATTTATAATATGCCTGCTTTGATATTGTAACATCTGCGGGTCCATAACATGTGGGTTTAGGTCAGCCGAGTTCTTTCTAGTTAACCAAGCTCTGGAGAAACTGCCCTTCAACTGCACTTTGCAAAGAGCACCAGTCTTTTTGTCTTTAGTAAATCAGCCCCTTTGTGTTTATTACTTCATTAGCTGTGTATCAGGATATCAATGTTCTTCTGACTAATGTACAGAATGTCCAGAGAAACTGTCCCCCAATAACAAAGCGAAGGCGGCTCCATATACATGGCTGGTAATAAATGGAACCTGTGAGGATGGAGTTATGAGAGATGTCACTGTAGATTGATTGGTTTTTAGGAGTGCAAGTTTGAGGCTGTCATCCTGGTCCTTGAATTATTATCATCCTGATACTTGAATTACTACACATAATTCCCTGACCTGAAACAAGCACACAGATGGGAGTTCTGACATCATGCCTGCTCCAGGTCACTGATTCGTGATGTACCC
The DNA here is from genome assembly GCA_037953035.1 of Aquarana catesbeiana. NCBI lineage: Eukaryota > Metazoa > Chordata > Amphibia > Anura > Ranidae > Aquarana > Aquarana catesbeiana. The sequence goes on from JBBHAA010002777.1 coordinate 148,797, forward strand.
AAGCCAAGATCAGGAACATAGAAATTAGTCTATGCCCTTATAAAGGTCAGCAATGGTATCTCCCATGATTCCATCCTTACTTTCTAGTACATACATGTACAGGGGTCCAATGTATGCTCCTCATCATTACTCAGATATTACTGCAGAGACTGGGAAGTTGGATGCAGTGGAGTACTGAATAAGATGATGGTACTATTCAGAAATCCTCAGTACTAATATATACACAGCACTGATCCAATCAGTTAACTCTGCATATGAACATTTATATTATTATTATACTACAGTCCTTTATAGGAGTCACATTGTCAGCCATGATGATTTGATCAGTATGGAGAAAATACTTCTATCATCCTCATACATTCGGAGTACCGCCCTGGTTTTACATTCAGTTTTATGCCTTTCATACACCAGTGGATTAGAATACATGACAGGTTCTCTTTAAATGACATGGCATTAGATGTATTAAAGAAAGCAGACAGAAGCAAGTGTAATGGGCTGAATCTGAATGGAAAGAAAATGCATCTCCTCCTCTTTCTGTGATGTCCTCACATAATACTCCATTGTGTACATTTAGGCTCTCGGGTTGCTGGAGGAGTCAGAATTGGCATCTGAAGCTGTAAAAGAAAGTGGAGACATTTAGTCTGTAGGAAGATCATGATAAATGATGATTATCATATATTATATAGAGTCCAGAGAGAAAACATCCTTCTGACACACTGTGCTTTATATTATAGAGAAAGGTCTGTACAGGGAGCCAATAGTGGAGAACCAGTTATTTCTATTTGTATCATTTAGAGCCCTTGCACACTGAGGAGTTTTACAGGTGTTTTAGCTCTAAAAATAGCGCCTAAAAAACGTCTGCAAAACACTGCCCATGCATGTCAATGGAACCTTGCACACTGAGGCGTTGCGCTGGCTGTGCGCTGACAAAACTCCTGCAAGCAGCATCTTTGGAGCATATTTTGGGCGGTTTAAATAGCGCCGTAATAACGCCCATCCCCATTGAAATGAATGTAAAACGCCTTAAATGCGCCCTATTAGCGCTGCAAAACCGCCCACAGCCTGTGTGAAGGTCACATGACCGCAGTGCAGTGGAGGATGCTGGGAAACCAGGATATCCTGTGGAGGAGTACAGGAGACAGAGAGAAACAGAAGCATGGATGCTGAAGCAAACCGGGACATGCAGCCAAGAGCTGAATATGTAAATAGAGCAGAAAGAGCCTCATCTGCAGTTGAACCTGAAGAGTTCATCCAAACAATGAGGGATCACCCAGAGCTGTGGGACAAACAAAATCTCTGGTATGCTAACAGAAACAAGAAGAGAGCAGGATGGGAAACAGTAGCCACCCTGCACATTCCAAACTGGACGTCTCTCAACAAGAAGCAGCAAAACAATAAAAGTAAGTTCAAATACAAATCTAGTGCCAGTATGCCCATTTACCAGTACCAATCCCGGACCCTATAGTCCCAGAAATCACCCCCATAGTCCCAAACCCCTAACCCCACCCCCCATAGTCCCAAACCCCTAACCCTAATCCCACCCCCCATATTCCCAAACCCCTAACCCTAATCCCACCCCCCATAGTCCCAAACCCCTAACGCTAACCTCACTCCCCATAGTCCCAAACCCCTAATCCCACCCCCCATAGTCCCAAACCCCTAACCCTAATCCCACCTCCCATAGTCCCAAACCCATAACCCTAATCCCACCCCCCATAGTCCCAAACCCCTAACCCTAATCCCACCTCCCATAGTCCCAAACCCCTAACCCTAATCCCACCTCCCATAGTCCCAAACCCCTAACCCTAATCCCACCTCCCATAGTCCCAAACCCCTAACCCTAATCCCACCTCCCATAGTTCCAAACCCCTAACCCTAATCCCACCTCCCATAGTCCCAAACCCTAATCCCACCTCCCATAGTCCCAAACCCCTAACCCCACCTCCCATAGTCCCAAACCCCTAACCCCACCCCCCATAGTCCCAAACCCCTAACCCTAATCCCACCCCCCATAGTCCCAAACCCCTAACCCTAACCCCACCCCCCATAGTCCCAAACCCCTAAACCTAACCCTAATCCCACCTCCCATAGTCCCAAACCCCTAACCCCACCCCCCATAGTCCCAAACCCCTAACCCTAATCCCACCTCCCATAGTCCCAAACCCCTCCTCCCATAGTCCCAAACCCCTAACCCTAATCCCACCTCCCATAGTCCCAAACCCCTAACCCTAATCCCACCCCCTATAGTCCCAAACCCCTAACCCTAATCCCACCTCCCATAGTCCCAAACCCCTAACCCTAATCCCACCTCCATTAGTCCCAAACCCCTAACCCCACCCCCCATAGTCCCTAACCCTAACCCCACCTCCCATAGTTCCAAACCCCTAACCCTAATCCCACCTCCCATAGTCCCAAACCCCTAACCCTAATCCAACCTCCCATAGTCCCGAACCCCTAACCCTAATCCCACCTCCCATAGTCCCGAACCCCTAACCCTAATCTCACTTCCCATAGTCCCGAACCCCTAACCCTAACCCCACCTCCCATAGTCCCGAACCCCTAACCCTAACCCCACTTCCCATAGTCCCAAACCCCTAACCCTAATCCCACCTCCCATAGTCCCAAACCCCTAACCCTAATCCCACCTCCCATAGTCCCAAACCCTAACCCTAATCCCACCCCCCATAGTCCCAAACCCCTAACCCTAATCCCACCTCCCATAGTCCCAAACCCCTAACCCTAATCCCACCTCTCATAGTCCCAAACCCCTAAAACACTAATTCTATACTACCTAACTGACTGTACAAATACTTTATAGTTAATAATAATATGATTGTATAGATGTTATTAGATTTTATGTATGATGAATGGACTTTTAAAGACGCACAAAAAAAAAAATAATTTTTATTATAACATTTCATGCATTACATATAAACATCAAGTATTATCATAACTAATCTGTGCAGAATATATATAAACTGCAATATTACTATGGTTAATAAACATCAATATTGGATCAAGTCATATCCTCTTGCCAATTTAGTGCACCTGCAGGGCTCAGGAAATAATCAGCAAATTCATCGCGTATATCAAAACCCACTCTGGGACCACGAACATGTGGGAATGCGGCGGGTTCCAAATTATGTGCCAGGGTATCCTCGAAATTTATGCCATCTCTTTCCCTTACCAGATTGTGCAGCACACACGCTGCTTTTATGACTTTGCAGGCATTCTCTACTTTGAGGTTTATGGGTTTATGGAATATTTGCCATTTGTTGGCAAGTATGCCAAAAGAACATTCGACCAGTCTACGTGCCCGACAAAGACGATGATTGAAAATCCTCCTCCTGGTGTCCAGATTTCTCTGAGAATAAGGTTTCATAAGATGTTCATTGATTGCAAATGCGTCATCGGCCACGAAGACATAAGGCATGTTTGGACCATTTGTCCCAGGTGATGGTCTGTTAACAGGCAAATCCAGTTGATTTGCAAATAGCCTTTTTCCAAATTTAGAATTTTGAAAGACGGTGGAGTCCGCACAGCTCCCAAATGCTCCGAGATCAACAAAAAGGAATCTATAGTCTGCGTCCACTACAGCCATCAATACAATAGAGAAATATTTTTTGTAATTATAGTACTGACTACCACTATGACAGGGTTTTATCACCCTTATATGTTTTCCATCTATGGCCCCAAGACAGTTAGGGAAATTTGTCTTGATCATGAACCGCTGAGCAACATCTTCCCATTTATCTTTGTTCGGAATTGGCATAAACATATTTCTTAGGTCCCAAATAGCATCACATGCATGCTTAACAATATATCCAATGGTTATTCCTACAAGAAATTCGTATTGTAATGATGTGTACGTATTTCCAGTTGCAAGATATCTGTAATTAAAGAAATATACATTTTATCTTTCAGTACATATGCCTAAAATAAGGTGGAAGGCTATGAGAGACAACTATCGAAGAGAATACCTAAAGCAACAAAAAACAAGAAGTGGTTCAGGTGGCAAGTCGAGCCGCGTTTATTGTCATTACACAGAGCTCCAATTCTTGAAGCCCGTAATGCAGCTGAGACAGTACGTATTCTTACATGTTAATACTGGTAATGATAGAAATCTTTATAATTCTATCAATAATTATATAACTTAATTTACTTATTTATATTTTTCAGAACTGAAAGCAATATGAGCTCTGATACAGAGGAGGACGCAGATCAGACACAATTAGAGGATAATCAAATTGATGAGACCCAGTTACTGTTCGAAGATGAAGATATAGTAAATACACAAGAGCCAGCGGAAACTACAGAAAAACAAGTATCGAGATCGAGACCCAAAAAAGTTAAAAATCAAACGCAAGAATTTATTGACGTCGTAAAAAACCTCATGAACGCTCAGAGAAATGAATCAGGGGAAATGTCATTATTTGCCTGAAGTCTGATCCCTCAAATGGAGAAGATAGACCCTGCATTGCAGTGCGATATGAGGGTGGACATGATAAGACTCATACAATCTTATCAGCAAAGGTCTGCATCAGCATCTCAGCATTCACAATCCTTTGATTTACCTAATCCTAATCAGCATGGGGGTTATGCGAATCAGGTGGCAGCAGGTACATCTTATGACATACGTAACATGTCCTACCCACCCATAGCACAAGGTCAGGTCCCCATGCCGCAATACCATAATGCCCGTTTTCATGGTGGCCCGTTTGATCCGCCTGTATATAGACCACCATCCCAACATCCCCTTCAACCACCTCGAGAGGATCCTCATCCTCTTCCACCATCTTATCAAGATTTATAAATTGTTTAATAACTTTCAATGAATAAAGAATTGTTGTTTCATATATTTGGAATTATTCTTTGATTATAAATACTGTTTCTATATTTTATAATTAGAATAAAGTTCATGAGCTACTAAAGGTCATATATATATATGTGTGTATACGTATTGGTTATCTGTTTATTATTTGCACGTTGTGCCTTTATATATATACATTATTTTATAAGACATCTATGTGTTTTATTTGCACATGTTGTGCTGTTATATTTGAAAGAATACTAATAAATGTATACTTTTCGGATTCAATGTGTGTGTGTTAGTCTGATGCGTAGTAGAGGTGCACATGATCAATCGTCATATCAATTACCTCAACGTTATAAGTAAACGTTCACATGGTATAATGGCATCTCTGCAGTTTGTATCCTGTCTCACCAAGGCTGGTGTTAAAAGCTCAAGAAGAAAGTCAAATCTGATAAGGAAAATAGGTCATATGTTAAAAATGGTACATGATTAAGTCATTAAATCAAAAGTTAATAGTGACTATGTGGGAAGGTATCAGGGTCATGGTATTGTTTCAATAAACTATAAAAATGGTTTCTGGGACTATGGGGGGTGGGATTAGGGTTAGGGTTTTGGGGACTATGGGAGGTTGGATTAGGGTTAGGGGTTTGGGACTATGGGGGGTGGGATTAGGGTTAGGGGTTTGGGACTATGGGAAGTGGGATTAGGGTTAGGGACTATCGGGGGTGGGATTAGGGTTAGGGGTTTGGGACTATGGGAGGTGGGATTAGGGTTAGGGGTTTGGGACTATGGGAGGTGGGATTAGGGTTAGGGGTTTGGGACTATGGGAAGTGGGATTAGGGTTAGGGGTTTGGGACTATGGGAGGTGGGATTAGGGTTAAGGGTTTGGGACTATAGTAAGTGGGATTAGGGTTAGGGGTTTGGAACTATACAAGGTGGGATTAGGGTTAAGGTTAGGGGTTTGGGACTATGGGAGGTGGGATTAGGGTTAGGGGTTTGGGACTATGGGAAGTGGGATTAGGGTTAGGGTTTTGGGACTATGGGAAGTGGGATTAGGGTTAGGGACTATGGGGAGTGGGATTAGGGTTAGGGACTTTGGGAGGTGGGATTAGGGTTAGGGACTATGGGGGGTGGGATTAGGGTTAGAGTTATGGGTTTGGGACTATGGGAGGTGGGATTGGGGTTAGGGGTTTGGGACTATGGGGGGTGGGATTAGGGTTAGGGACTATGGGAAGTGGGATTAGGGTTAGGGGTTTGGGACTATGGGAAGTGGGATTAGGGTTAGGGGTTTGGGACTATGGGAGGTGGGATTAGGGTTAGGGACTATGGGAGGTGGGATTAGGGTTAGGGGTTTGGGACTATGGGAGGTGGGATTAGGGTTAGGGGTTTGAGACTATGGGAAGTGGGATTAGGGTTAGGGTTTTGGGACTATGGGAAGTGGGATTAGGGTTAGGGGTTTGGGACTATGGGAGGTGGGATTAGGGTTAGGGACTATGGGAGGTGGGTTTAGGGTTAGGGGTTTGGGACTATGGGAAGTGGGATTAGGGTTAGGGGTTTGGGACTATGGGAGGTGGGATTAGGGTTAGGGACTATGGGAAGTGGGATTAGGGTTAGGGGTTTGGAACTATGGGAGGTGGGATTAGGTTTAGGGGTTTGGGACTATGGGAGGTGGGATTAGGGTTAGGGGTTTGGGACTATGGGAGGTGGGATTAGGGTTAGGGGTTTGGGACTATGGGAGGTGGGATTAGGGTTAGGGGTTTGGGACTTTGGGAGGTGGGATTAGGGTTAGGGACTATGGGGGGTGGGATTAGGGTTAGAGTTATGGGTTTGGGACTATGGGAGGTGGGATTGGGGTTAGGGGTTTGGGACTATGGGGGGTGGGATTAGGGTTAGGGACTATGGGAAGTGGGATTAGGGTTAGGGGTTTGGGACTATGGGAAGTGGGATTAGAGTTAGGGGTTTGGGACTATGGGAGGTGGCATTAGGGTTAGGGACTATGGGAGGTGGGATTAGGGTTAGGGGTTTGGGACTATGGGAGGTGGGATTAGGGTTAGGGGTTTGGGACTATGGGAGGTGGGATTAGGGTTAGGGGTTTGGGACTATGGGAGGTGGGATTAGGGTTAGGGACTATGGGAAGTGGGATTAGGGTTAGGGGTTTGGGACTATGGGAGGTGGGATTAGGGTTAGGGACTATGGGAAGTGGGATTAGGGTTAGGGGTTTGGAACTATGGGAGGTGGGATTAGGGTTAGGGGTTTGGGACTATGGGAGGTGGGATTAGGGTTAGGGGTTTGGGACGTGGGATTAGGGTTAGGGGTTTGGGACTATGGGAGGTGGGATTAGGGTTAGGGGTTTGGGACTTTGGGAGGTGGGATTAGGGTTAGGGACTATGGGGGGTGGGATTAGGGTTAGAGTTATGGGTTTGGGACTATGGGAGGTGGGATTGGGGTTAGGGGTTTGGGACTATGGGGGGTGGGATTAGGGTTAGGGACTATGGGAAGTGGGATTAGAGTTAGGGGTTTGGGACTATGGGAGGTGGCATTAGGGTTAGGGGTTTGGGACTATGGGAGGTGGGATTAGGGTTAGGGGTTTGGGACTATGGGAGGTGGGATTAGGGTTAAGGGTTTGAGACTATGGGAAGTGGGATTAGGGTTAGGGTTTTGGGACTATGGGAAGTGGGATTAGGGTTAGGGGTTTGGGACTATGGGAGGTGGGATTAGGGTTAGGGGTTTGGGACTATGGGAGGTGGGATTAGGGTTAGGGACTATGGGAAGTGGGATTAGGGTTAGGGGTTTGGAACTATGGGAGGTGGGATTAGGGTTAGGGGTTTGGGACTATGGGAAGTGGGATTAGGGTTAGGGTTTTGGGACTATGGGAAGTGGGATTAGGGTTAGGGGTTTGGGACTATGGGAGGTGGGATTAGGGTTAGGGGTTTGGGACTATGGGAAGTGGGATTAGGGTTAGGGGTTTGGAACTATGGGAGGTGGGATTAGGGTTAGGGGTTTGGGACTATGGGAGGTGGGATTAGGGTTAGGGGTTTGGGACTATGGGAAGTGGGATTAGGGTTAGGGGTTTGGAACTATGGGAGGTGGGATTCGGGTTAGGGGTTTGGGACTATGGGAAGTGGGATTAGGGTTAGGGTTTTGGGACTATGGGAAGTGGGATTAGGGTTAGGGGTTTGGGACTATGGGAGGTGGGATTAGGGTTAGGGGTTTGGGACTATGGGAAGTGGGATTAGGGTTAGGGGTTTGGAACTATGGGAGGTGGGATTAGGGTTAGGGGTTTGGGACTATGGGAGGTGGGATTAGGGTTAGGGACTATGGGAAGTGGGATTAGGGTTAGGGACTATGGGAAGTGGGATTAGGGTTAGGGGTTTGGGACTATAGGGAGTGGGATTAGGGTTAGGGGTTTGGGACTATGGGAGGTGGGATTAGGGTTAGGGGTTTGGGACTATGGGGGTGGGATTAGGGTTATGGGTTTGGGACTATGGGAGGTTGGATTAGGGTTAGGGGTTTGGGACTATGGGGGGTGGGATTAGGGTTTTGGGACTATGGGAAGTGGGATTAGGGTTAGGGGTTTGGGACTATGGGAAGTGGGATTAGGGTTAGGGGTTTGGGACTATGGGGGGTGGGATTAGGGTTAGGGGTTTGGGACCATAGGAGGTGGGATTAGGGTTAGGGGTTTGGGACTATGGGAAGTGGGATTAGGGTTAGGGGTTTGGGACTATGGGGGGTGGGATTAGGGTTAGGGACTATGGGAGGTGGGATTAGGGTTAGGGGTTTGGGACTATGGGAGGTGGGATTAGGGTTAGGGGTTTGGGACTATGGGGGTGGGATTAGGGACTATGGGAGGTGGGATTAGGGTTAGGAGTTTGGGACTATGGGGGTGGGATTAGGGTTAGGGACTATGGGGGGTGGGATTAGGGTTAGGGGTTTGGGACTATGGGGGTGGGATTAGGGTTAGGGGTTTGGGACTATGGGAGGTGGGATTAGGGTTAGGGGTTTGGGACTATGGGAAGTGGGATTAGGGTTAGGGGTTTGGAACTATGGGAGGTGGGATTAGGGTTAGGTGTTTGGGACTATGGGAAGTGGGATTAGGGTTAGGGGTTTGGGACTATGGGAGGTGGGATTAGGGACTATGGGAAGTGGGATTAGGGTTAGGGACTATGGGAGGTGGGATTAGGGTTAGGGGTTTGGGACTATGGGAGGTGGGATTAGGGTTAGGGGTTTGGGATTATGGGAGGGGGTTTTGGGACTATAGGGTTAGGGGTTTGGGTCTATAGAGGGTGGGTTTCTGGGTATGGCATATTGTGACTATATTTACGTTGTGATGCTCATCCTGGTATAATTGCGGAATTTATCAGGGTGCACCCTGAGGTCCTGATAAAGCAGCACGAATTGTCCTCTTTCATCATGCATTTGCTGTATAGGGTGAACCCAAAAACGACGTTGTGGTCTCTTTTTCAGGATTTCTTCCCAAAAGAGTAGCACAAACATCAATAGCAGCTCATAATACTCCATCTTCGTCCTGTATAACCAGGAAGTACACAGGATGTTATGTCAGGGGGTGGGGTTGTTATATAACGCCGACGCTTTAAAACGCTATAAAACCGCATGTGCGTTGGTGCTATTTTTAGCGCTAACGTGGTAAAAACGTGGTAAAAACACGTAAATAGCGCTATATATTTTTAGGGCGTTTTTCTAACGCCTCAGTGTGCAAGGGCTCATAATGTAGACAATGATAATAAAGTTACTTGTATCATAGAATAGGATTATCTGCAGGACGTCTCATCTTCTCACATATTCTACACACCGCACACTATAATAACACAGAGAACAGGACATGAGGGGATACTTACTACTGGTGGTCTGGTAGCCTTTTCCCCTCTCTGAAATATATAAATTATTGTGTTAGAAACAAGAAAACATGAAATAAAAGCTCATCACAATCTGTCATAGCCAATATCCAAACTTTCAGAATTTTGAGACGAGATACAGCCACGAGCTCACATACATGGGATATAACATATGAGAAAAGACCCAAAACAGACTAATATAATTATAAATGGCAATAAAGAAAGTTTCTACAAATGTTTATTTTTTTCACTGAAGAACTGAACCCTACTTTCTGTAAAGCCCGGTTCACACTGATGCGAGTTCATAACGAATGCGATGCGTCAAAAACACTTTAAATTCGCATGTCATCCCTAAGTCATCCCTAAAGTCATTGTTTTCAATGACGGTCATTAACATACATGCGTTGCGATTCCTCTACGAATGCAATGTGATTAAAAAAAGGGTCTTATGCAATTTACTATGTTGCAAATTTATTCTCCATAGACATCAATGTAAATTGTTCTTGAATCGCATTGATGGTTCACATATGTGCAAATTCATCACCTCCAGCTCCTCCTCCCAGTACTGCCCCCTCACTTCCTGTTTCCTGTCTCATGTCCATATGCAAACAGATAAGATGGCCCCCAGGCGTCCGAACAGCATTGACAATGAGGAGTTCTTCAGACTTGTCCGTGACAGGCCATATATATGGGACAGCCGTATACTCGAATATAAAAATAATGCCCAGAAGAGCAGAGGCTGGGAAGAAATTTGTAAAACTTTGTATGCAGACTGGGAAGCCTTCACACCTCAAGTTTGCAAACATAAACGTAAGTACATATTTATTCATCCCACTGACCACCAATGTAAGGGCATGTATCCCACTGACCACCAATGTAAGGGCATGTATCCCACTGACCACCAATGTAAGGGCATGCACTGATCACCAATCCCTCTGACCACCAATGTAAGGGCATGCATCCCACTGACCACCAATCCCTCTGACCACCAATGTAAGGGCATGCATCCCACTGACCACCAATGTAAGGGCATGCATCCCGCTGACCACCAATGTAAGGGCATGCATCCCACTGACCACCAATCCCTCTGACCACCAATGTAAGGGCATGCATCCTACTGACCACCAATCCCACTGACCACCAATGTAAGGGCATGTATCCCACCTCTGACTAAAATGTAAGGGCATGCATCCTACTGACCACCAATCCCACTGACCACCAATGTAAGGCCATTTATCCCACTGATCATCAATGTAAGGTCATGTATCCCACATCTGACCAAAATGTAAAGGGCTGTGGTGCGATTTTGCAGTATGGGCCTGCCCCGAGTGAACCACCGGATAGAGTGATATCCCCGCCTGTACCTTTGAGGCAAGCAACGCCTGAGCAACAGAGTGTTACCACTTTTTTGAATTTATAGATGCCTACCTGTTAAACAGCACTGTGTCTTTCATGTTGTTAACCATATTGGATTTGTTTACGTAATGTAAACCTTTTTTGGTCCATACCAACTTTTCAGGTCTGTGTGGATGATTCAGTTGGATACATGTACAAAAGGAGGAGGAAGAGAACAAGAGTACAAGAGTGAGGTGGAGGTTTAGGTGCTTCTTTTTGTACAAGATATGTGAAAATGTCCACTATGTCCATGTGTGTTAACCACTTGACGACCGCCTCACGCCGATGTACGTCGGCAAAGTGGCACGGACAGGCAAAATCACGTACAGGGTATGTGATTTGCCTTCCGCGGGTGGGGGGTCCGATTGGACCCCCCCCCCGGTGCCCGAGGCGGTCGTCGTTTGTCCAGCGGCGATCGGTGATGAGGGGGAGACCATCCGTTCGTGGCCCCCCCCTCGCGATCGCCGCCGGCCAATGAGAACACTCCTTTGCTGCTGTATGCTAAACAGCAGCAAAGGAAGTGATGTCATCTCCCCTCGGGTCGGTATTTTCCGTTCCGGCCCGAGGAGAGACGACAAGTATGTGAGTGCACAAACACTACACACACAGTAGAACATGCCAGGCACACAAATCACCCCGATCCCCCCCCGATCGCCCCCCGATCCCCCCCCAATCACCCCCCCCTGTCACAAACTGACACCAGCAGTTTTTTTTTTTTTTTGTTTGTTTTTTTTTCTGATTACTGCATAGTGTCAGTTTGTGACAGTTACTGTGTTGGGACAGTGTATATTACCCCCCTTTAGGTCTAGGGTACCCCCCTAACCCCCCCTAATAAAGTTTTAACCCCTTGATCACCCCCTGTCACCAGTGTCGCTAAGCGATCATTTTTCTGATCGCTGTATTAGTGTCGCTGGTGACGCTAGTTAGTGAGGTAAATATTTAGGTTCGCCGTCAGCGTTTTATAGCGTCAGGGACCCCCATATACTACCTAATAAATGTTTTAACCCCTTGATTGCCCCCTAGTTAACCCTTTCACCACTGATCACCGTATAACCGTTACGGTTGACGCTGGTTAGTTCGTTTATTTTTTATAGTGTCAGGGCACCCGCCGTTTATTACCGAATAAAGGTTTAGCCCCCCGATCGCCCGGCGGTGATATGCGTCGCCCCAGGCAGCGTCAAATTAGCGCCAGTACCGCTAACACCCACGCACGCAGCATGCGCCTCCCTTAGTGGTATAGTATCTGATCGGATCAATATCTGATCCGATCAAATCTATACTAGCGTCCCCAGCAGTTTAGGGTTCCCAAAAACGCAGTGTTAGCGGGATCAGCCCAGATACCTGCTAGCACCTGCGTTTTGTGCCTCCGCCCAGCCCACCCAAGTGCAGTATCGATCGATCACTGTCACTTACAAGGCACTAAACGCATAACTGCAGCGTTCGCAGAGTCAGGCCTGATCCCTGCGATCGCTAACAGTTTTTTTTGTAGCGTTTTGGTGAACTGGCAAGCACCAGCCCCAGGCAGCGTCAGATTAGCGCCAGTACCGCTAACACCCACGCACGCACTGTACACCTCCCTTAGTGGTATAGTATCTGATCGCATCAATATCTGATCCGATCAGATCTATACTAGCGTCACCAGCAGTTTAGGGTTCCCAAAAACGCAGTGTTAGCGGGATCAGCCCAGATACCTGCTAGCACCTGCGTTTTGCCCCTCCGCCCGGCCCAGCCCAGCCCATACAAGTGCAGTATCGATCGATCACTGACACTTACAAAACACTAAACGCATAACTGCAGCGTTCGCAGAGTCAGGCCTGATCCCTGCGATCGCTAACAGTTTTTTTTGTAGCGTTTTGGTGAACTGGCAAGCACCAGCCCCAGGCAGCGTCAGATTAGCGCCAGTACCGCTAACACCCACGCACGCACCGTATACCTCCCTTAGTGGTATAGTATCTGATCGCATCAATATCTGATCCGATCAGATCTATACTAGCGTCACCAGCAGTTTAGGGTTCCCAAAAACGCAGTGTTAGCGGGATCAGCCCAGATACCTGCTAGCACCTGCGTTTTGCCCCTCCACCCGGCCCAGCCCAGCCCACCCAAGTGCAGTATCGATCGATCACTGTCACTTACAAAACACTAAACGCATAACTGCAGCGTTCGCAGAGTCAGGCCTGATCCCTGCGATCGCTAACAGTTTTTTTGGTAGCGTTTTGGGGAACTGGCAAGCGCCAGCGGCCTAGTACACCCCGGTCGTAGTCAAACCAGCACTACAGTAACACTTGGTGACGTGGCGAGTCCCATAAGTGCAGTTCAAGCTGGTGAGGTGGCAAGCACAAGTAGTGTCCCGCTGCCACCAAAAAGACAAACACAGGCCCGTCGTGCCCATAGTGCCCTTCCTGCTGCATTCGCCAATCCTAATTGGGAACCCACCGCTTCTGCAGCGCCCGTACTTCCCCCATTCACATCCCCAACCAAATGCAGTCGGCTGCATGAGAGGCATTTTTATGTCCTCCCGAGTACCCCTACCCAACGAACCCCCCAAAAAAGATGTCGTGTCTGCAGCAAGCGCGGATATAGGCGTGACACCCGCTATTATTGTCCCTCCTGTCCTGACAATCCTGGTCTTTGCATTGGTGAATGTTTTGAACGCTACCATTCACTAGTTGAGTATTAGCGTAGGGTACAGCATTGCACAGACTAGGCACACTTTCACAGGGTCTCCCAAGATGCCATCGCATTTTGAGAGACCCGAACCTGGAACCGGTTGCAGTTATAAAAGTTAGTTACAAAAAAAGTGTAAAAAAAAAAAAATATATGAAATAAAAAAAAATAGTTGTTGTTTTATTGTTCTCTCTCTCTCTCTATTCTCTCTCTCTCTTGTTCTGCTCTTTTTTACTGTATTCTATTCTGCAATGTTTTATTGTTATTGTTATTGTTATTGTTATTATGTTTTATCATGTTTGTTTTTCAGGTGTGTAATTATTTACACTTTACTGTGCTTTATTGTTAACCATTGTTAACCATTTTTTTGTCTTCAGGTACGCCATTCACGACTTTGAGTGGTTATACCAGAATGATGCCTGCAGGTTTAGGTATCATCTTGGTATCATTCTTTTCAGCCAGCGGTCGGCTTTCATGTAAAAGCAATCCTAGCGGCTAATTAGCCTCTAGACTGCTTTTACAAGCCGTGGGAGGGAATGCCCCCCCCCCCCACCGTCTTCCGTGTTTTTCTCTGGCTCTCCTGTCTCAACAGGGAACCTGAGAATGCAGCCGGTGATTCAGCCAGCTGACCATAGAGCTGATCAGAGACCAGAGTGGCTCCAAACATCTCTATGGCCTAAGAAACCGGAAGCTACGAGTATTTCATGACTTAGATTTCGCCGGATGTAAATAGCGCCATTGGGAAATTGGGGAAGCATTTTATCACACCGATCTTGGTGTGGTCATTTGCTTTGAGGGCAGAGGAGAGATCTAGGGTCTAATAGACCACAATTTTTTCGAAAAAGAGTACCTGTCACTACCTATTGCTATCATAGGGGATATTTACATTCCCCGAGATAACAATAAAAATGATTAAAAAAAAAATATGAAAGGAACAGTTTAAAAGTAAGATTAAAAAAGCAAAAAAATAATAAAGAAAAAAAAAACAAAAAAAAAAAACACCCCTGTCGCCCCCTGCTCTCGCGCTAAGGCGAACGCAAGCGGCGGTCTGTCGTCAAACGTAAACAGCAATTGCACCATGCATGTGAGGTATCACCGCGAAGGCCAGATCGAGTGCAGTAATTTTTCCAGTAGACCTCCTCTGTAAATCTAAAGTGGTAACCTGTAAAGGCTTTTGAAGGCTTTTAAACATGTATTTATTTTGTTGCCACTGCACGTTTGTGCGCAATTTTAAAGCATGTCATGTTTGGTATCCATGTACTCGGCCTGAGATCATCTTTTTTATTTCATCAAACATTTGGGCAATATAGCGTGTTTTAGTGCATTAAAATTAAAAAAAGTGTGTTTTTTCCCCAAAAAATGCGTTTGAAAAATCGCTGCGCAATTACTGTGTGAAAAAAAAAATGAAACACCCACCATTTTAATCTGTAGGGCATTTGCTTTAAAAAAATATATAATGTTTGGGGGTTCAAAGTAATTTTTTTGCAAAAAAAAAAAAACTTTTTCATGTAAACAATAAGTGTCAGAAAGGGCTTTGTCTTCAAGTGGTTAGAAGAGTGGGTGATGTGTGACATAAGCTTCTAAATGTTGTGCATAAAATGCCAGGACAGTTCAAAACCCCCCCAAATGACCCCATTTTGGAAAGTAGACACCCCAAGCTATTTGCTGAGAGGCATGTCGAGTCCATGGAATATTTTATATTGCGACACAAGTTGCGGGAAAGAGACAAATTTTTTTTTTTTTTTTTTTTTTTGCACAAAGTTGTCACTAAATGATATATTGCTCAAAAATGCCATGGAAATATATGAAATTACACCCCAAAATACATTCTGCTGCTTCTCCTGAGTACGGGGATACCACATGTGTGAGACTTTTTGGGAGCCTAGCCGCGTACGGGACCCTGAAAACCAAGCACCGCCTTCAGGCTTTCTAAGGGCGTGAATTTTTGATTTCACTCTTCACTGCCTATCACAGTTTCGGAGGCCATGGAATGCCCAGGTGGCACAAAACCCCCCCAAATGACCCCATTTTGGAAAGTAGACACCCCAAGCTATTTGCTGAGAGGTATAGTGAGTATTTTGCAGACCTCACTTTTTGTCACAAAGTTTTGAAAATTGAAAAAAGAAAAAAAAAAATGTTTTTTCTTGTCTTTCTTCATTTTCAAAAACAAATGAGAGCTGCAAAATACTCACCATGCCTTTCAGCAAATAGCTTGGCCTCCGAAACTGTGATAGGCAGTAAAGAGTGAAATCAAAAATTTTCACCCTTAGAAATCCTGAAGGCAGTGATTGGTTTTTGGGGTCCAGTACGCGGCTAGGCTCCCAAAAAGTCCCACACATGTGGTATCCCCATACTCAGGAGAAGCAGCTAAATGTATTTTGGGGTGCAATTCCACATATGCCCATGGCCTGTGTGAGCAATATATCATTTAGTGACAACTTTATGAAAAAAAAAAAAAAAAAAAAAGTGTCACTTTCCCGCAACTTGTGTCAAAATATAAAATATTCCATGGACTCAATATGCCTCTCAGCAAATAGCTTGGGGTGTCTACTTTCCAAAATGGGGTCATTTTGGGGGGTTTTGTGCCACCTGGGCATTCCATGGCCTCCGAAACTGTGATAGGCAGTGAAGAGTGAAAGCAAAAATTTACACCCTTAGAAATCCTGAAGGCGGTGATTGGTTTTCGGGGCCCCGTACGCGGCTAGGCTCCCAAAAAGTCCCACACATGTGGTATCCCCATACTCAGGAGAAGCAGCTAAATGTATTTTGGGGTGCAATTCCACATAGGCCCATGGCCTGTGTGAGCAATATATCATTTAGTGACGACTTTTTGTAAATATTTTTTTTTTTTTTTTTTTGTCATTTTTCAATCACTTGGGACAAAAAAAATAAATATTCAATGGGTTCAACATGCCTCTCAGCAATTTCCTTGGGGTGTCTACTTTCCAAAATGGGGTCATTTGGGGGGGTTTTGTACTGCCCTGCCATTTTAGCACCTCAAGAAATGACATAGGCAGTCATAAACTAAAAGCTGTGTAAATTCCAGAAAATGTACCCTAGTTTGTAGACGCTATAACTTTTGCGCAAACCAATAAATATACGCTTATTGACATTTTTTTTACCAAAGACATGTGGCCGAATACATTTTGGCCTAAATGTATGACTAAAATTTAGTTTATTGGATTTTTTTTATAACAAAAAGTAGAAAATATCATTTTTTTTCAAAATTTTCGGTCTTTTTCCGTTTATAGCGCAAAAAATAAAAACCGCAGAGGTGATCAAATACCATCAAAAGAAAGCTCTATTTGTGGGAAGAAAAGGACGCAAATTTCGTTTGGGTACAGCATTGCATGACCGCGCAATTAGCAGTTAAAGCGACGCAGTGCCAAATTGGAAAAAGACCTCTGGTCCTTAGGCAGCATAATGGTCCGGGGCTCAAGTGGTTAAAGGGTAAAGAAACAGATAGGAAGTTAGAGGGTCAGAGGAAGTAGGAGGGTCAGAGGAAGTAGGAGGGTCTGAGGAAGTTGGAGGGTCTGAGGAAGTTGGAGGGTCTGAGGAAGTTGGAGGGTCTGAGGAAGTTGGAGGGTCTGAGAAAGTTAGAGGGTCTGAGAAAGTTAGAGGGTCATACTAAGTTAGACTTGAAGGAAGAGATCGAGTGAGTGGGAGAAAGCATGAAGGGTGAGGGAAAGGGAAAGATAAAAGCAGAGTATTGTCTCCTCGTTATGTGGTTCTTTACAATGTTTGAAGTTTGATTGTTTCCCGAAAATGTTTCAAAAGCATGTAATTACATGAAGATTACAAATAAAAAAAAAAAATATTTTTTGAAAACAACTATGGTGTGAAATCTGTCTGCATTGCTTGTATTGCTTACTATTGCTTACCATGGTTCAAATCATCCATCTCATGTACCATGACCGGTACAGCTTACCTCCTGGAACCTATAAACAAAATTGTAAGTATATTGCTTATCGATGTGTATTTGTCTATTGATGCACTGATTGTAGATGTGTCAGGGTTAGTGTTCATTTTACAGTTAGGGTTATGGAAAGTGTTAGGGTTAAGATTAGGGTTAAAGTTATCTGTAGTGAGGATGTGGTATGGGAAGATCGATATGTACACAACACACCCTGTAAAATAATGCCACTCCTGTGAACAGTATCAAATTTAATTATTTTTCTTTATTTTTACAGATGAAAATTGACACCGTGCAAATATGTGAAGCAGAGTACAGCATTTTTTTTCTTTGCCACTTCATAAAAAGATTTTTTTGGGAGACCTAAATCAGCGCAGCAGTTCATGTACATCCCTACTCTTTTTCACATCATCGTGGTGGATATTCATCAACAAGCATGGTAGTGAAAAGAGAAGAAGAGACAAACCGTTACTTATCCCCCAGCGTAAATATCTTCTAAAAAATACCTCTTTATTATATTATCTCTCTATTCCACTACCCTTAATTTAGTTTTTCCTCCCTCCCACCCCCCCCTGTGCACCATATCTGTTAACTTCGATGACTAGACTAGATTCTAATTCTAATTTTTTCTGCATAACTCCATGATTTTTTCTTTTCAATTTTCTTTATTAAAGGTTTTGCAAATTATACAAAATGACATGAACAATCAGTCAGCAATCATATTTTTTGTCAAATGACACAAAAGTGTTGTACAGAACACGAAGAAAAAAGGAAAAAAAAAGGGGGGGGGTAACAGGTGAGTATTAGTACGCTCTGCAAACATAAGGACACTAATGTTGACCTATTCTTAAAGGGTCTAGAATATCATATCATACAAGTTCCATATATCATTAGTGTTTATCAAAATGAAAAATAAAAATAAAATAGAACTAAAAAAATTTTTTAGAAAAGATAAAGAAGATAAATTAGATAAATTTGCCCCGTAAGCGGAGTACTCTTAACTTCTTGGTAATATTAAATCAAGTTTTAGTACCTTTAGTATATCTCAGTATCAGGGCCCTTGACGCCAAAGGAGGTTAGGCCTTTAAAGTTAGTTTACCTTGTTCCTACATCGGAGCCAAGGAAAGAGAGGCTCCATAGCTCTCCACTTGTATCCACAAGTAGAGTCTTTTAAACATAGAAAGAGAAGAAAGGGAGGGGAGATGAGAAGTGGT
The DNA here is from genome assembly GCA_037953035.1 of Aquarana catesbeiana. Taxonomy (NCBI): domain Eukaryota; kingdom Metazoa; phylum Chordata; class Amphibia; order Anura; family Ranidae; genus Aquarana; species Aquarana catesbeiana. The sequence continues at coordinate 167,649 of JBBHAA010002777.1, forward strand.
TTAAAGTAAGGTTAAGAAGAAGGAAGAGAATGGGAAGGAGAGGAAGAGAAAAAAGATAAAGGTCCAGAATCCAAAGAAGAAGCCGTTTCCCTCGGCCTGGGTCCCCCACCATACAGTTATTGAGATTATGGGGCTTGTAGGTATTTGATCCAGGGGGACCACACCCTATCAAATCTGGCCTGTCTGTCTTTAAGGATACTGGCCAATTTTTCGTTGACCATGATCTAAGATATTTTATTCTTTACCAGTGCAAGGTTGACCACTGGAGTTTTCCATGCTCGTGCTATTGTGATTTTAGCTGCTGAAAAAATAAAGAAGATGAGAGTTTGAAGATATCTAGGGGTCCCATCCGGCAAGTCTGCAAATAGCACCGTCCTGGGATTTTTAGGTAGATTTTGTCCTGTCACTGTGTAGACCAAGGTGAAAACTCTGATCCAGAAGCGCTGGATCTTGGGACAGGACCACCAAACATGTAACATGGTACCCTCCTGCCCGCATCCCCTAATGCAAAGGCGTGAGGTTCCGGGGTACATCCTCGCCAGCCTCGCCGGGACAAGGTACCACCTGGACAACACCTTGTAGTTTTCCTCCACCAGGGAAGTATTGAGTATTCACTTATGCACCATGGTCAACCATTTCCCCCATATCTCCTCCTCTATAGTCTCAACTAAATCAGATTCCCATGCTATTTGGTATGAAGGTTTGATCTGTTGGGTATTGAAGAGGGCATAAAGCTCAGAGATCCCTCCCCGTGACTCAGTGCTGCGTAAGCATTTATTTTCAAACAAAGTCCTAGTAGTTATGTCATTTAGATCAGTAGCTAGGGATTTGATGAAGTGAATGATTTGATGTAGACGGAAAGATTCCGTCTGTGGCATCTGTAATGTCTCTCGAAAATAAGCCTTGTGCCTGATCCCTTTGTGGTCTATGAAGTGTGCTATCCTATAAAGGCCTTTGTTAACCCACCACGTGAATTGCTGGGGATTTTGTCCTGGAGGAAAGTGTGGGTTATTGAGTATAGGGGCTACAGGAGAATGAGGAGATTTCAATGGGTGTATTTTGTTCACCGTGTCCCACAGACGCAGGGAATGGGATAAGGAAGGGCACAATATGGCCCGACGTTCTCTTGTCAGGAGCCACAGCAGGAGGTCTATTGGTAGTGAGGGACTGGCCTGTGCTTCCAACCGAACCCAGTCTGGTTGGTATGTTGTAGAAAAAATTTGGTAAAGTTGTACCAGTTGAGCCGCCCTATAATATTTCACGAAGTGGGGAACTCCCAGTCCTCCCCTCCCTTTGGAAATATAAAGAGTGGAATGAGCTACTCTGCCTCCCTTACCACCCCAAATGTATTTATATATTAGCGACTGAAGTTTAAGGAATGCAAATGGTATCGGGATCGGTAATGATAGGAAATAGTAAAGGATTCGGGGGAGTACCGTCATCTTTATGGCTGCTATCCTACCCATCCAGGAAAGATCATGTGACTGCCAGTTCTTTAGTTCTTGTTCAATGGACTTAAAAAGCGGGGTATAATTAACCTGAAAAAGTGTAGAGACATCCCGAGTGAGTTTAATTCCCAGATAAGGGAGTGCCTGTGTGCACCATTTAAAGGGAAACGACTGTTGTATTGCATCCCGTACCGAGCCAGGAAGGTTTATGTCCAACGCTTCAGATTTAGATTGGTTAACTCGTAGACCGGAGACAGTTTCAAATCTAGAGAGTGTAGCAAATAGATTGGGTAGAGTTGTAATCGGATCTGTTACAAATAATAACAAGTCGTCGGCGAAAAAGGCACATTTATGTGTCCTGCCGCCGCTAGGTACACCATGAATGTTGGGGTTGGCACGGATAGCTGCTGCCAGTGATTCGATCGCCAGAACAAAAAGGAGAGGCGAAAGAGGGCACCCCTGCCTGGTTCCTTTCCTTATCTGTATAAGATCCGACTTGTGTCCATATGCAAGAATGTTGGCCGAAGGATTAGAGTATAATGTGAAAATAAGGCTCATAAATTTAGGTCCACAGTTCCACTGTTTCAATGTATGGAAGAGGAAGGGCCAGGAAATAGAGTCAAAGGCCTTGTGAAGGTCCAATGACAGAAGCATTCCTTGCCTATCGCCCATCCCATCCCAACTAGAGCGTAAAATAGAAATCAGATCAGTGGCCCGTCGAATCTGGTCAGCAGCTTGTCGCCCCGTGACAAATCCCACTTGGTCTATATGTATATATTGTGCCAGAAATGTGTTAAATCGGTTTGCATAGATTTTTGTGAGTAGCTTCAGGTCGCTATTGATCAATGATATCGGGCGATAGTTTGCCACTTCACTATGATCTTTGTCTGGCTTGGGAATCAGACTGATGTGGGCTCTATTAGAATCTGTATCAAGCTGCTCCCCGTCACGAAGGGCATTAAAGAATTTTAGTAGATGAGGTGCCAATAGTGGAGCATATTTCTTATAATAAGAGGCTGAGAAGCCATCCAGCCCCGGAGTCCTGGACGCGTTAGCCTGTTTTATTGCAGCCAATATTTCTGTTACGGTGATGTCTCCCTCAAAGACCTCATGGTGAGAATCTGAGAAAGATGGTAGGGGGACATCTTTAAAAAAGTCATCCAGGGCTCCAGGAGGGGGGCCTCCTGTGTAGAGTATAAGGAAGTATAGTAGGAGTGGAACAATTTTGTGATGATTTGCGGGTTCTGTGTCAAGTTTCCATTAGGCTGTCTGAGTTTTGGGGGTACCGTCCGACGGGTCCTAGGCATAAGTCTGCGAGCCAGCATAGTACCAGTTTTATCCTTCAACATATAGAAGGAAGCCTGGGTCCACCTAAGGCTTTTTTCGACTTTAGTTGTCAAGCAAAGGTTTAATTCCAACCTAGTGGAATCTATTTTGTCTCTCAAGTCTAGGTCAGGGCGCTGTTTGTGCTGGGACAATAGATCATTTAATTCCCGTTCTTTTTCCTGTATTAATGAGTTAGAATGTTTCTTAATTCGGGACGCTATTTGTATGAGATATCCTCTAATTGTGGCCTTATGAGCAGCCCAATTGGTCACAGGGGAAGTATCTTCTGGATCGTTCAATGAGAAATATTCCTTGAGGTGCTGCTCCACATCGAAACAGACGGAAGGGTTGCTCAGAAGAGAATCATTTATTCTCCAGGGAGCTGGACCTCTAGTGTCTCGTAAAGAGTCACACAAGGTCCAAAGCAAGGAGTGATCTGACCAAGTCACTTCCCCTATTTTACTGGCCCGAAAAAGAGGAACACTTGTGGGGTTTGTGAAAAAGTGATCTATTCTTGAGTAGGTATTGTGGACATGGGAAAAGAATGTTCAATCTTTCCTGGATGGGTTTAACTCTCTCCAGACGTCGATCAAGTTGTGATAATGTACCATTTTGGCTAATTTAGATCCAATTTTAGGGAAGTGTCGTGGAGCCGATGAGGGCCTCCTGGTTTTGTCAAAAATAGAGTCTAGGGCCACATTGGAGTCTCCTCCAAAGAGAACAACTCCTCCTAGGTCAGGGGACACGGTGTTCAGTAGTTTACAAAAAAAAGGTAGTTGGCCTATATTGGGTGCATAGTAAGAAATTAAGGTAATGCGGGAGCCCTCTAGGTGACCTATTAATGCTAGGTATCTGCCCTCTGGATCACTAATTTGTTTCTCCAGTGAAAAAGAGACCCGCTTGGAAAAACATATTGCCACCCCCCCAGTCTTACCCGGGCCGTTCGCTAGGTAAAAGTGGGGGTAGTAGTGGTGTAGAAATTTAGGATGGTAGTTCGGAGGAAAGTGTGTTTCTTGAAGGAAAAGCACGTCTGTGTGTATGGATTTGTAGTGTTAAAAAGCCATTCTGCGTTTAACTGGAGAATTAAATCCCTGAACATTATGAGTAACAATTTTGAAGGGGAGGTCTGTAGTCTGGTTCGCCATGGTGCACGCAAGAAGCAATAAACTCACTCACCTATGCCCCAGAGGACATCTGCAGGATTGTCCAACTGGCGAAGTTCACTTAGTGGTCAGGACCCAGGACCGAGGGACTCCAAGGGTGAGATTTAAGAGAAGGAAGAGAGAAAGGAAAAGAAAGAGAGGTAGAGAGTAGAGATGGAGTTTACAACCTGAATAGGTACTGTCCTACAAAATTGAGAAAACAATATTAGAACAAGTCACTTAGATTATTAGTGATAACTAAATTGTAATAACAAGGGAAAAGATAAAAAAAAAAAAAAGGGGGGGAAGGAAGGGGGGTATAAGCCCCTTGTCGTCAGTAACAGCCTTGGGTTAGACCCAAGGCCAGGTTTGATCCCAGTCTCCTCAACAAGGAGGGAGAACAAAATCAAACAGGGCAGATGACAACCACCACCGGCCATTAGAACACCCTTGAACCAGTAACTATAGAACCATATTTTCTTTTTAACAAGGAATGGAAGTCCCATTGTTGTTGAACATAGTATTAAAAGATAGTGATTGTTTGTAAGGGAGGGTTTCCCTCTTTCTGTAACATAACTGTAAACTTAGGAACCCTCAATGGTTCTAACTGTGATTCTAACTGTGATCCCGCCCTAGGATCAATTAGGGAAATTAGCGACAAAGAAAAAAAAAGTTTCATCATCCCAAAAGGGACCTCGACAGCCGTCGTCATCAGGGAGGTCGAGCCGTGAGCTTGGCCTTGCTTCTTGTGGAGCGCCGCACCTGGGATAGGGGGCTCTGCAGTGGCACGCTGGTTGGAGGTTTGGATTGTGGGGTATGGGGGGAGCCTCTAGGTTCAGTGGAGATCAGGCCCAGACTTCTCAGCAATGTTTAGCCATCAGGAAAGATCGAGAAGGCGTGTTTCTTGTTACGGTAGGTAAAGTTCAGTCGGAATGGAAAGGTCCAGTGATACTTTATGTTGTTAGCAATGAGTGGTTGTAGCAGTGGTTTCAATGCTCTGCGTTTTTGTACGGTGACAGGCGAGATGTCGGCAAAAATCTGGATAGAGTGCTCTCTCAGGTGTAAGTCCGCGATCTCCCTTGCTTTAGCCATCACTCTTCCTTTACCTCATAGTAGTGAGGTTTTACAATGATATCTCTTGGTAGACCATCGGGCCGGGGAGCAGTCAGGGCCCTGTGAACTCGATCTAGTTCCATTCTGTGGGAAGGTATATCTGGAATAAGGTATGAAATCAGTTCCTTGACAATAGCCTCAGAGTCTGTGAAACTTTCCGGGACCCGAAAGTTGTAGCGGTGAGAACGGTTCTCTAGGTCATCAATCTTGTTTAAGGCGTCATCGAGCCTCTTGTGGATATTCTCTATACAGTCAGTATTTTGGTTGATTCTCGTAATAGTATCATCCAGCGTGTTTTCTAATGTTCCTATGCGGGTACCCAATTCTTGGAATTCACATTTAAGGTCAGAGGTTATGCGCGTAGTGGCCTTTTCCAGGCCTTGATCAAGCAATGCAGAAAATCTGGCTAAAAGTATAGGATCCCCGGAGTATTCAGCGGGTGGTGGAGCCGCCTGCACATTGGATGAATAGCTAGGGCTGTTATCTGGGCTCCCCTGGCTGAATAGCATGTCCCCTAGAGCCCTGTCCACATCAGATTGTGAGGAGAACATGTCCCGTTCTGGTGATAGTGAGGCTGCTTGGGAGGTCGCCTCATTTGCCTCCCCTGCCAGGCTGTGAAATAAGGTATTCTTGGGCTGTGTCTGCGGGGGGGGCTGCTGTTTAATTGTGAGCCGCGCTGCTGCCACCGCCATCTTGGTGTTTCACGCCCTCTCTGGCCTGTGTCAGAGCGGCAGCTGGGGGGGCTAATCTGGCCTACCTCCACCTGTGGTGCTGGTTCTCAGGGCTGCTGGTGTCTGAGGGCTGCTCGTTGCGGGTTGCTGGAAGCCCAGGTGAGGAGGAGCGGACGGGCAATGTAACTGAGGCCGCGGCTTCCGGCCTTCTACAGTCCCCGCTCAAGCGGCTCTCATGACTCCTGTGGGAACAATTTCTGTTCTGTCCGGGCCGTGGATCGGGTCCCCGGGGTAGCGGTAGTCTGGGCAGGTGTTTTTCACCAGCGGGCGGGATCGTTTACTGTCCGGGTGAGTGACGAGCAGGCCAGTGGGGAGCGGAGCCGAGACTTCACACGTCCGCCATCTCAGCCTCGCGCATGCGCCCTCAACTCCATGATTTTTTAAACTCACTCCAGCACTTCCACTTTACCACCTCCCTCTTTTCTTCTCTATTATAGTACATCCGTTCCATAAAATACGTTTCCTCCACGGCATTTATCCACTCCCATATCTGGGGGCTTTCTATTTCTAGCCAATTTTTTGGAATTAGCCTTTTTGCAGCATTTAATAAATGTGGAACCAAAGAGGCCTTATACTGTTTCACACCCCCTTCTATGCCGTGGAAGGGCACTATCCATGGATCTGCCTTTACCTCAGTTTTAGTAATTTCTTTGATGTATGCTAAAATCTTTTCCCAGTACTTTCTAATGGTCGGACAGTTCCACCAAAGGTGGGCCATAGTGCCCACTTCCTTATACCCCCGCCAACATTCTGCTGACTTCCCTTCTTGATATTTACTGGTTCTGTCCGGTGTTGCATACCAACTGGTTAAGCATTGATAATTCATCTCGGCTGTTTTTATATCGGCTGCTGAACCGTGGGCAAGGTCCAAGATTTTCCTAATAGTGCTTATATCTTTCTGTGTCCCCAGTTCCCTTTCCCATTTTTTGAAGAATGGAGGTACTTCTAGCTCTTCCTCTATTACCAACATTTTGTACACTTTTGATATGGTATTTTTTGTATTCTCTGTAATACACAGCCTTCCCAGTACAGTCAGCTCATCTCCTGATCTTATTGGCTGCGGTAATTTCTTCACAAATTGCTACAACTGTGCGTACCTCCATGCATCAATCACCCAAACTTCTGTGTTTTGTTTTAATTCTTGAAGTGCAACTATTTTTCTTTTTTTAATTATCTCTCTAAGTTGGACCTTATTTTTTTTATCCAATTCCCTCCTATATTCATTTTTCCTGGTGCAAAATACTCATTTTCTTTTAGTGCAATTAAAGGTGAATTATATGTCTTATTTAAGTGTTTTTTCATCTATCGTTCTGTATTGGGGGGTTCCAGAGAATGGATCCCAAATGTGCCTTACTATAACATTTTTCTATGTTTACCCATCTTTTTTCTTGGTTATCCCTTGCCCATTCTATCGCTCTTGATAATATTATTGCTTTATAGTATTTTTGAATGTCAGGGACCGCCAAACCTCCTCTTTTTTTCTCCTGAATTAATATCTTTAAAGAGACTCTTAACTTTTTGTTTTTCCATATGATGTTTGTTATTATTGATTTTAGCTTTCTAACATAGAACTGTGGTAATCTTATTGGTAGCATTTGGAGTTTATATGTAATCTTTGGGAGAAGAATCATTTTTATGGCATTAATACGCCCCATCCAAGACAATGGTCTCTTCAGAAGCTTTTTACCCTCCCTCTTTATTTCATCTAATAGGGGAATATAATTTATTTTATAAATCTTCTCCAAGGAGTTAGCTACTTTTATTCCCAGGTACTTTATCTCTCTCTTCCATACAAATTGAAATTCTCTTTTCAATTTCTCTTCCTCTACCTTACTTAGGTTTATGTTTAAGATTTCGGATTTCCCCATATTAATTTAAAAATTTGCTATTTCACCATATTGTTTAAGGGTTTTAATCAAATTTGGCATTGATATCCTAGGATTACTTATATAAAAGAGCACGTCATCCGCAAATGCGGCCAATTTGTGCTCTTCCTCTCCTACCCTGAATCATTTAATATCTGGATTGTTTCGGATTGTCGAGAGGAGTGGCTCTAGAGATAAAACAAAGAGCAGAGGGGATAAGGGGCAGCCCTGTCTTGTCCCGTTTTTCATCTCGAATGGAGCTGAAAGAGATCCATTGATCTTAATGGCTGCCCTTGGGTATCTAAAGAGAGTTTTGATCCACCGCATCATCCTTGGACCTATTCCCATTTCGTCAAGTGTTTGAAACATGAACCCCCAGTCCACTCTGTCGAATGCCTTTTCGGCATCACTCAACAGAAGTAGGCCTGGGGGTCCCTCCTCCTTTATCTTCTGGAGCAGCAGTAGGGTTCTCACCCCATTATCTCTCCCTTCCCTTCTTGCAATAAAACCTACTTGGTCCGGGTGTACTAGTGTATTCATTAACCCTTTCATCCTTTTGGCTAGTACTTTCGCATAAACTTTGATGTCTGCATTTATTAATGATATCGGTCTTTAACTGGAGCACGAGGACTCGTCCTTTCCCTCCTTTGGGATAACTATAATTGTGGCGAACAGCGCCTCTCTACTCAGTTCAAAGTCCGTTCCCAGCCCGTTCATATACTGACAGAGCTTTGGCGTTAAAATATCCTTATATTTTTTGTAGTAGTAAGATGTAAACCCGTCAGGGCCTGGGCTTCTCCCTGCGCTGTATCTATTAGAGCTTCATTTATCTCCTCCTCCGTAATTGGTTTCTCAAGGGACTCTCTGGATGTCTCATAGGCCATTCCTCCCTGTTTAGTTTGAATCTTTCCTATGAAGTTTAGGGATTATTTCCTTCTGAGTATCCTAGCAAGGTGTTTGCCAGACTTATTCCCCCACTGGTACCTTTCTTTGGCTACTCTGAAAAATGTTTCCTTTGTTTCTTGTTCCATAAGCCTTTTTAATTCATCTCGCTTGTTTACCAGCTTGTGATATGTCTCTTGATGGGGGCCTCTATGTTTTTTATGCTCTTGTTCTATCTTAAATATTTCATTCGTAAGTTTTCCTATTTTCTCTTTCCTATTTTTTTTTTCCTTGCTCCCTCTTGTATTAAAATCCCCCTTATATAGGCCTTATGGGCCTCCCACACCACAGACCCCGAGATATCTTCTGTTTCATTTGTTAGGAAATAGTGTTTTAGTTCTCTCTCTACTTTCTTTGAGGTCTCTACATCTTGTAAGAGGTCTTCATTTGATCTCCACAAGGAGGGTTGTCTCTAATTTTTAGATACTCGCATTTCCATCCCTACTGGGGCATGGTCTGACAGTGTGGTTATTTCTATTCTTGACTCTACTATCCTGTCGAGGAATCCGTGGTCCACCAGTATATAATCAATCCTAGAGTACGTCCGGTGCACAGGGGAGTAGAACGTATGGTCTCTGGCTTTGGCATTCATGATCCTCCAGATATCTACCAGTTGACTCTTATATATCTTCTGTCTTATCTTTCTTAATTGAACGTTATTCTTCCCCTGTGCCCCGGATGTACTATCTACCTCCGGTTCCAGACAGAGGTTCAAGTCTCCCATTACAACCAGGCCCCCGGTCCTGAAATCCATTAATTTCTCCAGTGTTCCTATCAGGAATTTTATAGGATTTTTATTAGGGGCATAGATGTTCGCCAAGGTGCATTCTATTTCCCCTAGTGTTCCTTTCAAAAAGAGAAACCTCCCTTCTGGGTCTTGCAACCTATCCTTGAGTTTGAACTGTACGCCCTTCGCAAACCCTATTGCCACTCCTCTCGATCTCTTTGAGAAAGTATCCCCATAGTACCAATTCGGGAACTCCCTCGACCACAATCTAATATTCGAGTCGTGTGACAAGTGAGTCTCCTGCAAAGATACCACTTCTGCCCCATATCCCTTTAGTTCTTTTAGAATTTTGTGTCTTTTGGAAGGTGAGTTTAATCCCCTCACATTGTATGAAAAAAATTTGAGTGTTGTCATTTTCCTCCTATTTGTTTCTGCCTACTCTGCTCTTCTAGCCTGTACAGGGTTGTTCTTCTTCTATGTGATTTGCACATTGTATCCCCCCTCCCCATCTCCCCCCTCCCACTCCCCCCCTCCCCCACATTTGGCCCCATATGGGCCCCTAGATCGTTGAAGGCTCTGGAAATCAAAGCCCTCTCCCAATCTATTTGTCCTAAGAAGGGGTTCTAAGTGTGCCTCTTCACCCCTCTCCTCAGAATGGTTATTACGGATGGGGTGGGCCGGCCGGTCGCCAAGATCACTATCCGAATCGCTCCTCTTCACCCTTCTATACTTGTCCCCCCCTCAACCCCCCTCCACCCCTCCGACCCCCCAATCAGAGATTACACTGCATCAGGATCCTATACATGTTATCTCCCTCCTAGAGAAACACTAGTCTTCCTTAGTCCACCCTGGCAACTCTGGCACCTGTAAGTCCAGTTTATTACTAAAATCTTCTGTTTCTTCAGGGAAACGCAATCTCGCAGATCTCCCTCCCCTGTACCCGATCAGACAGGCTGGGAACCCCCAGCTTTATCTGAGGTTTTGCGATCTCATCAACTCCAATAGAGGTTTAAGTAATCGCCTTCTTGCCAGTGTTTCTTGGGCCAAATCAGAGTACACTTGTAGCTCAGCTCCTTCGTAGAGTAAAGGTGGATTACCTCTTAGTTTCTTCCAAATTTCCAGCTTATCTTCGTAGAATCTAAATCTGACTACTATGTCCCTTGGCCTCTCTAGTTCTACATTCTGGAGATATCCCACTCGGTGTACTCTCTCTATTTTTAGTGGTTCATCTGCCCCTTTGTCTACGAGGGGGCCTAGTATTGTATTAATCATTTTCCTCAGGTCTTCTCCCCTTTTTTCCGGGGCTGAGCGAATCCTGATGTTCTGTCTTCTATTCCTATTCTCCTGATCCTCCTATCTATAAAGAATTTTTTCCTGGTTTTGTTGTGTTATTTTAATTTGCTGTTTGAGAGTACCAAGTTCTTGTCTTTGATTTTCTGCTGTTTTTTCTGTCTTTTCTACTCTTTCCAGTAAATTCCCCAGGTCCCCTCTCAACATATTTATGTCTGTTTTTATTGAATTTTCCAACCTCTGGAACATCTCCATCATTTCTCCTTTTGTGGGGGGGGGATATGCCTCCGCTGTTCTCCCTTCTGTTCTACTTACTTCAATTTCACTCTCTGTAGAGAATTCCTCCCTGGAGTGGTCAGGAGTCTCTCCTGTTTTTTTATCAGTCCCCTTTTTTTCCAACTTAGTTAGTCCCTGTTTCTCCGAGTCTATATTCCTTGGACTGGCTCCTTGAGACATATATTGTTTTATCGTACTAACCGCTGGTTTGTCTTTTGGGGACTTAGGGGCCCCCCTCTTGTTGATTTAGTTGTAACTTTGCTCATGTTGCCTTTCTTTTTTGTCCCTCTTATCCGCTTCCCCAGCCTTAATTCCCTCTTCTCCCTCAGTGTCGGGGGGAGGGACCAGGGGAATAATTGGGAATGTGCCGATACCACTCCACTATCAGAGGTATATTCAGATGTCTGGGGCCCCACTTTTCAGTCCCACTGACTGGTAAATTACCCGATTGCTTATCACTTCTAATTGCAGTTTCTGTTGTTTACCCAGGGTGCTTTTAAGTTGTATGTTGTGCTCCTGTTCCTCTCCTCCACACTTCCTGGACTACACCTCTTGCAGAAGTTTACAAAGTATGATTTAACCAAGTATATATTCTTCAAGCTTCGCCATTAATTCACCATTCCTTTCTTGACCACAATCAATCAGTCCTTTGGGTTAGTACAATACACCTCTTAGCTTTATGGGGCTTTACCTGCTTACATATAGCTGTATATACTTCTAATGTGTGCTGATAAGCATGCCCCCTGTTAAAGTCTCTATGTTATGCTGAAGACCAAAGTTGGAACCTTCCCATTCAATCACCAGGTTAAATGTTAACATATATTACAACAGAAAAACCAGAACGCTACTGTCCAAAACCATCCCCTTATGGGGTACCTAATTTTTTCTGCCCTTCCGTGCTCCTCCTCGTCAGATCCTGCAGCTCCACACGTCCAGGTTCCGTCCTGATCTTCACTCTCTCCATCTCTAAGAGCTTCTTAATCTATAAGGGATCTGTGTGGTTACGGTGCAAGGGTCCAGCGGTTTTTACATCCTCAGGAGAGGGGATATAGAGGGGACTCCATGAGAGGGAAAAAAAAAGGGGGGGAGGGGGGTGAGAGTGCTGCTTTACTCACACACCACCGTCTGACACTGCTGCTCTCCCGCTGTTCCTATGATTCCTTTAGAGAGCTTCTCTCCGGCTGCACTTGATTCCGGACACTGCCAGCGTGTCCTCTACAGGGATACAATATCCCTCATCACGTCTTCTTCGCCGGGAACCACCGGCAGCCTCCACAGTGTTCCTTGAGTCGGAGTCAGCTTCTCGGCCAGCAGACACACTCAGGCCCCTCCCTCTGTGATGGACGTTACACTCTCACGTCCTCACGTCTCCCATCCTCCCCCAGAGTACAGCATTTTAACCTATTGCATCGAGCTGCCACGATAGCTGCCCATTTGCTGATATAAAGTACTCTGTGAAGTCCTGGAGAACATTTTCCCCACTGTAGTTGCCACGGGTTCTGATCCATGTTGGCTCTTCGAGGTCATGCATCAAAGAGTCCTCAAATAGGTACCCACCTTGAGCACAAACAAAATTGTGCAATGCACATGCTGCTTGCACTGCACCAATGGCATGCTCCATACTAAGGCTGATAGGTAAGTGCAGGAAACGCCACTTATTGGCAAGTATGCCAAAAGCACACTCCACTACACGTCTTGCCCTTGGCAGTCTGTAATTGAATACCCTCTTTGCAGTGGAAAGTCCCCTGTTTGCATATGGACGTTGGCGCTCAGAAATAGGGAATTCCTCATCCCCAACAAAGACATAAGGCTTCAGAGGTTGATTTGTTCCAGGAAGTGGGAGATTATCAGGAAGATTCAGTGAGTTTTCATGTAGCATCTTGCCGAAAGAAGAATGCAAGAAGATGCTCGAGTCAGAGCTACTTCAATATGATCCTACAGTACCTGACCGCGAGATTGTGTTTCCAGCGCGATAGCGTCGCGCTGGTTCTCGGCGACAGGGTACTGTGAATGTCGCGCTGGCTCGCTCATCGGGAAAGGAAAACTTTGTCTTCCTCCCGCGATGAGTGACAGGCAGCGCTGACAGCTGTCTGGTATGAATCCTGAGGCGGGAACACCGCGCCAAATTTTAAATGAAAAAACCGGCGTGGGTTCCCCCCTCGGAGGCATACCAGGCCCTTGGGTCTGGCATGGATTGTAAGGGGAACCCCCCTATGCCGAAAAATCGGCGTGGGGGTCCCCCCCAAATCCATACCAGACCCTTATCCGAGCACGCAGCCCGGCCGGCCAGGAAAGGGGGTGGGGACGAGCGAGCGCCCCCCCCCCCCTCCTGAGCCGTACCAGGCCGCATGCCCTCAACATGGGGGGGTGGGTGCCTTGGGGGAGGGGGGCGCCCTGCGGCCCCCCCACCCCAAAGCACCTTGTCCCCATGTTGATGAGGACAAGGGCCTCTTCCCGACAACCCTGGCCGTTGGTTGTCGGGGTCTGCGGGCGGGGGGCTTATCGGAATCCGGGAGCCCCCCTTGATAAGGGGGCCCCCAGATGCCGGCCCCCCACCCTGTGTGAATGAGTTTGGGGTACATGGTACCCCTACCCATTCACCTAGGGGAAAGTGTCAATAGAAAAAAAACACACTACACAGGTTTTAAGAGTCATTTATTAGTCAGCTCCGGGGGTCTTCTTCCGACTTCGGGGGGTCTCCTTCCGACTTCTCCCGGTGTTCGGCCTCTTCTCCCGGTGTTCGGCCTCTTCTCCCGGGCCCCGCCGCTATCTTCTTCCAGCTCTATTGCCAGCGAGGGGCCCGGTCTGCTGCCGCTGTCCCGGTGTTCGGCCTCTTCTCCCGGTGTTCGGCCTCTTCTCCCGGGCCCCGCCGCTATCTTCTTCCAGCTCTATTGCCAGCGAGGGGCCCAGTCTGCTGCCGCTGTCTCTCCGCCGCTGTCTCTCCGCCGCTGTCTCTCCGCTTCTTCTCTTCTTTTCTTCTTCCCCGATGTTGACACGACGCTCTCTCCGGCTCGAATGCTGTGTGCGAGCTGCGGAGCCATTTATATAGGCGGTAACCCCACCCCCTTACGACGTCATGGTCCCAGCATGCGCAGGGACTCTGGCGTCATAAGGGGGCGTGGCCCCAGAGTCCCTGCGCATGCTGGGACCATGACGTCGTAAGGGGGTGGGGTTACCGCCTATATAAATGGCTCCGCAGCTCGCACACAGGATTCGAGCCGGAGAGAGCGTCGTGTCAACATCGGGGAAGAAGAAAAGAAGAGAAGAAGCGGAGAGACAGCGGCGGAGAGACAGCGGCGGAGAGACAGCGGCGGAGAGACAGCGGCGACGAGACGGCGGCAGCAGACTGGGCCCCTCGCTGGCAATAGAGCTGGAAGAAGATAGCGGCGGGGCCCGGGAGAAGAGGCCGAACACCGGGAGAAGAGGCCGAACACCGGGACAGCGGCAGCAGACCGGGCCCCTCGCTGGCAATAGAGCTGGAAGAAGATAGCGGCGGGGCCCAGGAGAAGAGGCCGAACACCGGGAGAAGAGGCCGAACACCGGGAGAAGTCGGAAGGAGACCCCCCGAAGTCGGAAGAAGACCCCCGGAGCTGACTAATAAATGACTCTTAAAACCTGTGTAGTGTGTTTTTTTTCTATTGACACTTTCCCCTAGGTGAATGGGTAGGGGTACCATGTACCCCAAACTCATTCACACAGGGTGGGGGGCCGGCATCTGGGGGCCCCCTTATCAAGGGGGGCTCCCAGATTCCGATAAGCCCCCCGCCCGCAGACCCCGACAACCAACGGCCAGGGTTGTCGGGAAGAGGCCCTTGTCCTCATCAACATGGGGACAAGGTGCTTTGGGGTGGGGGGGCCGCAGGGCCCCCCCTCCCCCAAGGCACCCACCCCCCCATGTTGAGGGCATGCGGCCTGGTACGGCTCAGGAGGGGGGGGCGCTCGCTCGTCCCCACCCCCTTTCCTGGCCGGCCGGGCTGCGTGCTCGGATAAGGGTCTGGTATGGATTTGGGGGGGACCCCCACGCCGATTTTTCGGCATAGGGGGGTTCCCCTTACAATCCATGCCAGACCCAAGGGCCTGGTATGCCTCCGAGGGGGGAACCCACGCCGGTTTTTTCATTTAAAATTTGGCGCGGTGTTCCCGCCTCAGGATTCATACCAGACAGCTGTCAGCGCTGCCTGTCACTCATCGCGGGAGGAAGACAAAGTTTTCCTTTCCCGATAAGCGAGCCATCTCGGCGCTGGCTCCTGCGACGGGGCTCGTAGGTGTCAAATCTCGCCGAGAAGTGCGGCGAGATTGACACAATATCGCGGTCACCTACTGTATATCCACATTAGGTAAAGGAATAATTGGCATCAGCCACTGCCATTAGGACAAATGAAAAATATTTTTTATAGTTAAAATACTTTGAGCCACTACGAATTGGGTTGATTATTCTGATGTGCTTTCCATCTATTGCACCCACACAATTTGGGAAAACTTTGGCAATTTTAGCCCAGTCTTACCTAGTCGGCTTCTTCATTACCAAATCCTTTAAAACTAGCCAGATAGCTGCACAGGTTTTATGCACAATAGAACTCACGGTCGATTTGCCCAGCTTGAATTCGTATTGTAAACTGGCAAAAGAATTGCCAGTAACCAGGTACCGGAAAGGAAAGAGAAGAATAATTAATTGTGTGCTTACTTTTTTTCGGTTTTTGCTCTAAGTTAAGTAAAGGCGAGGTGGCATAGTCTACGCAACACCTACATCAAATACGTGAGGCCAAGAGTGGATCAGCTGCCACGACAAATAAAAAAAGCATACGAATTTGCTGGCTATCTGGCTTTTTATTAAATATGTTACCTTAAGGTGACCAGTAATCGCTCAGCTGGCTCCACACTATTTTGGAAAGTGGTGTTCTGATGCTCCACACTGCTGTAGATCAGTCGAAGCAATTTGTCGAAACTGAAAATAAATTATTTTCAGAGAAGAGGTAAGATTACATAGATAAGGGAAGAGGTATCAGATAAGGAAGTGGGATGAAAGGGGGGAAAATTAGGATAAGGGGGAGAAGTAAGTGGGGAGAGGGAGGGAGGTTGGATACAGAGCAGAGGGATGTATTGGGTTATGGAGGGTGAGGGATGGAGGGTGAGGGATAGAGGGGGTAGGGATGGAGGGGGTAAGGGAAAGTGGGGGTGAGGGATAGATGGGTGAGGTATAGTGGGGGGGAGGGATGAGAGATATTGGGGTGGGAGGGATGTTCGGATTCCGCTTAGGGATGGAGGGGGGAGTGATGGAGGATGAGGGATGGAGGGGGGGTGTAGGGTAAAGCAGGTATAGAGGAATGGGGAGAAAAAGTATAACTTACATAATTGCTCACCTGTCAACTGACATACGAGTGTAGTTGAATTTTTTTTTATTATGTTGACGTAGATCTTTGTAGATCATCTTGAACTGTCCTCTCTCCTCCCTATTTGCAATTACAGGGTGTACCCAGTATCTTCTGGTTGACAGCATCATCATCATCCTCCTCCTCCTCAGCCTGGCTTTCTTCTTTTTATAATGACTGCAGCAGTCGCTGTAACTACTGCTGCCATAACCAAAGCCAATGAATGGTACATTCTGACACACTATCCCACACTCCTCTCTACACACTCTCCACACACTCCACAAAAACCAGGAAGAGAACAGGAAGTTTATGCAGCTATTTTTTTTTTTACGTCAGCATAACACTGGGTTCCATTGGCCAGACATGAAATCGCAGTCACCTCACAAAATGACAACTAATTCCAGTAGAATCGCAGTAAATTTGCAACAAACACGTAATGAATTTGCAAAGAAGATTCGCAATGCAATCGGGTCAAAATCATGCTAAATTCGCAAAGCATCAGTGTAAACAGGGCCTAAATGACACACTATTGACTGCTGATAAAAAGTAAAAAAATAAAAAATAAAGAGACAATATCATGAGAGAATACTGGAGGCCACCATTGCTGCAATCTACCTTTTGATAATGCTCATTCCCTGGCTGTCTTGCTAATGTTTGGCTTCAATGCTGTCTGAGTTGGTGACCCAGAACAGGTATAGTTATGGAATTTGACACTTTTCTGGCATTCATTTACAGCATGCTTGTTCCAGGTCTGTGACTCCCCCCTGGATAACCCCTCTATTTTATACTTTGCTTATTTTTTCCTTTGCATGGGTCTTAAGGCTGGCCACATGATGTGCAGGGTTTTCTTCCTCTTCAAATGTTTTTCTGGTAGTGGGTGGTTCTTGATAATACAGACAGCAGTGCCCACATGATGACATCAGTGCCTCTCCCTGCCCCAATGTACTGAGTACAGGGTGCCATAATGATGCCCCCTCAAAAGCAGTCCCATGACACCCTGCATTCACAGTATGTCTTCAGTCTCCCGGATTGAATGATAAGTGTGATTTTACCCAGAATATTTAGTGGGATGGAACCGCTTGGCACCTCACTTGGGTGCTTCTGTCAAACCGTACTTCCTATGCCCCAAATGGTTCCAGCAGACCGAGAGCTAATACCAGCCTTTTACCCCAATCACCGTACACAGACAAGATGTTGGGATAAAACCAAAGGAATGATTAGTCCAGCGCTCAGGCTATTGTTGAGAAGCAAAATGCGACAAGCATAAAAGTTTTTGGTTGTTTTAATAAACCAGTAATGAGCCAGTAATAAACAATGGTCTAAAATAACAATGATAACTGCAAAGAGACCAGGTTCAGAGGCTCTGTTATCAAAGCAAACGCATTGTAGTAAAAAAAAAGCACACAATAAAAAATGTTAAAAACCACAGTCTCTTGATAATATTATTAGTGATCAATTTAACATCAATAAGGGGACAGAAGCATAGAACAGCAGGAGGCTAACACAGGAGATCCATCCAATGAAGGTATGCAGAGACCACTGAGTGAAGTATGAAAGCAAACACTTTGGCTCAAAGCAGGTGACAATGGGCAAGGTGATGGGGGTATGTCAAGAGAACTCACAGCCAGGTAGAAGAGCTCAGAGCTGCCTCATACCGTGGGGAGGTTGGCGCCATGTAGATGGATTCACAGGCTGGGATGGATGTGAGATGGCCACGGTGTAGAGATGTGAAGCTCCGCCGTGCCCCCATCACCTTGCCCATTGTCACCTGCTTTGAGCCAAAGTGTTTGCTTTCATACTTCACTCAGTGGTCTCTGCATACCTTCATTGGATGAATCTCCTGTGTTAGCCTCCTGCTGTTCTATGCTTCTGTCCCCTTATTGATGTTAAATTGATCACTAATAATATTATCAAGAGACTGTGGTTTTTAACATTTTTTATTGTGTGCTTTTTTTTTACTACAATGCGTTTGCTTTGATAACAGAGCCTCTGAACCTGGTCTCTTTGCAGTTATCATTGTTATTTTAGACCATTGTTTATTACTGGCTCATTACTGGTTTATTAAAACAAGCAAAAACTTTTATGCTTGTCTCATTTTTCTTCTCAACAAAAGCCTGAGCGCTGGACTATTTATATGTCTTTTCCTGTTATGATCTGTTTCCACCAGTTACAGTTCGTCTGGCAGAACGGGTTATCATTATTATGTTTATTGTCGTTTTTGGTTTCCTGTTTCATTTTTGTATATGCATTATGCTATATATACATTAACATTTTTTTAATGGATGGCACAGTTAACACATCTATTTTACATGTTTTGTTTTAAACTCTCTGGGTGGCCTACCACTGGCGCAGGGTTACTCTTCTGTGGTTTTTTTCCAAAGGAATGATTGTTTATTGATCAGAAATACAGGTTTTTATACACTTCAAAAGTAGGTCAGTCACCACATGAACAATAAAACCAAACATTTAACCAAAACATCACAAAATGGTTTATATAACAAGGTAGAGTTGGCACAAGGCTAATCCCATCATATAGGAAACTCCAAAAGTCAGCCAAATAAGCCAACAGACAAAAACAACAGGAGACTCAATTAACAATGGGAATGCACACCTTAATAAACCTTAACACCTTAATAAACAGACTAGAGTAGGAGACCCTTCAGGTTGCTTAAGCTGATTATATTAACATCTGCTCTAAATCTCACAGTCTGAAGCAGTTGCTGGTTTGGGCATAGAGACCCCAAATATGTACATGGGTCCTCCAGTTCCCAGAGTCTGTGTGTTTTGGAGAGACATGGACTTGAATCAGAAAAAAGACCACTCCAAGGGTCCACCAGGCACAGACCTCCCAAAGGAGTAGTGTTCCCTTAAATGCCAGGGCCCATAGTCAGTGGGTAGGAAGGAGGCTTGCCCCTAGTTCCCTACAAAAGCCTCTGTTCCAGTTTGGTCAGTCATACCGAGGACATCTTTTAGCAGAGAAGAGGTACTATGGGATTGAGTGGAGGGCCAAGTACTGGACCCAGACTTTAAGCTCTGCGGGGCGGCAGCAGCAATGGTGGCTTTCATAATTGTCACTTTAAGCAAACAAATTCATCTGAGCTTCATTCATTTATACTGTGAAAGAAAGGAACATCTGAGAAAAAAAAATTAAATCTGTCACTTACTCTTGTAGCAAAAGATTCCAACACCAAGGATGACTGTGATGATGGCAACAGCACAGACAATGGCAATAATCATTGTATATTGGCTGCCATTGTCAGGTTCTGAAAGAGAGAGATGCATGAGATGGTGGGAATACTGAGTGAGAAGTTAAGGTGAAGATACTTTATAATAGAAGACATGTACACAGATGGAAAGAAACCGTATACAGTAAAACCTTGGATTGCAAGCATAATTCGTTCTGGGAGCATGCTTGTAATCCAAAGCACTTGTATATCAAAGCGAATTTCCCCATAAAAACGAATGGAAACTCAAATGATTTGTTCCAAAACCTTTTATTCATAAGCCCTTCAGTTTATGGTCTATATAAAAAGATTATAGCAATGTGATAGGTTGTGTAACCATAAAATGTCCATCCACAAATGGAAGCCTCCACAAGGGGATTAGAAGCAAAATCCATCAGGAGCTACAGAGTATAAAAGAAAAGAGAGGCGCCTTAAAGTGTAGCAATAGGGTTACATTTAATGAAGGTATAACATCTAGCAACTCACATGGTTGATAAATAAAAGAGGCACAACTAAGTATACAGGCATCCATGGTAAAGCTGTCCACATAGACCCTCCTCCTCACCACCGGCTCTCACCGCTGTCAGTCTGCAATCGTGACCCTGAAGACTACCCTGCAGTAGAGCAATCTGAAAGCGAGACTTGAACAGCTCGTGGAGCACAGCGTGGAAGGGGTGACATCTATGGTGGTGAGGAGGATGGTCTATGTGGACAGCTTTACACCGGATGCCTGCATACTTTAACCCCTTCCCGCCGACCGAACGCACATATGCGTCCTCGGCTTTCCGGGGTTATACCGGGATGATGCCCGCAGCTGCATGCATCATCCCGGTACCGTTGCTTACAGCCGGCGATCGGCTACCCGAATATAACAACCGATGCGGCTAAAAGCCGCTCGGCTGTTATACCGGAGGAGCGGGAGGGGACATCCCCCCCCCTCCCGCCGCCTCCCGCCGCTGTTACCGGGCCTCCCGTGCGATCGGGAGGCCCGGTGTCCATTCGGGAATCTCCGGCGGCTGGGGGCGGGCTGGAACGAAGCTGCGAGCGGCTTCGTTCCAGCCTTCTAATTGTAAACGCGGAAGCGACGTCATGACATCACTTCCCGTTTACTCGGCTGCCAATGGCGCCGAATTTAAAAAAGTACACAGTATTCAGAATCGCCGTTTTCGGCGATCCGAATACTTTGAAGTGTAAAGGAGGGATGGGGGGTCTTTTAGACCCCCCATCCCTCCATAAAGAGTACCTGTCACCACATATTACTGTCACAAGGGATGTTTACATTGCTTGTGACAGCAATAAAAGTAAAAAAAAAATAAAAATTTTAAGACACAATTTATAAAAGTACAAAAATAAATAAAATAAATAAATAATAAAAAAAAAAATTTTAAAGCGCCCCCGTCCCCGCGAGCTCGCGCAGCGAAGAAAACGCATACGGAAGTCGCACCCGCATATGTAAACGGTGTTCAAACCACACATGTGAGGTATCGCCGCGATCGTCAGAGCGAGAGCAATAATTCTAGCCCTAGACCTCCTCTGTAGCTCAAACCTGGTAACCGTAAAAAATTTTTAAAGCGTCGCCTATGGAAATTCATAGGTACCGTAGTTCGTCGCCATTCCACGAGTGCGTGCAATTATAAAGGGTGACATGTTTGGTATCTATTTACTCGGCATAACATCATCTTTCACATTATACAAAAAAATTGGGGTAACTTTACTGTTTGGATTTTTTAAAATTCATGAAAGTGTCACTTTTCCAAAAATTTGCGTTTAAAACACCGCTGCACAAATACCGTGTGATAAAAAATATTGCAACAATCGCCATTTTATTCTCTAGACTCTCTTCTAAAAAAATATATATAATGTTTGGGGGTTCTAAGTAATTTTCTAGCAAAAAATACGGATTTTAACTTGTAAACACCAAATTTCAAAAATAGGCTTAGTCATGAAAGGGTTAAATGTGCCCGTTTTAAACATCAACCATGTGAGTTTCTAAATGTTGTAACTTCATTAAATGTAACTATATTGCTACACTTAGAGGCGCCTCTCTTCTATTTTATACTCAGTTGTGAAATGACGCTACTTGTATATCAAGACATCGCTTGTATATCAAGTCAAAATGTATTAAAAAATTTTGCTTGTCTTGCAAAACGCTCTCAAACCAAGGTTTTATTGTACAGTATATGCCCAGTGTAAAGTTCTGGGTGTTTTCCCACATCATACTGTTAAAAGTGTTGATGCTTCTGTGCATCACTGTGTACCCCTTCATACACGTATGACATAATTACCATACACCGAACCTTTGTGTACCCGCAAGCACATCTGTGGGTAAATGCTGATACACAGAAGCACCAGTCTTGACAAGCATAAGGCTGCATACAGCCAACCTCTAGAATAGCAGGCTGTACACAACACATGAGGCTTCCTGGGTGCGGGAAAACTCCTGGAATTTTGTGCTAGGCTTGTCCTTACCATGCCAATTGAAATCAGCTGACAAATTCTTTGCAAAGGCTGTTTGAGTAGATATACTGTACATCATCTGACAGTAAGACCTTGTTTACACTTGCAGTCAGGGGTGAGGTTGAGCAGCATTATCGCCCTCCAACTGCATCTACCAAAGCTGCCATGACAGCAAGTGGGGTGTACATTCCGCAGCCATGATGCTTTGCATCGTAGTGCAGCAAAAATGATCCCCCGTTGGGTTCACATGCGGGTTTTTAGACATTAAAACAAGCATTAAGGAGGCAGCATAATGCTTCTTCACCTGTCAAATGTCCTTTATAGACTGATCCACTGTAGATCACTCTTTAGAGGGCACCACTCACAGTCTTATTAATTAGCCACATTGCTCATTTAAAATAAATATCAACTGATTTTAGGTATCAATCCCCACAGCTGTTTTTATTGGCCGGGCTGAGATATCGTCCCTCCCACGCATGCTCGGGTGTTCAGTCTTCTCTGCACTGCTGAAATGATATCCTGAGCTGTGTGTGACTAGCTCAGTGTACAGTGCAGACAGACAGGACAGCAACTTTATTGCTGAAGAGACATAGGGGGTTATTTACTAAAGGCAAAACCACTTTGCACTACAAGTGCACTTGGAAGTGCAGTCGCTGTAGATCTGAGGGGGACATGCAAGGAAAATAAAAAAACAGTATTTTAGCTTGCACATGATTGGATAAAATCAGCAGAGCTTCCCCTCATTTTAGATCTTCCCCTCAGATCTACAGCGACTGCACTTCGCAGAGCACTTGTAGTGCAAAGTGGATTTGCCTTTATTAAATCAACCCCATAGTGGGGTTGACTTACTAAAGACAAATAGCTTGTTTACTTTGAAAGTGCAATTGAACTCTGCAAGGACATTTACTTAAGAACTTAGTAAAATGAGATGAAGCTTCATAATGCAAAGAATATCCAATAACAGGCAAGGAAAATAAAAGGAACAGCATTTTTGCTTGCACACGATAAGATAACACAAGTCAGCAGAGTTTCCCCTCCTTTACTAAGGTCTGGAGTAAATTCCCTTGCAAAGTGCTTATTTGGCTTTGGCTTGGCTTTAGTAAATCAGCCCCAGTATGTCTTTTCTTTATTAAAATTCTGCCTGTTCACATTTTTTTTCACACTGAAGTTACACTTTAACTTATTTACTCATGGTGGCCGGAGGTCCTGTCTGCATTTCTCCTATAGACAGGACTGTAGCTTCCCCTTGCCTTAATCACAGGGATTGGTCAGTGACTATCTTATGTTCCTTATGTAATGTAATATTTTAAAAAAAGTGACTCAGATAATAGTTCTGGATTATATGAAAAATACAGTGCTCCGCTATTATTAAAAATAGACAGAGTCTGGAAAAATGTAAAGAGAAGTGCAAAACAAATAAAATTGATCAATAATTCACTCATATTTAAAACTTTTTGACTGCAAGGTCAAATTTATTTGGTCAGACATCCTTATGAGTACCATCTACCAGCCATTTAATGACTTTATGGACCTGATCAATTTTAATTGTTTTGCACTTCTTTGTTCATCCCTTTTCCAGGCTCTGTCTATTTTTAATATTAGTGGAGCAATACCTTTTTAATATAATCGTGTTTATATTTGTTTATATTGTAGCCTGCAATATTGTGTCAGCTGATTGTTTCTTGGCAATTAGAGCTTTAGTGCAGGTACTATTTGTGATTTAATAGTTTTGGATTGGCAATTCTATTTTCAAGACATGCTGTGAATATGAACACAGAGGGGTTGATTTACTAAAGGCAAATAGCCTGTGCACTCCGATAGTGCAGTTACTTGAGAGCTTAGTAAATGAGATGAAGCTTCACTTTACAAAGAATATCCAATCACATGCAAGGACAATGGAAAACAGCATTTTGCTTGCATGTGATTGGATGATGGAAGTCAGCAAAGCTTCTGCCCATTTACAAAGCTCTGGAGTAATTGCCCTTGCAGAGTGCACAGTCTATTTGCCTTTAGTAAATGAAACCCAAACTGTCTTTATCTCTCTCAGAATGTCTCCATCTATACAATGTATGGGCTCTTTCACATGGGGCAGATCAGTCATGATCCGCCCCGTGAACATCCGCTTGCTCAGCGGGGATCGCTCCGCCGATCCCCGCTGAGCAGGAAGATGACAGGTGCATCACTGCACACTGTGCAGCGACGGACCTGTCAGAGCGCCGCTCTCCCCTATGGGGGGATCGGATGATGACGGTCCGTAGTGTCCGTCGTCACCCGATCCGAAAACGGATGGAAAAGTAGGTTTTTCCTCCGTTACACTTTTCGGATCGGTGCGGGTCGGATGTCAGTGGACATGTCACCGCTGACATCTGACGCTCCATAGGGATGAATGTATGTCCGTTTTTCATCTGAAAACAGAAGGATGAAAAACGGACATACGGATCGTCCGTGTGAAAGAGGCCTTAGACAGTTCTATTGGTGCAAATGTACAGAGCACATATATCAGGAGGAAGGAATAAATACACATTACATGGATAGTTTAATGATTCCTCTTAAAAATGACCTATTGCAAAAAAAAAACTATCTATCTATATATCTATAGATATATATATCTATAGATATATAGATATATATATAGATATATCTATATATCTATATATATATATAACAACTAGTCGATTAATCGACAACTAATTTTATTATCAAATTAATTAATTAGTATTTTCATAATCGATCAATTGGCCAGTGACCTAATGGGGTTAAAAAAAACTAAAACAAGCCCTTTATAGTACAAAAAGAGCAAATAATCGCTACTGTAAATATTACTTTCACAGTTCTACAGTAAAAAAATTAACCCCTTACAGAGGTGATTATCTGCTTTGTTTTGTACTATAAAGGGCTAATTTTAGTTTTTTTAATCCCATTATGTTACTAAACGTCTTAGACCTGGTTCACATCTATGTGTTTTTTGGTGCTTTTTGCAGAAACGCACTACAGTTCGTTTACATGGTTTCCTATGGGATACGTTTACATCTATTTTTTTTTCAGCCGCTGCATATTTGGAAAGGGTCAGGGACTTTTTTAACGCAAAACGGTGCTTTTTTGGTTCAATATACATCAATAGAGAAGCTGCAGAAAAGCATGTAATGCGTTTTTGCAGCAATTTGTGTTTTTTAATCTGCCCAACAAATTGGCCAAAAAAAAATTGCAAAAGTGTAAATCACAGCAAAATCACATGTGCAAAAATAAAAACGCACAGCAAAAAGCACTGCAGAAACAGATCAAAAGCAAACTGCATATAGGTGAGTGCTGCGCTTTATGCTGGCCACACAGATCAATTTTCAGACGAGAATATTCAGACAAAAAATCTTTTAACATTTGCTTAAAGTGGAGGGCCACCCTGAAAAAAAAAATCACCAAAAATTCAAAAAAAAATAAAAAAAAAACATTTGAAATAAAAAAAATTTAAACTTACCTAAACCCTTGTTGCTAGGCAGTCTTCCTAATCTGCCTCTTCCTATTCCGCGGCGTGTTCTTCTCCTCAGTGAGCGGCCCCGTTGTCTTCTGGGAACTGTGTGTTCCCAGAACACCATGGGGCCATTCACAGAGCGGAGCGCCGCTCTCGCGTGCGCAGTAGGAAACTGGCAGTGAAGCCGCAAGGCTCCACTGCCTGTTTTTCTTACCTAGGATGGCAGTGCCAGGACCCGAGAGCCGAGGGACGGGTCGGCCTCGGGCGGCCAACATCGCAGGCACCCAGGACAGGTAAGTACTTATTTAAATTCAGCAGCTACAGTGTTTGTAGCTGCTGACTTTTACTTTTTTTTTCTACGGCCGGAATCCTGCTTTAATGAAAGAATGTTGTTGAAAATTTCTGTTTTTAAAATGAATGTAATTTCTGAACGAAAACCACATACACTGTCTGAAAATTCCTTTGACCAAGAGGTTTTATATTATTTCCAAATTTTCCCGTCACTGTGGTTAAAATGAACGTTGATTTGACCCCACTAATGATTAGAAAATTGAACGAACATTCTTAAAATTACATTTTAATTTGAAGGAAGATATTGTTTGTTTTTGAAATGATAAAATTTGATCTCGGAGTCTGATGATATTTACCAGATTCACCCTTTAATAGTATATACAGTATATCTCCTCTAATAGTATATACAGTATATCTCCTCTAATAGTGAATACAGTATATCTCTTCTGTCTGTTATTCTCAGAGTGGATTAGAGATTTTGCTCCCTAACCATATAGTTGGTTATTTATATTTACCACTGCATAGAGATATTTAAGAATAAATTGCCTTTTTTTTAAACTTTACATATTAACTAAATTATACACCACACTTTTTAACGTTATTAACGGATCAAAACAATAATCAGCCAACTAATTGATTATGGAAATAATCGTTAGTTGTATGTATATATATATATATATATATATATATATACAACTATCTTTACAATCATGAAAAGCAGACCTCATGTGTATTCATGGTTAGATATTTTATCATCAAACTTTCTTCTTCTACTCACCGTATTTCTTAGTGAGAACATCCTCCAGACTGCTGTGGTCCACATAACAGGAGTAAGTGTCCGCTTCCTGGGTTGGCACTTCCACACTGACTCTGATCTGATAGGTGCCATCAGGATGGGGGAGAATTGGACTCATTTCATCTGAAGGAAGATGGTCCTTCCCATTCCTCACCCACTTCACATCCACAGGTCGGGGGTGAAACCCATACACCAGGCACTGAAGTCTGGTCACTCCATCTGACTGACGATGACCCCACACCTTCACCTCTGGGGGCACTGAGAGAAAGATAAAACAAAGAGAAATATATAAAGACACTGATGCAGAGGCGTAACTAAAAGCTTCAGGGCCCGGGTGCAAGAAAGCACAAAGGGCCCCCCTGACCCCCTCCTTCCATCGGTCCCAGGGCCCTTCCCTCTGAGCCTGGGGCACTTCCCACTAGGGATGAGCCGAACACCCCCCTGTTCGGTTCGCACCAGAACATGCGAACAGGAAAAAAATTCGTTCGAACACGCGAACACCGTTAAAGTCTATGGGACACGAACATGAATAATCAAAAGTGCTAATTTTAAAGGCTAATATGCAAGTTATTGTCAATAAAAGTGTTTGGGGACCTGGGTCCTGCCCCAGGGGACATGAATCAATGCAAAAAAAAGTTTTAAAAACGGCCGTTTTTTCAGGAGCAGTGATTTTAATAATGCTTAAAGTCAAACAATAAAAGTGTAATATCCCTTTAAATTTCGTACCTGGGGGGTGTCTATAGTATGCCTATAAAGGGGCGCATGTTTCCCGTGTT
This sequence comes from Aquarana catesbeiana, assembly GCA_037953035.1. Classification (NCBI taxonomy): domain Eukaryota; kingdom Metazoa; phylum Chordata; class Amphibia; order Anura; family Ranidae; genus Aquarana; species Aquarana catesbeiana. Next base: position 194,888 of record JBBHAA010002777.1, read on the forward strand.
TAGAACAGTCTGACAGCAAAATGACATTTTGAAGGAAAAAACACATTTAAAACTACCGCGGCTATTGCATTGCCGACAATACACATAGAAGTTCATTGATAAAAACGGCATGGGAATTCCCCACAGGGCAACCCCGAACCAAAATTAAAAAAAAAAAATGATGTGGGAGTCCCCCTAAATTCCATACAAGGCCCTTCAGGTCTGGTATGGATATTAAGGGGAACCCCAGCCAAAATTTAAAAAAAAAATTGACGTGGGGTTCCCCCTAAATTCCATACCAGACCCTTCAGGTCTGGTATAGATTTTAAGGGGAACCCCGCGCCAAAAAAAAAAAAAAAACGGCGTGGGGTCCCCCTAAAAATCCATACCAGACCCTTATCCGAGCACGCAACCTGGCAGGCCGCAGGAAAAGAGGGGGGGACGAGAGTGCGCCCCCCCCCCCTCCTGAACCGTACCAGGCCACATGCCCTCAACATTGGGAGGGTGCTTTGGGGTAGCCCCCCAAAACACCTTGTCCCCATGTTGATGAAGACAAGGGCCTCATCCCCACAACCCTGGCCGGTGGTTGTGGGGGTCTGCGGGCGGGGGGCTTATCGGAATCTGGAAGCCCCCTTTAACAAGGGGACCCCCAGATCCCGGCCCCCCCCCTGTGTGAAATGGTAAGGGGGTACTTACCCCTACCATTTCACTAAAAAACTGTCAAAAATGTTAAAAATGACAAGAGACAGTTTTTGACAATTCCTTTATTTAAATGCTTCTTCTTTCTTCCTTCATCTTCTTCTTCTTCTGGTTCTTCTGGCTCTTCTGGTTCTTCCTCCGGCGTTCTCGTCCAGCATCTTCTCCGCGGCGTCTTCTATCTTCTTCTCCTCGGGCCGCTCCGCACCCATGGCATGGGGGGGGAGGCTCCCGCTCTTCTCTTCATCTTCTTCTCTTCTTCTTCTTCTCTTCTTCCTTCTTCTGTTCTTCATGTCTTCTCCGGGCCGCTCCGCAGCCATGCTGTGGCATGGAGGGAGGCTCCCGCTGTGTGACGGCGTCTCTTCGTCTGACGGTTCTTAAATAACAGGGGGCGGGGCCATCCGGTGACCCCGCCCCCCTCTGACGCACGGTGACTTGAGGGACTTCCCTGTGACGTCACGGGGAATGCCACAGGGAAGTCCCGTCATGTCACCGTGCGTCAGAGGGGGGCGGGGTCACCGGGTGGCCCCGCCCCCCGTTATTTAAGAACCGTCAGACGAAGAGACGCCGTCACACAGCGGGAGCCTCCCTCCATGCCACAGCATGGCTGCGGAGCGGCCCGGAGAAGACATGAAGAACAGAAGAAGGAAGAAGAGAAGAAGAAGAAGAAGATGAAGAAGAAGATGAAGAAGAGAAGAAGAAGAAGAGAAGAGCGGGAGCCTCCCCTCATGCCATGAGTGCGGAGCGGCCCGAGGAGAAGAAGATAGAAGACGCCGCGGAGAAGATGCTGGACGAGAACGCCGGAGGAAGAACCAGAAGAAGATGAAGGAAGAAAGAAGAAGCATTTAAATAAAGGAATTGTCAAAAACTGTCTCTTGTCATTTTTAACATTTTTGACAGTTTTTTAGTGAAATGGTAGGGGTAAGTACCCCCTTACCATTTCACACAGGGGGGGGGCCGGGATCTGGGGGTCCCCTTGTTAAAGGGGGCTTCCAGATTCCGATAAGCCCCCCGCCCGCAGACCCCCACAACCACCGGCCAGGGTTGTGGGGATGAGGCCCTTGTCTTCATCAACATGGGGACAAGGTGTTTTGGGGGGCTACCCCAAAGCACCCTCCCAATGTTGAGGGCATGTGGCCTGGTACGGTTCAGGAGGGGGGGGACCGCACTCTCGTCCCCCCCTCTTTTCCTGCGGCCTGCCAGGTTGCGTGCTCGGATAAGGGTCTGGTATGGATTTTTGGGGGGACCCCACGCCGTTTTTTTTTTTTTTTTTTGGCGCGGGGTTCCCCTTAAAATCAATACCAGACCTGAAGGGTCTGGTATGGAATTTAGGGGGAACCCCACGTCAATTTTTTTTTAAAATTTTGGCTGGGGTTCCCCTTAATATCCATACCAGACCTGAAGGGCCTTGTATGGAATTTAGGGGGACCCCCACATCATTTTTTTTTTTTATTTTGGTTCGGGGTTGCCCTGTGGGGAATTCCCATGCCGTTTTTATCAATGAACTTCTATGTGTATTGTCGGCAATGCAATAGCCGCGGGTAGTTTTAAATGAGTTTTTTCCTTCCAAATGTCATTTTGCTGTCAGACTGTTCTAAACACAGGAAACATGCGCCCCTTTACAGGCATACTATAGACACCCCCCAGGTACGAAATTTAAAGGGATATTACACTTTTATTGTTTGACTTTAAGCATTAATAAAATCACTGTTCCTGAAAAAACGTCCGTTTTTAAAACTTTTTTTTGCATTGATCCATGTCCCCTGGGGCAGGACCCGGGTCCCCAAACACTTTTTATGACAATAACTTGCATATAAGCCTTTAAAATTAGCACTTTTGATTTCTCCCATAGACTTTTAAAGGGTGTTCCGCGGCATTCGAATTTGCCGCGAACACCCCAAATTGTTCGCTGTTCGGCGAACTTGCGAACAGCCAATGTTCGAGTAGAACATGAGTTCGACTCGAACTCGAAGCTCATCCCTGCTTCCCACTAGGGATGAGCCGAACACCCCCCTGTTCGGTTCGCACCAGAAAATGCGAACAGGAAAAAAATTTGTTCGAACACGCGAACGCCGTTAAAGTCTATGGGACACGAACATGAATAATCAAAAGTGCTAATTTTAAAGGCTAATATGCAAGTTATTGTCATAAAAAGTGTTTGGGGACCCGGGTCCTCCCCCAGGGGACATGAATCAATGCAAAAAAAAGTTTTAAAAACGGCCGTTTTTTCAGGAGCAGTGATTTTAATAATGCTTAAAGTCAAACAATAAAAGTGTAATATCCCTTTAAATTTCATACCTGGGGGGTGTCTATAGTATGCCTGTAAAGGGGCGCATGTTTCCCGTGTTTAGAACAGTCTGACAGCAAAGTGACATTTTGAAGGAAAAAACACATTTAAAACTACCGCGGCTATTGCATTGCCGACAATACACATAGAAGTTCATTGATAAAAACGGCATGGGAATTCCCCACAGGGCAACCCCGAACCAAAATTTTAAAAAAAAAATGATGTGGGAGTCCCCCTAAATTCCATACAAGGCCCTTCAGGTCTGGTATGGATATTAAGGGGAACCCCAGCCAAAATTTTAAAAAAAAATTGACGTGGGGTTCCCCCTAAATTCCATACCAGACCCTTCAGGTCTGGTATGGATTTTAAGGGGAACCCCGCACCAAAAAAAAAAAAAAAAACGGCGTGGGGTCCCCCTAAAAATCCATACTAGACCCTTATCCGAGCACGCAACCTGGCAGGCCGCAGGAAAAGAGGGGGGGACGAGAGTGCGGCCCCCCCCCCCTCCTGAACCGTACCAGGCCACATGCCCTCAACATTGGGAGGGTGCTTTGGGGTAGCCCCCCAAAACACCTTGTCCCCATGTTGATGAGGACAAGGGCCTCATCCTCACAACCGTGGCCGGTGGTTGTGGGGGTCTGCGGGCGGGGGGCTTATCGGAATCTGGAAGCCCCCTTTAACAAGGGGACCCCCAGATCCCGGCCCCCCCCCTGTGTGAAATGGTAAGGGGGTACTTACCCCTACCATTTCACTAAAAAACTGTCAAAAATGTTAAAAATGACAAGAGACAGTTTTTGACAATTCCTTTATTTAAATGCTTCTTCTTTCTTCCTTCATCTTCTTCTTCTTCTGGTTCTTCTGGCTCTTCTGGTTCTTCCTCCGGCGTTCTCGTCCAGCATCTTCTCCGCGGCGTCTTCTATCTTCTTCTCCTCGGGCCGCTCCGCACCCATGGCATGAGGGGGGAGGCTCCCACTCTTCTCTTCATCTTCTTCTCTTCTTCATCTTCTTCTTCATCTTCTTCTTCTTCTTCCTTCTTCTCTTCTTCCTGTCTTCTCCGGGCCGCTCCGCAGCCATGCTGTGGCATGGTGGGAGGCTCCCGCTGTGTGACGGCGTCTCTTCGTCTGACGGTTCTTAAATAACGGGGGGCGGGGCCACCTGGTGACCCCGCCCCCCTCTGACGCACGGTGACATGACGGGACTTCCCTGTGGCATTCCCCGTGACGTCACAGGGAAGTCCCTCAAGTCACCGTGCGTCAGAGGGGGGCGGGGTCACCGGATGGCCCCGCCCCCCGTTATTTAAGAACCGTCAGACGAAGAGACGCCGTCACACAGCGGGAGCCTCCCACCATGCCAGCATGGCTGCGGAGCGGCCCGGAGAAGACAGGAAGAAGAGAAGAAGGAAGAAGAAGAAGAAGAAGAAGAAGAAGAAGAAGAAGATGAAGAAGATGAAGAAGAAGAAGAAGAGAAGAAGATGAGAAGATGAAGAGAAGAGCGGGAGCCTCCCCCCCCATGCCATGGGTGCGGAGCGGCCCGAGGAGAAGAAGATAGAAGACGCCGCGGAGAAGATGCTGGACGAGAACGCCGGAGGAAGAACCAGAAGAGCCAGAAGAACCAGAAGAAGAAGAAGATGAAGGAAGAAAGAAGAAGCATTTAAATAAAGGAATTGTCAAAAACTGTCTCTTGTCATTTTTAACATTTTTGACAGTTTTTTAGTGAAATGGTAGGGGTAAGTACCCCCTTACCATTTCACACAGGGGGGGGGCCGGGATCTGGGGGTCCCCTTGTTAAAGGGGGCTTCCAGATTCCGATAAGCCCCCCGCCCGCAGACCCCCACAACCACCGGCCACGGTTGTGAGGATGAGGCCCTTGTCCTCATCAACATGGGGACAAGGTGTTTTGGGGGGCTACCCCAAAGCACCCTCCCAATGTTGAGGGCATGTGGCCTGGTACGGTTCAGGAGGGGGGGGGGCCGCACTCTCGTCCCCCCCTCTTTTCCTGCGGCCTGCCAGGTTGCGTGCTCGGATAAGGGTCTGGTATGGAATTTAGGGGGAACCCCACGTCAATTTTTTTTTAAAATTTTGGCTGGGGTTCCCCTTAAAATCCATACCAGACCTGAAGGGCCTGGTATGGAATTTAGGGGGACCCCCACATCATTTTTTTTTTTTTATTTTGGTTCGGGGTTCCCCTGTGGGGAATTCCCATGCCGTTTTTATCAATGAACTTCTATGTGTATTGTCGGCAATGCAATAGCCGCGGTAGTTTTAAATGAGTTTTTTCCTTCCAAATGTCATTTTGCTGTCAGACTGTTCTAAACACAGGAAACATGCGCCCCTTTACAGGCATACTATAGACACCCCCCAGGTACGAAATTTAAAGGGATATTACACTTTTATTGTTTGACTTTAAGCATTAATAAAATCACTGCTCCTGAAAAAACGTCCGTTTTTAAAACTTTTTTTTGCATTGATCCATGTCCCCTGGGGCAGGACCCGGGTCCCCAAACACTTTTTATGACAATAACTTGCATATAAGCCTTTAAAATTAGCACTTTTGATTTCTCCCATAGACTTTTAAAGGGTGTTCCGCGGCATTCGAATTTGCCGCGAACACCCCAAATTGTTCGCTGTTCGGCGAACTTGCGAACAGCCAATGTTCGAGTAGAACATGAGTTCGACTCGAACTCGAAGCTCATCCCTACTTCCCACTAATCCCAGTGACATGGCATTAAAACCCCTTGCTGAACTCGACCCATTCAAGTGAATGGTGCTGCTCTGCAAGCACCCCACATCTGCATGTAATGCACATGTTTATGGCATGCTAGTGCAGAGTTGAAGGGGTTAAAGCAGGCAGTGCAGAGGCAATATGATGCCTCCTTACTGCCTGTCAAATGATCTATGAAGAGCAATCTGAATGCTTATTGCTCTTCAGAGACCAAAGCAAGCCCTAATTATTTTTTTACATTTTTTTTAAACAGTTTTTAGAATTTATTAATTGACTTTTTTTTTACATGTTAAACAGCCATTTGGCTTTGGTGAACAGACCCATGATAGCTCACTTTTGAGATAGGAACACCATGTGGCACCATGTTTGTGAAAATGTATGTGTTAGCAGATGTCTGGTGGTGCCATTAACAATTAATGGCACTGCTATGTGTCTATCAAAGGACAGTGTGTTTGTGTGTGTGTCAGGAAGCCACAAATTTATCCACATTCCTGTCATGCAAAAGGTACGTAACTAGCCTCCTAGTGGGCTCACATCAGGGTGCTGCAGTTTGGCCGCCGTGTGATTGTATGTGTTTTACATGTGGTTTTAGGTGCGCTCCCATTGAATTCTATTAGGCAGTGTGTTTTCTGAAAGCACATCAAATATGTAGCATGCAGGAATTCGATGTACTTTCATGAAACCGCATGTCCTAAAAGAATTCATTAGTAACGTACCATAAACTGCATGTAAACTGCTCATACAATCACACTGTGGCCAAACTGCAGCACCCTAAAGTGAATCCACTATTAGGCCCCTTTCACATAAGTGGACTAATTGGGTCAGCGTGTCAGTTTTTTAGGCAGACCCAATTGGACCCTCCATTCTCCTCTATGGAGTGACAGGTGTAAACAGAAATGCGCCCGTTTTCACCTGCTGACATCCAATCTGATCCACTAAAAACAGACAGATGGGGATCCCCATCTGTCTGGTGGACCGGATTGGATGGCAGTTGGGTGTAAACAGACATCCGCCCACCCAGAGAGGAGAACAGGCTGTGTGTGTGTCTGCTCTGCATAAGTAGAGTGGATATAGACCAGCCATCCATCTGCTCAGTGGGGATCAGTGGACAGATTCTTTACTGAGCAGGCGGACTTCTGGCAGAGCCCAACCTGTGAAAAAGGGGCCTTAGAGATAAGAAAGGAGTGAATAGGTGGGGGTAGGAAGGGTACATGAAGTATAAGTATCCGAAATAAATAAAGGAAGGAGTACAGAGAAAGTGCTAAGGCTGCATTATAGGGACAGGAGAGGTAGTAGAGGAACACACTGGGATGGAAAGGGTGTCAGACATATAGGAGTGTGGAATGACCAGAGCTGAGGGGGGGTTCTGCAGGGGCTTGTGTAGTGAAGATTTATGGGTGGTAGATAGGAGAAAAAAGGATAAAGTTAACAGGAAGAAAAGTTCAAGAGGATCTCTGCTAATTTACTGCATGATTGTGGAGGGCAGGTAGAGAGAGGTGCGGACCCATTGGAGAAGAGCAGATTAAGTGAGACTGAGGAAGAAAGTGAAGTAACAGGGGAAGAGAATGTGCTGAGAGCCAGGGGGGAGTGAGTAATATTTGCTGAGGAGAGATAAGGCAAAGTTTGAGTGACTGAAACTGCAGAGCTCAGGAATCGGCACATTGAGGGAGAATAACAGTCTCTCCTGTCAGAAAGGAGAAGTGGCAGAAGCCCCGTGTGTGTCCCTCGCTCCCCCCTTCCTCACCTCACAGATTAAGAGCGCCCAGGGCAGGATCTTCACTCAGCGTCCATGGTGTCCTTCATGGAGTCTTGGGGCCCCTCCCACAGTGACAGACTGCTAGGGCCCAGTCGCAAGTGCGACTGGTGCGACCCTGGTAATTTCGCCACTGCACTGATGGTATACAGCAGGGATATGCAATTAGCGGACCTCCAGCTGTTGCAAAACTACAAGACCCATCATGCCTCTGGGAGTCATTCTTGTGGCTGTCAGAGTCTTGTTATGCCTCATGGGACTTGAAGTTCTGCAACAGTTGGAGGTCCGCTAATTGTATATCCCTGGTATACAGGTAGAGTGCATCCAGAAATTATTCACAGTGCTTCACTTTTTCCACATTTTGTTATGTAACAACCCTAGTCCAAAATTGATTTAATTTCAGGCGCTAAAGGGCTAAAAATAGCACCTGTAAAGTGCCTGAAAACGCCCCCCCTGCAGCCCCAGTGTGAAAGCCTGAGTGCTTTCACACTGGAGCGGTGTGCTTGCAGGATGTTAGAAAAAGTCCTGCAAGCAGCATCTTTCGGGCGGTGGAGGAGCGGTGAATACACCGTTCCTCCACCGCCCCTGCCATTGGAATCAATGGGCACCGCTGCGGAATCGCTTTGCAGGCACTTCAGCAACGACGATTTGCAGGCGCTTTAGCAGCAATGATTTACGGGCGCCAATAACCCTTTATTCAGCCAAAAGCGGGGGGTTACCACTAACCCTCCCCGCCCCAGTGTGAAAGTAGCCTATGTATTCACAGCTTTTGCCATGACACTCAAAGTTCAGCTCAGGTGTTTCTCATCCCATTTCCACTGATCATCCTTGAGATTAGGGATGAGCTGAACACCCCCCTGTTCGGTTCGCACCAGAACATGCGAACAGGGAAAAAGTTTGTTCGAACATGCGAACACCGTTAAAGTCTATGGGACACGAACATGAATAATCAAAAGTGCTAATTTTAAAGGCTTATAGGCAACTTATTGTCATAAAAAGTGTTTGGGGACCTGGGTCCTGCCCCAGGGGACATGGATCAATGCAAAAAAAGTTTTAAAAACGGCCGTTTTTTTCAGGAGCAGTGATTTTAATAATGCTTAAAGTCAAACAATAAAAGTGTAATATCCCTTTAAATTTCGTAGCTGGGGGGTGTCTATAGTATGCCTGTAAAGGGGCGCATGTTTCCCGTGTTTAGAACAGTCTGACACGCGGCTATTATATTGCCGACAATACACATAGAAGTTCATTGATAAAAACGGCATAGGAATTCCCCACAGGGGAACCCCGAACCAAAATTTAAAAAAAATGACGTGGGAGTCCCCCTTCAGGTCTGGTATGGATTTTAAGGGGAACCCCGCGCCAAAAAAAAAAACACGGCGTGGGGTCCCCCCAAAAATCCATACCAGACCCTTATCCGAGCACGCAACCTGGCAGGACGCAGGAAAAGAGGGGGGGATGAGAGTGCACCCCCCCTCCTGAACCGTACCAGGCCACATGCCCTCAACATTGGGAGGGTGCTTTGGGGTAGCCCCCCAAAACACCTTGTCCCCATGTTGATGAGGACAAGGGCCTCATCCCCACAACCCTGGCCGGTGGTTGTGGGGGTCTGCGGGCGGGGGGCTTACCGGAATCTGGAAGCCCCCTTTAACAAGGGGACCCCCAGATCCCGCCCCCCCTTTGTGAAATGGTAAGGGGGTACTTACCCCTACCATTTCACTAAAAAACTGTCAAAAATGTTAAAAATGACAAGAGACAGTTTTTGACAATTCCTTTATTTAAATGCTTCTTCTTTCTTCTATCTTCCTTCATCTTTTTTTTCTGGTTCTTCTGGCTCTTCTGGTTCTTCCTCCGGCGTTCTCATCCAGCATCTCCTCCGCGGCGTCTATCTTCTTCTCCTCGGGCCGCTCCGCACCCATGGCATGGGGGGAGGCTCCCGCTCTTCTCTTCTTCTTTTCTTCTCTTCTTCATTTTCTTCTCCGGGCCGCTCCGCATCCATGCTGGCATGGAGGGAGGCTCCCGCTGTGTGATGGCGTCTCCTCGTCTGACGGTTCTTAAATAATGGGGGGGGCGGGGCCACCCGGTGACCCCGCCCCCCTCTGACGCACAGGACATGACGGGACTTCCCTGTGGCATTCCCCGTGACATCACAGGGAAGTCCCATCAAGTCACTGTGCGTCAGAGGGGGTCACCGAGTGGCCCCGCCCCCCGTTATTTAAGAACCGTCAGATGAGGAGATGCCGTCACACAGCGGGAGCCTCCCTCCATGCTAGCATGGGTGCGGAGCAGCCCGGAGAAGAAAATGAAGAAGAGAAGAAGAGAAGAAGAGAAGAGCGGGAGCCTCCCCCCATGCCATGGGTGCGGAACGGCCCAAGGAGAAGAAGATAGAAGACGCCGCGGAGGAGATGCTGGACAAGAATGCCGGAGGAAGAACCAGAAGAACCAGAAGAAGAAGATGAAGGAAGATAGAAGAAAGAAGAAGCATTTAAATAAGGAATTGTCAAAAACTGTCTCTTGCCATTTTTAACATTTTTGACAGTTTTTTAGTGAAATGGTAGGGGTAAGTACCCCCTTACCATTTCACACAGGGGGGGCCGGGATCTGGGGGTCCCCTTGTTAAAGGGGGCTTCCAGATTCCAATAAGCCCCCCGCCCGGCCAGGGTTGTGGGGATGAGGCCCTTGTCCTCATCAACATGGGGACAAGGTGTTTTGGGGGGCTACCCCAATGCACCCTCCCAATGTTGAGGGCATGTGGCCTGGTACGGTTCAGGAGGGGGGCCACACTCTCGTCCCCCCCTCTTTTCCTGCGGCCTGCCAGGTTGCGTGCTCGGATAAGGGTCTGGTATGGATTTTTGGGGGGACCCCACGCCGTTTTTTTTTCTAATTTTGGTTTGGGGTTCCCCTGTGGGGAATACCCATGCCGTTTTTATCAATGAACTTCTATGTGTATTGTCGGCAATGCAATAGCCACGGGTAGTTTTAAATAGGTTTTTCCCTTCGAAATGTCATTTTGCTGTCAGACTGTTCTAAACACGGGAAACATGCGCCCCTTTACAGGCATACTATAGACACCCCCCAGCTACGAAATTTAAAGGGATATTACACTTTTATTGTTTGACTTTAAGCATTATTAAAATCACTGCTCCTGAAAAAACGGCTGTTTTTAAAACTTTTTTTGCATTGATCCATGTCCCCTGGGGCAGGACCCGGGTCCCCAAACACTTTTTATGACAACAACTTGCATATAAGCCTTTAAAATTAGCACTTTTGATTTCTCCCATAGACTTTTAAAGGGTGTTCCGCGGCATTCGAATTTGCCACGAACACCCCAAATTGTTCACTGTTCGGTGAACTTGCGAACACCCAATGTTCGAGTCGAACATGAGTTCGACTCGAACTCGAAGTTCATCCCTACTTGAGATGTTTCTACAACTTGATTGTAGTCCACCTGTGGTAAAATTCAGTTGATTGGACATGATTTGGAAAGGCACACACCTGTCTATATAAGGTCCCACAGTTAACAGTGCATGTCAGAGCACAAACCAAGCCATGAAATCCAAGGAATTGCCTGTAGACCACTGAGACAGTATTGTATTGAGGCCAAGATCTGGGGAAGGGTACAGAAACATTTCTGCAGCATTCAAAGTCCCAATGAGCACAGTGGCCTCCATCATCTGTAAATGGAAGAAGTTTGGAACCACCAGGACTCTTCCTAGAGCGAGCCACCCGGTCAAACTGAGTGATCGGGGGAGAAGGGCCTTAGTCAGGGAGGTGACCAAGAACCCGATGGCCATTCTGACAGTGCTCCATTGTTTCTCTGTGGATAGAGGAGAACCTTCCAGAAGAAGAACCATCTCTGCAGCACTCCACCAATCAGGCCTGTATGGTAGAGTGGCCAGACGGAAGCCACTCATCAGTAAAAAGGCACATGACAACCTGCCTTGAGTTTGCCAGGAGGCACCTAAAGGACTCTCAGACCATGAGAAACAAGATTCTCTGGTCTGATGAGACAAAGATCAAACTCTTTGGCCTGAATGGCAAGTGCCATGTCTGGAGGAAACCAGGCACCGCTCGTCACCTGGCCAATACCATCTCTACAGTGAAGCATGGTGGTGGCAGCATCATGCTGTGGGGGTGTTTTTTAGCGGCAGGAACTCAGAGGCTAGATTTACTTACCTGAACCTCCACTCCTCCCTGTGTTAAACCAGTCCCTCCAGCATCTTCAGTCCCATGCTCTAGCAGTCTAGAATCATTAAGTCATCAAGACCAATGCAGGGTCCATAGCCCTGCAATTGGCATGAGGATGCCAAGGTACAGTCCATTGCCAGAGCGTAGGGAAGCACAATCTTCCAGGGAAGCAAATGATTAGGTAAGTAAAAGTGTTTCTCTTCTCCTCTAGACAAAGCAAGCAAGTAACCCTTGCAGAGCAGGCACAGCCACACCTCAAGGGATCATTTCACATTTTCCTGGACTTGGATTCTGACTTTTACACCCCTCAGCCACCCCAACCTTCTCTCCCGGTAGCAGCAGCTATTGGCTAGTAAAACCCAATCTAGCTGGTTGTTCTCCATGAAGAAAATCGCTCACCCAGGGTAGTTGAACCTGATTTAAAATGGGTCCATCAATACACATAAATCTCTTCATATCTGTCAAATCTGTCTGAGCTGGGTGATGATTATTTTAGGTTGATGGTGTGACGAACACAGGTGTCAGATCCCCGCCCTCCTCGCTAACTTGCAACAAAGGACCGGCCAACCTCACACCACGCTGTCACTTACGTAACAATGCCACTCTCAGCTGCACCCAGCACAAAGATTTTCCAGCTTGCGGGACCACAATCTAGATGCGAGCAACCTGAGAGTGATTGTCACTGGGCTAATTACACAATTAACCCTTTAACTGCCACCACCCCGTTTAAAAGACCGAGCCGGGGGAGTCTCGTAATTTTAGCAATACCAATTATAATTTTAGAATAAGCTTCTGCCACACACACTGCCACCACAGACAGGTCTGCTCAGAGTCTTACTCTACAACAGTAGCGCCCTTCAAGAGGCAGGTTCGTTTATAGCTTGCATTAAGAGCTTTAGAGACAAGGTTAACACTTTTCAACATAAGAGTTTATTAAGAAAAGGTCAAAGTTGATGCAAATAAAACATTTTACAGAAAAAAGATGTTTCAAAAAGATAAAGACAATATACAGCCACAAAGCAATAAGGTAGAATTGGGAAGAGAGAATACTTGCAATTAATGTCCGAGGGTTGATCAGAGTTCGATCGATGAGCTAGGTAATCGGTTCTCGACTTACAAAGTTACATAGTTACATAGTAGGTGAGGTTGAAAAAAGACACAAGTCCATCAAGTCCAACCTATGTGTGTGATTATGTGTCAGTATTACATTACATATCCCTGTATATTGCGGTCATTCAGGTGATTATCTAATAGTTTCTTGAAGCTATCAATGCTCCCTGCTGAGACCACCGCCTGTGGAAGGGAATTCCACATCCTTGCCGCTCTTACAGTAAAGAACCCTCTACGTAGTTTAAGGTTAAACCTCTTTTCTTCTAATTGTAATGAGTGGCCACGAGTCTTATTAAACTCTCTTCTGCGAAAAAGTTTTATCCCTATTGTGGGGTCACCTGTACAGTATTTGTAAATTGAAATCATATCCCCTCTCAAGCGTCTCTTCTCCAGAGAGAATAAGTTCAGTACTCGCAACCTTTCCTCATAACTAGGGATGAGCTTCGAGTTCGAGTCGAACTCATGTTCGACTCGAACATTAGCTGTTCGCAAGTTCGCCGAACACCGAACAATTTGGGGTGTTCGCGGCAAATTCGAATGCGCGGAACACCCTTTAAAAGTCTATGGGAGAAATCAAAAGTGCTAATTTTAAAGGCTTATATGCAAGTTATTGTCATAAAAAGTGTTTGGGGACCCGGGTCCTGCCCCAGGGGACATGTATCAATGCAAAAAAAAGTTTTAAAAACGGACGTTTTTTCAGGAGCAGTGATTTTAATAATGCTTAAAGTCAAACAATAAAAGTGTAATATCCCTTTAAATTTCGTACCTGGGGGGTGTCTATAGTATGCCTGTAAAGGGGCGCATGTTTCCTGTGTTTAGAACAGTCTGACAGCAAAATGACATTTCGAAGGAAAAAACTCATTTAAAACTACCCGCGGCTATTAATGAATTGCCGGTCCGACAATACACATAAAAGTTCATTGATAAAAACGGCATGGGAATTCCCCACAGGGAAACCCCGAACCAAAATTAAAAAAAAAAAAATGACGTGGGGGGGGTCCCCCTAAATTCCATACCAGGCCCTTCAGGTGTAGTATGGATATTAAGGGGAACCCCGGCCAAAATTTAAAAAAAAAATGACGTGGGGTTCCCCCTAAATTCCATACCAGACCCTTCAGGTCTGGTATGGATTTTAAGGGGAACCCCGCGCCAAAAAAAAAAAAAAAAACCGGCGTGGGGTTCCCCCAAAAATCCATACCAGACCCTTATCCGAGCACGCAACCTGGCAGGCCGCAGGAAAAGAGGGGGGACGAGAGTGCGGCCCCCCCCCTCCTGAACCGTACCAGGCCACATGCCCTCAACATTGGGAGGGTGCTTTGGGGTAGCCCCCCAAAACACCTTGTCCCCATGTTGATGAGGACAAGGGCCTCATCCCCACAACCGTGGCCGGTGGTTGTAGGGGTCTGCGGGCGGGGGGCTTATCGGAATCTGGAAGCCCCCTTTAACAAGGGGACCCCCAGATCCCGGCCCCCCCCCTGTGTGAAATGGTAAGGGGGTACTTACCCCTACCATTTCACTAAAAAACTGTCAAAATAGTTAAAAATGACAAGAGACAGTTTTTGACAATTCCTTTATTTAAATGCTTCTTCTATCTTCCTTCATCTTCTTCTTCTTCTGGTTCTTCTGGCTCTTCTGGTTCTTCCTCCGGCGTTCTCGTCCAGCATCTTCTCCGCGGCGTCTTCTATCTTCTTCTCCTCGGGCCGCTCCGCACCCATGGCATGAGGGGAGGCTCCCGCTCTTCTCTTCATCTTCTTCTTCATCCTCTTCTCTTCTTCATCTTCTTCATCTTCATCTTCTCTTCTTTTCTTCTCCGGGCCGCTCCGCATCCATGCATGAAGGGAGGCTCCCGCTGTGTGACGGCGTCTCCTCGTCTGACAGTTCTTAAATAACGGGGGGCGGGGCCACCCGGTGACCCCGCCCCCCTCTGACGCACGGTGACTTGACAGGACTTCCCTGTGACGTCACGGGGAATGCCACAGGGAAGACCCGTCATGTCCCGTGCGTCAGAGGGGGCGGGGTCACCGGGTGGCCCCGCCCCCCGTTATTTAAGAACTGTCAGACGAGGAGACGCCGTCACACAGCGGGAGCCTCCCTTCATGCATGGATGCGGAGCGGCCCGGAGAAGAAAAGAAGAGAAGATGAAGATGAAGAAGATGAAGAAGAGAAGAGGATGAAGAAGAAGATGAAGAGAAGAGCGGGAGCCTCCCCTCATGCCATGGGTGCGGAGCGGCCCGAGGAGAAGAAGATAGAAGACGCCGCGGAGAAGATGCTGGACGAGAACGCCGGAGGAAGAACCAGAAGAGCCAGAAGAACCAGAAGAAGAAGAAGATGAAGGAAGATAGAAGAAGCATTTAAATAAAGGAATTGTCAAAAACTGTCTCTTGTCATTTTTAACTATTTTGACAGTTTTTTAGTGAAATGGTAGGGGTAAGTACCCCCTTACCATTTCACACAGGGGGGGGGCCGGGATCTGGGGGTCCCCTTGTTAAAGGGGGCTTCCAGATTCCGATAAGCCCCCCACCCGCAGACCCCCACAACCACCGGCCACGGTTGTGGGGATGAGGCCCTTGTCCTCATCAACATGGGGACAAGGTGTTTTGGGGGGCTACCCCAAAGCACCCTCCCAATGTTGAGGGCATGTGGCCTGGTAGGGTTCAGGAGGGGGGGGCCGCACTCTCGTCCCCCCCTCTTTTCCTGCGGCCTGCCAGGTTGCGTGCTCGGATAAGGGTCTGGTATGGATTTTTGGGGGAACCCCACGCCGTTTTTTTTTTTTTTTTTGGCGCGGGGTTCCCCTTAAAATCCATACCAGACCTGAAGGGTCTGGTATGGAATTTAGGGGGAACCCCACGTCATTTTTTTTTTTTAATTTTGGCCGGGGTTCCCCTTAATATCCATACCAGACCTGAAGGGCCTGGTATGGAATATAGGGGGACCCCCCCACGTCATTTTTTTTTTTTTTTTATTTTGGTTCGGGGTTTCCCTGTGGGGAATTCCCATGCCGTTTTTATCAATGAACTTCTATGTGTATTGTCGGCAATGCAATAGCCGCGGGTAGTTTTAAATTTGTTTTTTCCTTCCAAATGTCATTTTGCTGTCAGACTGTTCTAAACACAGGAAACATGCGCCCCTTTACAGGCATACTATAGACACCCCCCAGGTACGAAATTTAAAGGGATATTACACTTTTATTGTTTGACTTTAAGCATTATTAAAATCACTGCTCCTGAAAAAACGGCCGTTTTTAAAACTTTTTTTTGCATTGATCCATGTCCCCTGGGGCAGGACCCAGGTCCCCAAACACTTTTTATGACAATAACTTGCATATAAGCCTTTAAAATTAGCACTTTTGATTATTCATGTTCGTGTCCCATAGACTTTAACGGTGTTCGCGTGTTCGAGCGAACTTTTTTCCTGTTCGCATGTTCTGGTGCGAACCGAACAGGGGGGTGTTCGGGTCATCCCTACTCATAACTAAGATCCTCCAGACCCTTTATTAGCTTTGTTGCCCTTCTTTGTACTCACTCCATTTCCAGTACATCCTTCCTGAGGACTGGTGCCCAGAACTGGACAGCATACTCCAGGTGCGGCCGGACCAGAGTCTTGTAGAGCGGGAGAATTATCGTTTTATCTCTGGAGTTGATCCCCCTTTTAATGCATGCCAATATTCTGTTTGCTTTGTTAGCAGCAGCTTGGCATTGCATGCCATTGCTGAGCCTATCATCCACTAGGACCCCCAAGTCCTTTTCCATCCTAGATTCCCCCAGAGGTTCTCCCCCAGTGTATAGATTGCATTCATATTTTTGCCACCCAAATGCATTATTTTACATTTTTCTACATTGAACCTCATTTGCCATGTAGTCACCCACCCACATTAATTTGTTCAGGTCTTTTTGCAAGATTTCCACATCCTGTGGAGAAGTTATTGCCCTGCTTAGCTTAGTATCGTCTGCAAATACAGAGATTGAACTGTTTATCCCATCCTCCAGGTCATTTATGAACAAATTAAATAGGATTGGTCCCAGCACAGAACCCTGGGGGACCCCACTACCCACCCCTGACAATTCTGAGTACTCCCCATTTATCACCACCCTCTGAACACGCCCTTGTAGCCAGTTTTCAATCCATGTACTCACCCTATGGTCCATGCCAACGCACCTTATTTTGTACAGTAAACGTTTATGGGGAACTGTGTCAAATGCTTTTGCAAAATCCAGATACACCACGTCTACGGGCCTTCCTTTATCTAGATGGCAACTCACCTCCTCATAGAAGGTTAATAGATTGGTTTGGCAAGAACGATTCTTCATGAATCCATGCTGATTACTGCTAATGATATCATTCTTATTACTAAAATCTTGTATATAGTCCCTTATCATCCCCTCCAAGAGTTTACATACTATTGATGTTAGGCTAACTGGTCTGTAATTCCCAGGGATGTTTTTTGGGCCCTTTTTAAATATTGGTGCTACATTGGCTTTTCTCCAATCAGCTGGTACCATTCCAGTCAATAGACTGTCTGTAAAAATTAGGAACAACGGTCTGGCAATCACCTGACTGAGTTCCCTAAGTACCCTTGGATGCAAGCCATTTGGTCCCGGTGATTTATTAATGTTAAGTTTCTCAAGTCTAATTTTAATTCCATCCTCTGTTAACCATGTAGGTGCTTCCTGTGTTGTGTCATGAGGATAAACACTGCAGTTTTGGTTACTGAAGCCCCCCGATTCACTCGTGAAGACTGAGGAGAAGAATAAATTCAATACCTCTGCCATCTCCCCATCCTTTGTAACCAGATGTCCTTCCTCATTCTTTATGGGGCCAATATGGTCTGTCCTCCCTTTTTTACTGTTTACATACTTAAAGAATTTCTTGGGATTTTTTTTGCTCTCCTCCGCTATGTGTCTTTCATGTTCTATCTTAGCCGTCCTAATTGCACCCTTACATTTCTTATTGCATTCTTTATAAATTTTGAATGCTGTGGATGATCCCTCAACCTTGTATTGTTTGAAGGCCTTCTCCTTTGCTTTTATATGCATTTTTACATTGGAGTTAAGCCATCCAGGATGTTTGTTCGCTCTTTTAAATTTATTACCCAATGGAATACATTGGCTAATGCCCTTATTTAATATGCTCTTAAAGCAAACCCATCTCTCCTCCGTATTTTTTGTTCCTAATATTTTATCCCAATTTATGCCTTTTAGCAAGGTTTGTAGTTTAGGGAAGTTGGCTCTTTTGAAATTCAGTGTCTTTGTGTTCCCTTCATGTTTCCTATTTGTGTGATTTATACTGAAACTAATTGACCTGTGATCGCTGTTACCTAAATTGCCCCGTATTTCCACATCTGTTATCAGGTCTGTATTGTTGGTAATCAGTAGATCTAGTAATGTTTTATTTCTAGTTGGTGCGTCTACCATCTGACCCATAAAATTGTCCTGCAAGACACTAAGGAACTGGCGAGCCTTAAATGAATGCGCAGTTCCCTCCGCCCAGTCTATGTCTGGATAATTAAAATCCCCCATTATGTTAACACTTCCCATCCTTGCTGCTAATCCAATTTGTGATAGGAGATCCGTCTCCACTTCCTCCCTCAGGTTAGGGGGCCTATAGCATACTCCCAGTATTATTTTCCCCTTAGCTTCATCCCTTTGGAGCTCTACCCATAAAGATTCCACCATCTCCCTAGCCCCCTCAGTGATGTCATCTCTCACATTCACTTGTACATTATTCTTGATATATAGGCATACCCCTCCCCCTTTTTTACCCTCTCTATCCTTGCGGTATAGGGTATACCCTTGAATGTTTGCCAGCCAATCATGAGAGCTGTTGAACCAGGTCTCTGAAATTCCCACAAAATCCAAATCCTCCTTGTACAACAGTATCTCTAGTTCACCCATCTTGTCCGCCAGGCTCCTGGCATTGGTGAACATGCCACATAGTTTAGACCGGTCGCATATTGTCCTTGTATTGGGTGTTTCAAGATTGCAACTTGGACTTGCTACTAGACTCACCTTGTGTTTTTGTGCTTTGGTTAACCTACCACTAATGCCCCCAATACTACCCTCTGGAATATCTTCCGCGCTGGCTATCACTGTCTCTGGACCCTCCCCCCCATCGCCTAGTTTAAAAACCCCTCTAACTTTTTGTCCATCTTCATTCCCAGCAGATCTGCACCCTCCTCATTTAGGTGCAGTCCGTCCCTTCTATAGTACCGGTTACCGACTGAGAAGTCGGCCCAGTCCTCCAGGAACCCAAACCCCTCCTTACTACACCAGCTCTTCAGCCACTTGTTTACTTCCCTAATCTCCCTCTGCCTCTCTGGTGTGGCTCGATGTACCGGTAGTATTCCTGAGAACACTACCTTGGAGGTCCTTTTCCTCAATTTAGCTCCTAAGTCCCTAAAATCGTTCTTTAGGACACTCCATCTGCCTCTGACTTTGTCATTGGTGCCAACGTGCACCATGACAGCCGGGTCTTCCCCAGCCCCTCCCAGTAATCTGTCCACAAGATCCGTGATGTGCTGAACCCGAGCGCCCGGTAGACAACATACTGTTCGGCACTTCAGGTCTTGGTTACAGATTGCCCTCTCTGTCCTTCTAAGAATTGAGTCCCCTACCACCAGAATCTGTCTTTCCTTTCCCTTTGCTGCCCCCCACTCTCACTGGAGGAGTTCTTCCCCTGGCAGCTAGGAGAGTCCCTCATCTCCAGCAGTGCTGGTCCCTGACTGGTTACACCAATGTCACTCAATGGAGCGTACTTATTGGGATGCTCCAGTCCTGGATCGGCCTCCCTGGCACTTACCCCTCTACCCCTCCTGACTTTCACCCATCTACTCTTTGCTAGTGCCTGCACCTCTTTGTCTCCACCCGCCTCTGTGCTGGCCCCTGCCGGCACCTGCCGTGTACGTTCCTGGCTCACCTTTAGTATGGAGGGATTTCTCAGTGCTGACAGTTGCTTCCCCAGAAGCTTGGCAGATGTTTCTTCTTGGATGGTAAAAGGAGAACTGCCCATTGTCTTGGCATCTCCTCTTTTCTGTCAAATCAAAGGGGGTGTTGACAGTGACCAGTAACCAATCGTCTGGTCATCTTGTTTAGGGGTTGGTTGCTGGGAGGTGTCTACACTCATGACCACGTCCCAGGTAGATTTTGTAATACATATTCATATATCTGCATCTATAGTGTTTACAGACTCCAAATATCCATATTATTATTCAACTTGAGATTTCCTTCAAAACAAGTCTAAACATGCCATCTCTATAACGTATAGCCTGCTTTGGAGGAATAAGTGGTCCCAGGGGTTTCCCATATGACCTGACATAGGGGTGTCTGGACTTGAAACGTTCCATATTATCTGAGGAAACTAAATATGTCCAGATTATGGCTGTGCTATTACTAAGTCAGAAGTTAGGACACATGCTGAAATTTCATACTTATAAGTTGGAGGTGTATTCAGACAATTTACAACCGGGGCCTGTTAGGCCTCTGAATGGAGAGGGTGACAGTTTTACGACAGGCCTGAACACTCTGCCCTTGCAACAAATGTTTTCTACTGACCTAACCTGGTTCTGTTTTCTCTGTTGAGATAACCTTTTCTGTTGAACTTAAAAAGCTCTGAATTCCTAAGACAAGGGAGGAGGGAGTTCAGATTTCTCTGTAATTTTACATGGTTAGCCAAACTGTCATGGCTACTTCCACACAAGATGGCAGCTAGCTACAGCTTTTCATGTCCCGTACGTGATATCGTTACAGATGGCACAGAGAGAAATATTGAGGTTGTTATTGCTGAACTCACTTGAAAATGCAAGTTCCCTGGCTGTCATGCTGATCTAATGTTCTAATATGTCCTGAGCTGATGACCCAGAACAATATGCAGATCAGTTTTATTTTCATTCTCACTTCACTTGCTACATGCTTCTTCTGAGTCAATGGTTCTGAAAGTATTAAATCCCAGAAAATCAGAATTTTGGAAAGAGGTCAGCAATGTCAGCCATAATAATTCTCTTTCCACAGGTTTCTTTCGAGGTTGGCCATACATAGTAGGATGTGATAGTACAGACTTATTCTTTAGATTTCAATAGCCAGACATGAACACTGATTACTTACTGCACGTTGGACCATTTCCCCATTACACCCTATAAACAGCACAATGCAGCCCCATCTCTGTGGAATCAGGATTATCGGGTGAGATTGTAGCACTGCTCCCCAGAGATCCCCTGTATTATACATCAATCCCTATCCATGTATATAGAGAGTAAGGGCATATGTAAAATACAGCCCCAATTTTCAGCATCATCGGGAGGGTTTTACAAACAGTTCCAACTGTTGGAAATGTATGCAAATGTCAAAAGCTGAATGTCAGCTTAAAGACAGAAGTGATCCGGCAGCTTCTATGGACCCCCAATATGTGTGATTCCCCCCCACCATGTTTTCCAGGCTCCAGTAAACCACCTCTGGGCCTGGAACCCACATGGCGGGTGTCACCAAGTAGAGGGGAGGGAGAACAGAGAGCATCTATTTGTTGATCTCTTTTAGGCAGTAAGAACCCAGAAGCAACATTTGTCACTTCCGGTTTTGCTTGTCACTTTTCCCAGCAGTTCTGGCCACAGAAAAAGCTAATGAAGCACAATATACACTCTGTTAGCTTCAGACGTGCAGGGGAGACATCAGGGGTCTAAAAGACTGCTGATGTCTCATTAAAAAGACCCTGTTGAAATAAATATACTATCAAATAGGGGACAATTGGTTCCCTCTGTGAAAACAATAAGGGTAAGTGGAAAAAAAAAGGAGGGTACACAAAAGCACGTAAAACTTTTGCCACCAGTTGTTTTGTTTTTTGCACACGTCTGAAAAAACATTTTCAGCCTGAAGATCACATTATATATTTTCTGAGAGCAAAGACACTGGAGAATAAAATGATAGTAGCTACAATTCTTTATGTCTCACAATATTATCTCAACCGTTTACAAAGTACAAATTTTCAGTAATAAAAATACTAAAGTTAATTTTAGGGCACACAAGCACAATATAATGCTCAGTTTATAAGTAGAATATAAAAGATGAGGTTGTTCTGAGTAAATAGAAACCCTAAAGTTATTATTATTATTATTCAGGATTTATATAGCGCCAACAGTTTACGCAGCTCTTTACAATATAAAAAGGGAGACAATACAGTTATAATACAATACAATACAATAGGATTAAGAGGGCCCTGCTCAGAAGAGCTTACAATCTAATAGGGTGGGGCAGGTGGTACAAAAGGTTGTAACTGTGGGGAATGAGATGGTGGAAGTGGTAGGAGATTAGTTGGAGACGTGATAGGCTTTCCTGAAGAGATGAATATTCAGGGATTGCCTGAAGGTAGCAAGAGTAGGGGATAGCCGGATAGATGGAGGTAGCGAGTTCCAGAGGATGGGAGAGGCTCTGGAGCAATCCTGGAGACGAGCATGGGAGGAGGAGATGAGAGAGCTTGAAAGCAGGAGGTCTTGAGAAGAGCGGAGAGGTCGATTTGGGTGATATTTGGAGACAAGATTAGTGATGTAGCTTGGGGCAGAGTTGTGAATGGCTTTGTATGTTGTGGTTAGTATTTTGAATTTAATTCGCTGGGTGATTGGGAGCCAGTGTAGGGATTGAAGTAGAGGGTTGGCAGACACTGAGCGGTTGGTAAGGTGGATAAGTCTGGCAGCAGCATTCATGATAGACTGAAGAGGGGATAGTTGCAATAGTCAAGGCGAGAGATAACAAGGGAGTGAATGAGGAGCTTGGTGGTTTCATTTGTTAAAAAAGGGCGAATTTTAGAGATGTTACGGAGGTGAATTCTACAAACTTTTGACAGCGATTGGATTTGAGGCTGAAATGACAAGTCAGAGTCTAGGATTACACCTAGTACCCTGGCGTGAGGGGAGGGCCTGATGGTTGCATTGTTGATTTTGATGGAAAAGTCATGGAGGGGGGCACGGGCGGGGGGGAATAATAATAGCTCAGTTTTAGAGAGATTTAGTTTAAGGAAGTGGTGCGACATCCATGCTGATATGTCAGTTAGTAACTGCTTGCTGGGAAGAAGCTGGATGCATTGCTTGAAAGCAGAAAGTAGGGGTCTGGAGGAGGACCAGAGGAGGGCTGGAGCTCTCCTGCAGCTGCAGGAGAGGTGTGAGGGCCACATGAAATGGCCTGGAGGGCCGGATTCGGCCCGCGGGCCTTTCTCTGGTAAAAGGATCTGGAGGGTTTCTCTGGTAAAAGGATCTAGAGGGTTTCACTGGTAAAAGGATCTAGAGGGTTTCTCTGGTAAAAGGATCTAGAGGGTTTCTCTGGTAAAAGGATCTAGAGGGTTTCTCTGGTAAAAGGATCTAGAGGGTTTCTCTGGTAAAAGGATCTAGAGGGTTTCTCTGGTAAAAGGATCTGGAGGGTTTCTCTGGTAAAAGGATCTGGAGGGTTTCTCTGGTAAAAAGAACTAGAGATTTTCTCTGGTAAAAGGATCTGGAGGGTTTGGTTCCACTTGCTTCATGAATCATACAAGGTTGACTAACAATTATTTATTCTAATGTGCTTCACTTGACATGTGTAGTAAGGTAAAAGAAAACAAAGTAGACATGGCGCTGTTCTATATATATTCCTAATACCAGATGTTTTCGTTTGGAGGATTGATTGTAAAAGAATTGTTAATAAAACCACTACCACTACCGATTAGTGGAATAGGTCAAATAAGAGAAAAAAAGGATAAAATACAAATAATTCTACTGTACTATGTACCTGCTGGTAAGTGCTGTTAATTAAAACCCAATTAAGGGTAAACAGAAGTGTCCGTTTGAAAACAGCTTGATCTCCTAATTTTCCTGTGAACGTGATTGTGAAAAAATGTTTTGGGTATAAATTATGAATAAATCAATCCGATATGATAATACTGATGTGTTAAATAAATAAACTAAGTGTATATAATACAAATCCGTGGACTAAAAATGTGGTGTTTATATATGTATAGATGCGTTACATACTGTGAACACCATTCTCTGTTTATCAACATGAAAAATAAAAATAATAAATAATAAGAATGAATATAAACGAATAGTCTAAAGCAAATAATTATGTGAAATAAGCTTGCTCCAGATGACGTCACAGTGACGAAACGCGTAGGGCAGAGTCAGCATACATCCTTGCATCATTTCCTGCTTCAGGCGCTGGTGTCAGCAACATCTGTACCCATGTGACTGAGCCCTTAAAGTTGCCCCCCCCAAACTATGACTGCACAGATATTTAATGTTGAATATTCTGCTTGTAGTGCATTGAATGTGAGTATTAAAGTATTGGGACATGCATATACACTGCTGTTTAACCTTATAGGAATGCTTTTTTTTGTACACTGTTCTAAATACTCTTGTTTAGTTACAGATACTGCAAAAACAAGCCCTACCCAAAGTCCCGCTTTTGTAGGGGTGTCCCAGCTTGTATTATTCCAGTTGAATTTGAGTACCGTCACCTCGTACTCCATTCGTGTATCCAGTAGGAACGGTCTGTCTGTTTGTGCTCCGGCCGGCGCAACAGACTTTGATTCTTTTGTTCTACAATCTTGTAAGTACATTACTTCTTTTTTTAATAAATTGTCGTTGGTTTTACACTATTTGGAGCATTTATTTATTCCATGCACCACAACATCCATATGCTGATCTGAGTTGCTGTGAGGTGGCCTTCCAGTATCTGGATATTGCCTGCTGTCCCGTGGAGCCAGTCTATGGTATAACACACGCTCTCCCTGATCCTCTGTGATGGGGGATCATGGTGTTTTGGTAAGGGCACATTCCTGCTGATATTGTTGGTGTATTTGAAGACAATTTGTTCACTTTTTATGGACTATATTTCACCACTCACTGGTGTATGTTATATTATACTGTTCATTTATGTTTTTTATGTGTGCACCTAGTGTGTTTCATTTATTTATTATTTGCCATTTAATATATTATGTATATAAGTGATTGGACTATGTCCAGAAAACAGAGACAGGACTCCCAATCCCTATGATAAATGGGAAAAATGTAAAGAGGGAAACAGGGCTCACTCTGAAAGAAAGGTAGGATTTTAAAGGGAGATGATGTGTCTGTTTGGGGTGAGCAATACCACAATGGTTAATATAAAAATATAAATTTTATTGAAAACATATAAGATGTACAATGCAAAAATTCCAATCAAAAGACATGATACGACCGTACATAAACTTGTACTATGAAATCAGTTGTGATCAGCCAACATGTTTCGCATATTTGCTTCATCAGGGCATTAAAAACATCACAGATTTAATATAAATTGTATACAAAATGCAAATCATTAATATGGTTAAAAGTGTCAGATACATAAAAAGACAATAATTCATTGCGTAGGTAAGAAACAATTAGATGCAAGGTAACATGATTGAGCTCACCTGGTCTAATACCAACAGGAGAACCACTGAGTAGGCATCATTACAGCCAAATGTCTCTTTATGGACCACCTGGTGCTAGTTGACCCATGGATGCCAGATCCTAATGGGCCATGCCAGTAGGGGAACTGGACCGTGTTCACAATAAATGAGAATCTGGCAATATTAAAGAAATTAGTGATAATAATAGTAATGGCAATAATAATCAAAAATATATATAATAATACTAATTATAATAATAATTAGCAATAGGGCAAGGGGAAATTCATTTGGCAGAATCCTCCTGCTTTGGCATGATAGTATAACCGATGTTGACCTGAATAAGTTCAACCTCAGATACCTATGATGACAACAATAGTAAAAATAGTAATGAAAAAAATAATATTGAAAAATAAAGAATATATAACAATATAGTAATTACATATTATTATATTAGAGGCCAGATATCAATAACTCATTTAAGGGGGCTTTTCATGATATAGGTTGAAAAAGTTATTATTAATGCCAAAAAATGTTTATTAATTTTAATAGTAATACAGTATGTATTACTATACAGTGGGCTAGATGATATTCCACCATAACTTATCAATAAGAACTCACCTGCTGTGAGTAGGGATGAGCTTCTTGTTCGAGTCAAACCCATGTTCGACTCGAACATCGTCTGTTCGCCGAATTGCGAACGTTATGGGCCGTTCGCGCCAAATTCGTGTGGCGCGTCACGGCCCATAATTCACTGCGGCATCGCAGTGCATTGCTGGCTGATGATTGGCCAAGCATGCACTATGACCCGCATGCTTGGCCAATCACAGCGCCGTCAGTAGAGAGAGCTGTAATTGGCCAAAGCCAGGGTGGCTTTGGCCAATTATGGCTCAGGGGGTTTAGAACACGCCCCACACTATATAAGGCCTATGTAGTGTGTGTTCCGGCATTGAGATACATAGATAGACAGAGAGACAGTGTCATTTCATTTGAGTTAGCTAGATTAGGCAGGACAATCAGTGAGTTAGCTGCACTTACAGTGTATTGGGTATATATATATGCATCCCAGGTGTTGCAAATATATATATATATATATATATATATATATATATATATATATACACTGTATTCAGTTTAGCTAGATCCGTTCCTGTTATATTCTTACTGACAGGCAGGCTTGTCTTGTTACAGTATTTAAAGCTACCTGAAGAAAATTGCGGGTGTTCTTTTGATCCTATTAGTACCACAGTCAGGCAGCTAGACTATTTACAGTTAGTGCAGTGCGTCCTGCTCACAGTGTTCAGCTAAAACTACAAGTTAGTGCGGTGCGTCCTGCTCACAGTGTTCAGCTAAAACTACATGTTAGTGTAGTGAGACTTCTGCACAGTGTTCATCTAAAGCTACAAGTTAGTGCAGTGCGTCCTGCTCACAGTGTTCAGCTAAAACTACAAGTTAGTGCGGTGTGTCCTGCTCACAGTGTTCAGCTAAAACTACAAGTTAGTGTGGTGCGTCCTGCTCACAGTGTTCAGCTAAGACTACAAGTTAGTGTAGTGAGACCTCTGCACAGTGTTCATCTAAAGCTATAAGTTAGTGCAGTGCGTTCTGCTCACAATGTTCAGCTAAAACTACAAGTTAGTGTAGTGAGACCTCTGCACAGTGTTCATCTAAAGCTACAAGTTAGTGCAATGTGTCCTGCTCACAGTGTTCAGCTAAAACTACAAGTTAGTGGGGTGCGTCCTGCTCACAGTGTTCAGCTAAAACTACAAGTTAGTGTAGTGAGACCTCTGCACAGTGTTCATCTAAAGCTACAAGTTAGTGCAGTGCGTCCTGCTCACAGTGTTCAGCAAAAACTACAAGTTAGTGCGGTGTGTCCTGCTCACAATGTTCAGCTAAAACTACAAGTTAGTGGGGTGAGACCTCTGCACAGTGTTCAGCTAAAACTACAAGTTAGTGTGGTGCGTCCTGCTCACAGTGTTCAGCTAAAACTACAAGTTAGTGTGGTGCGTCCACCTCACAGTGTTCAGCTAAACCTACAAGTTATTTTTTGTGAGCTCTGCACAGTGTTCAGCTAATGCTACCTGTAGAAGGTTGGTGGTGTTTTCCTGATCCTATCACTACCACAGGCAGCTAAAAAAGCTACAAGTTAGTTTTTTGCGAGCTCTGCACAGTGTTCAGCTAAAGCTACCTGTAGAAGGTTGGTGGTGTTCTCATACTACAGGCAGGCAGTTGATTTTGCTAGCTGCAGTATCAGTACGTATTTATATATATATATATATATATATATATATATATATATATATATATATATATATATCAATATATCCCAGCTTAGTGCAGCTACAGGCCATTAGTATGTCTGGAAGGCCAAGAAGGAGAGGCAGACAGTCACAAGCCAATAAGAGAGGGCAAGCAGGCTCTGTGTCTAGTGCTGGTCGTGGAGACGGTGCATCCTCATCAGCACGTGGCCGTGGGACACGCTTGGCCTTTTTTTCGTCAGCTGGCTGTGTTGAGCCGCAACATGCGGAAGACTTGGTCGAGTGGATGACCAAGCTGTCCTCATCCTCCTCATCCTCCCTCACCCATGCCCAGGGTACTTTGTCTGGCAAAGCAGCGGCCTCTTCCCTCGGCTCAATGTCATCAGTGACTCCGCTCCCACCATGTCCTCCTGAGGAGTACCTCGAACTGTTTGACCACAGTGTTGGGTACATGCTCCAGGAGACACAAAATAAGACAAACTAAGATATTCCGCGCTTAGGACAATGTTTAAAAGAGAACTGCAGCCCCCACAAAAAAATGGAAAAACACCGAGGTGAAATCCAAATAATAATAAAAAACTCTAGTGGGGAATATGGCGCTGTTCAAAAGTGTATTTAATTAAAATGATACCCTAAAGAATGTGTGGTTGCCTCAGATGACGTCTTGATGACGAAACGCGTAAGGCGTGGTCGCGTTGGTACGCATACGTCGCTGCAAAGTCTGTTGTTCGTTCACTTCCGGTTTTTGGCAGATCGGCTGTGGAACGCACGCCACTGCCTCGCTACTGTTTCAACTACCGGCTCTCCACTAGCCGGCAGAGAGTCGGCTATCTCTTAGTCAGGCTTCATTTGTTTTATCGATTTTAATTACTTCATTTTTATGTCAGCTGACTGGCTAAATAAATAAAAAAATTTTGGATTTACACTATGAGGCTCCTCTCTTCTCCATACATATGGATACGCTCTGGTGGACTTTTTTAAAGGACTAGCGATAACCCAACCAGGAAGGAGATCGCGGAACCACAGAGGGGGACACCGATCGATTCCTACCAGTGGATTTACTTTCATTTGCCCATTATCCCTGCAGGGGTTGGGCTTTCCGGTGAGTGGGGACACAAGTGGGGGTTCCAGAGGAAGAAATTACACAACGATCACAATAATTTGCACAGGATCTTTTTGGAAGCAAAGACACTTTTCACAGATTTTTTCTTTTCTTTTTTTGCATATAGAACTTTAACTTTGCTTGGGCACCTATATCATTTGGATTTGATTTTTGAAAATTTTGGTGCACTACCACATCAATTATTTATTACACCATTGATTATACTTGTGCATTATTTGGGTATTTTTTTTTGTGCGTTTTTCTTGCGATTTTGTAAACCAGCACCAATATCACCCACATTTATATATTGGTTATGTTTTACGTTTTTGAGTGCATGTATTTCTTTTATGATTATTTACACCTCATTTGCACTTGGCTTTTTTATATTATGTGATGTTTTACATTTGTGGCATATACACATGATATGCTGTTCGTTTACCATTCATACATTTGTTCACAGTACTTCTCACATATTGCAACCACACATTCTTTAGGGTATCATTTTAATTATATACACTTTTGAACAGCGCCATATTCCCCACTAGAGTTTTTTATTATTTTTTTTTACATGCTCCAGGAGGATGCCCAGCGTTTGGAAGGCTCTGATGATGAAACTGAGCTCGATGAAGGCAGTAATATGAGCACGGACAGAGGGGGTGCCCAAGAAGGACAGCAATCTGGCAGTCATGCTCCCCCTGCTGCAGCATACTGCCAGGTTTGCTCCAGTGATAAGGAGGGAGAGGATGATGAGGTCACTGACTCAACGTGGGTGCCTGATAGGAGAGAGAAGGAGGAGGAGGCGGCACATCACCAACGAGGCAGGATGCCCTCCAGGGGCCAGCCTAAGGGCAGCACATTGACTGCATCACACCCCAAAGCTCCACATGTGCAGGGCGCTGCAGTCTCTGCACGTTATTCAAAAAGTTCTTTGGTGTGGGCCTTTTTTGAGACGAGTGCATCAGATCGCACCGCTGCTATTTGCAACATATGTCTCAAACGTATCTCGCGTGGCCAAAACATCTCCTGCTTGGGTACCACATGCTTGACCAGACATATGTTGACCTGCCATGCAGTTAGTTGGCAAGCGTATCTAAAAGACCCACACCAAAGAACAAAGAGGACCTCTCCTTGCTCCTCATCAGCTGAGATCTCCAACCCCACAATACCTTCAGTCCTCTCTGATACCTGCACTGAGAGGAATGAAGGTGTAGAATTAGGTGTGTCGCAGCCAAGTACTTGTGGGCAATCTGCTTTTGTACACCGACGTCAGATTGTACCAGGCAAATTTCCTTGCCCCAGCTGCTGCACCGCCGAAAGAAGTTTGCTCCCAGCCATCCACATGCCCAGCGGTTGAATGCTAGCTTGGCAAAATTGCTAGCACTTCAACTGCTGCCTTTTCAGTTGGTAGACTCTGCCCCCTTCCGTGAGTTTGTGGAATGTGCGGTTCCTCAGTGGCAGGTACCCAAACGCCACTTTTAGTCACGGAAGGCGATTCCGGCTCTCTACCGGCATGTGGAAGGCAATGTCCATGCCTCGCTGGACAGGGCGGTCAGCGGTAAGGTGCATATTACCACTGACTCATGGTCCAGCAGGCATGGACAGGGACGTTACCTAAGTTTCACGGCACATTGGGTGACTCTGCTGGCAGCTGGGAAGGATGCAGGACAAGGTGCAGTAGTGTTGGAGGTTGTTCCGCCACCACACCTCCAAAATGCTAATGATTGTGACACACCTCTCTCCTCCACCCCCTCCTCTTCTTCTTTCTCCATGGCCTATTCCTGTGCTTTGTCCTCGGAACCAGTGGTGCTCCGTAGCCGTTCAAGGGGCTACGCAAGTACGCAGGCCGAAAGATGCCATGCGGTGCTAGAGCTGGTGTGCTTGGGGGACAGGAGCCACACTGGGGCAGAGGTTCTGTCAGCTCTGCAGGGGCAGGTTCAGAGGTGGTTGACGCCACGCCAACTTAAGGCAGGAATGGTGGTTTGTGACAATGGCACCAACCTCCTCTCTGCCCTCCGACATGGACAAATGACCCATGTGCCCTGTTTGGCTCATGTCCTTAACTTGGTGGTGCAGCGGTTCTTAGGCAGGTACCCGGGCTTACAGGATGTCCTGAGGCAGGCCAGGAAAGTCTGTGTGCATTTCCGCCGGTCATATAATACCAGTGCTCGGCTGGCAGACCCCCAAAAAGGAGTTTAACCTGCCCAAGAACCGCCTAATCTGTGACATGCCCACCTGGTGGAACTCAACGTTGGCCATGCTGCAGCGGCTGCACACACAGCAGAGGGCCATCAATGAGTACCTGTGCGACTATGGCACCAGGACAGGGTCAGGGGAGCTTGTTTTTTTTTCCCCACACCAGTGGGCCATGATCAGGGATGCATGCACTGTCCTGTCACCATTTGAGGAGGCCACGAGGATGGTGAGCAGTGACAGTGCATGCATCAGTGGCACTGTCCCCCTTGTCCACCTGTTGGAGCACACGCTGCATGGAATAATGGACAGGGCACTTGAGGCAGAACAGAGGCAGGAAGAGGAGGACTTCCTTAGCTCTCAAGGCCCCCTTTATCCAGACAGTGTTCCTGCATGCCCGCCGATCACACAGGAAGAGGACGAGGAGGAGGAGGAAGATTGTGTCAGTATGGAGGTGGAGCCTGGCACTTAGCATCAGCAGCAGTCTTTAAGGCATGGGTCTTCAAACTATGGCCCTCCAGTTGTTCAGGAACTACAATTCCCATAATGCCTAGTTATGTCTGTGAATGTCAGAGTTTTACAATGCCTCATGGGATGTGTAGTTCTGCCACAGTTGGAGGGCCGTAGTTTGAAGATCCCTGCTTTAAGGGATCAGTCCCAAGAAACACATGGACTTGTACGTGGCTGGGAGGAGGTGGCTGCGGACCATGTCGTCCTTAGTGACCCAGAGGACTCTGGACCGAATGCCTCAGCAAACCTACGCTGCATGGCCTCCCTGATCCTGCAAAGCCTGCGTAAGGATCCTCATATTCATGGTATCAAGGAGAAGGACCAATACTGGCTGGCAACCCTCCTTGATCCACGTTACAAGGGTAAGGTTGCGGACCTTATCTTGCCATCGCATAGGGAGCAGAGGATGAAACATCTTCCGGAGGCCTTGCAGAACGGTCTGTGCAACGCGTTCCCAGAGACTGGGAGGTTACAAACTCCTGTTTCTGGACAACGTGTTGCTGAGGCTTCGGTCAGTCAAAGAAGGAGCGGTAGAGAAGGTGGCCGCCTGACCGATGCGCTCAGACAATTTTTTGGTCCGCAGCCCCAAGGTATGATCGGTTCCAGAAACCATCGCCAGCGTCTGTTTTACATGGTGCAGGAATACCTAGGGGCAAGATCTGACTTGGACACCTTTCCCACCGAAAATATACTGGGTTACTGGGTCTTGAGGATGGATCACTGTCCAGAGCTTGCACAGTATGCAATTGAGCTACTGGCCTGTCCTGCATCCAGCGTTCTTTCGGAACGCACATTCAGTGCTGCTGGAGGCTTTGTAACCGATCACAGGGTGCGTCTGTCCACCGACTCGGTCGATCGACTGACCTTCATAAAAATGAATCAGTCTTGGATCACCACCAGCTACCAAGCACCTGATGCTGATGTAACTGAATAATTTTTTTTTGAAATCTCAGATCCCTTCAAAGACTGCCTATGCTGATGCTGAGTGACTATCCCTGAGTCATTATCCTCTTCCTCCTCAATCATCACGCTGATAGCTTGTAAGAACATTTTTGGTTCTGGGCGTCACCACCAGTGCCTAAGGCCCAATTTTTCAGCCCCTGTTTAACAGGGGCGTGTAATTACATTTTTTGATGCAATACTTTGCAGCAGGGCTCGTTTCTGCGTTCCAACTAGAGTATCTGTGAGGGGTTGCAGTGTTGTGGCACCAGCACCAGCGCCTAAGGCCCAATTTTTCAGCCCTTGTTTAACAGGGGCGTGTAATTACAATTTTGGTGCAATACTTTGCAGCAGGGCTCATTTCTGCGTTCCAACTAGAGTATCTGTGAAGGGTTGCAGTGTTGTGGCACCAGCACCAGTGCCTAAGGCCCAATTTTTCAGCCCCTGTTTAACAGGGGCGTGTAATTACAATTTTGGTGCAATACTTTGCAGCAGGGCTCGTTCCTGCGTTCTAACTAAAGTGTCTGTGAGGGGTTCCAGTGTTGTGGCACCAGCACCAGTGCCTAAAGCCTAATTTTTCAGCCCCTGTTCAACAGGGGCATGTAATTACAATTCTTGATCTAATATTTCACAGCAGGGCCCATTTCTGTACCCACCAAGAGCGACTGAGGACTTACAGTGTTGTGGCACCAGCACCACCACCACCAAAGGCCCAATTTTTCTGCCCTTGTTCAACAGGGGCATGTAATTACAGTTCTTGATCTAATATTTCACAGCAGGGCCCATTTCTGCACCCACCAAGAGCGAGTGAGGACTTACAGTGTTGTGGCACCAGCACCACCACCACCAAAGGCCCACTTTTTCTGCCCTTGTTCAACAGGGGCATGTAATTACAATTCTTGATCTAATATTTCACAGCAGGGCTCTGTGAGGGCTTACAGTGTTGTGGCCACAACACCTAAGGCCCAAATTTCTGCTGAGTATATAGGGCAGGCCCCTACTTTCAAACATCTAACTTACAAACGACTCCCACTTGCAAACGGAAGGAGACAACAGGAAGTGAGATGAAATCTACCCCTAGGAAGGGAAATTCTCTCCTGTAAGAGTTAATATGGGAAAAACATTTCTCCTTTACACTGATGCTTTCCAATCCTTGTTCCACAAAAAAAACAAAATTTTCAAAAAACATTTGTCATTGGGACAAAAAGTGAGGTGAAATCTTCTGAAGAGGAGGACAGACAGCAAAACAAATGTCACAGGGGTGATAACTCTTCCCTATGTTTTCCAAAAAGCTTAAAAAAGATTTTTTTGGCTGGAGCTAAACACGTTAAAAATGTACCCATTCAAAATTACAAACAGATTCTACTTAACAACAAACCTACAGTCCCTGTCTTGTTTGCACCGCCTGTATACTGCTGTTCAGAGTATATAGGGCCTGGTGGCCCCAAACCTTTCCTTATTTTAATTTGGGTGCGGGGTTCCCCTTAATATCCATACAAGACCCAAAGGGCCAAGACCCAAAGGGCCATGCCGTTTGTCTCACTGATTTTCATCCATATTGCCAGGACCCGACATTACATTAAACCCGCAAGCAGTTTTAAATGAGATTTTTTCCTTTAAAAATGACATTTTGTGCAGGGACTGTTCTAAACACGGGAAACACGTGCCACTTTACAGGCATACTATAGACACACCCCAGGTACGATATTTAACCATGCGTTTACACCTTCTTTATTGTACGCACATGGTTAAAAAATATGGCTGTTATACACTTGCTTATGGTGGTTTTATTAGATCACAGTTAGTTTTTGCTGTTTTTTTAAAAAGTCTTCATCTATTTATTATGAATTTTCACAAGTGCAAAGATAAGCCATGTCCCGGGTTGATGTTTCCATTTAGGATTCCCATAAATCGTAATGCAGTTTCCGTTTCCGGGAACCAGACACTCCCTGCTGACAGTCGGTGGGTATATTAACATCTAGGGTGACAAGGAAGCTCCACCCTCGCTGACGAAGTCCGTGTGGACATAACGCCGCGTACGGGGGCGGAGCCTAGCTTTTGACGTCACCCGCAGCCATCTCACAGCTGTTCGGACGCGAAGAGCCTGTTTTAGCTTGCAAATTTGTATCCACTGTGCTGCGCTGTTTAGCACTTTTTACAGCATTATCCTATGTTACTTTTATCTGAATAAATTTGTCATATGGAATACACTTAGAAGTTCTTTCATTTTTGGGACTGCTATATGACACACCGCACTGAAGGTTTATGAGTTTCCATCTGGGATATCTGATGAGCGATTTCCATAGACGAAATCCAGTTTATGTGTTTCTGCCTGGGGTATTTGATGATCGGTGTCCTTAGATGAGATCCAGTCTTCACCCAGTTTGTATGGAACTCAGGCTCGTATGACCTCCTGTAATTAAGGGGTCGACCTTGTCCGGTAAGCGCATTCATATTATTGAATTGGCGATTATTGGTGCCCGATGGAATATTATCAGCATCTTTTTACCAAGAGGAATTGTTTATTCATGTGACCATAAGGACTTTTTCTTCTGATCATTTGCACTGCACTAGTATTGTTTTTTAAGTGAAAGACCAACACCACCATTAGCAGAAAAAATAAAATAACAGGTATCCGCGCTTAGTAAAAATAGGTGAACTGCAGCCTCCCTATTAAAGAACTTCACCAAAAATGAAGTCCAAAGAGTAATTTAGAAACAGGGATAGGGAAGGTGGCGCTGTTGAAAGAGAGTACACATAAGAGGTGTCCCTAATATAATTGAATTCATTTAATTAAATGAATCCTGTGATAACCAATTAAAAATAAAAATATAAAATATATAAAAAATATATCTTATAAAAATGTGAATAAAGTGAATTTATCTAGGAATTCAGAATTAAAATTAACAAAGCGATAGGTGCATTCAAAACTCTTTAGCAATAATTCATGATGTATACAAAAATTCATCAAAAATAAATCAATGTCCATGAACAATAGTGCAACAAATATTAAAGTGACATCTGCTACTTCCAATAGTCCATAAATCAGTCAAAAACCATGACCAATAATCCCAAAAAATAAATATATATAAAAAAATCAGGTGGTGAATCCGATAAAGTGACAGTCTGTGGACAATAATCAGTGCAACAAGGATTTTTGTTAAGGTGACTGTTCAGTGCTCCCCTCCTTCTTCAATTTTCCCCTCTTGTATCTGCACTCACCAGAGCGCCTCACTCCTGTAGGGGTAAAAGGCGTAGTAGTAGTATCCAAGTGACGGTGTCCCCCTTGCCGGGATTCCTCTCCAGATCACACAGCTCATCCAAACAGGGTAGATCAGTTACCCCGGGATGGGTCTTACTCCACTTTAGATATTTAGATGGGGACTTCAGTTATTCTCCACCTTGGTAGGACAAGTAAAAAAGCCAGCAGGCCTCCACATATATTTTAAGAAAAATAGGACCTCATAGTGTAAATCCGCAGAACAAAGTTTTTATTATATTAAAAAGTGTACTTTAAAAAAAAGCTTGACAGAGCTCCAATGCTCCGACTAGTGTGGAAAGCAAGCTATTTCCGCTATTCCGGCATGCATTCCACTGCCGTGGTAGCAGAAACTGGAAGTCCAGAGGAACCAGATGTGACGTGTTGCGTACCAAGTATGTTCTGCCTTATGCATTTCGTCACACAGACGTCATCTGAGGCGCTGCCATATTGGTACACCCTACGTCATTAAATAGCGGGTGGAGGTGTCGCGGTGGCCAATAGGGATATAGCCAATTACCACATAACATATCACAGGTCCGCTCCGGCTACGCGAGCTCAACCCCACTATAATATGGATACTCCAGGCTCTGTCATGAGGCGCCCCCTGGTGGTGGAGACACAAAGTGGTGGCAGCGACAACTCCTCCGCTAGTACATATTATATGAAGTCACATAATGGGAAAACGACAGTAAACATTAAATGAAGTACTAGTTAGAAATAATTATATAAAATGAAGTCCTCAATGGGCAAAGCAAATGAATCATATTTGCAGAGGGAAAAATTATAATATATATATATATATATATATATATATATATATATATACACACACACACATATACACACACACACACACACACACACACACGCACACACGCACACACACACATCCCCAAAAAAGTGTTCCATATAATGGATAAAAAATATTATTACATAACAAGAAATATGTATATCTTGTAAATTGATATATATATACATATATAATGTTAGAATGTTAGAAACATTATGGAATTACTTGAGAATGTTAAAAAGGAGATTAAAAAGGCAATTAAAAAAATAAGAAAAGAGAGATGAGGACATTATATAAAAGTAATAGAATTTTATAAAAAAATATATTTACTGCTCATGAATTGTTTTATATAAAGGTAGGCTATTTAATAAAAATTAAAATTTGGATAAAAAGCATTTGAGGTCTATATCTATATTAAACCCTCTAGGCACTAGGGAACCTAAATGGTATATCTATTGGGTTTCGTTTTGGGATATCTATATCTTCTTGTTACTTCCCCTCCAATGGTCATTGATAGGATCTATACTGTAGATTATTAATCCGGAAGAGTCCCTATTGTGGAATTCATCAAAGTGTCTGGAAAGGTTATGTTTAGGGAATCCTTTATGTTATTAATATGTTCCCTAATCTGTATGCAAAGAGGCCTAGTAGTTCTGCCCACGTATTGTAACTGACATGGGCATTCGATGACATAACTCAAGTGAGTGCTGTTACAGGTAACTAATTCCCTAATTTGGTATTCCTTGCCAGTTCTAGATTTAAAAGACACTTTCTTTCTAGGTTGATTTTTACTAACACAGCAGGCCAAACATCTCTGACACTTATAAAAACCTTTCAATTGGGAAAACAATTTCACAGTTTTGGGTAGGTCAATCACATTAAGAACCAACTGGTTTCTAAGAGTAAGTGTTCTTTTATATATAAAACGGGTTTTTTTGGGAGCATCCTCGCTAAGGTTCTATCGGATTTTAAAATGGGCCAGTATTTCCTGACAATGTGTTCGATTGATCGGTATTGATTAATAAAGCCTGTGATGAAAGCCATGTCCATTTGTGGGCTATTATTTATCTTCTTCTTCTTCACTAAGATTTCCGATCCATATTTTCTATTTCCATTTTCAACATCACCATGGATTCCTTATGGCAGGGGTGTCCAAACTTTTTTCAAAGAGGGCCAGATTTGATGAATAGAACATGCTTGAGGGCCGACCATTTTGCCTGACATTCTTTAAACCATTAAAATTTGGTCTAAGTGTGTCTGTCTGAGCGCTAATACACAGCACAACAAGAACTCTCTTGCCTTTGTGCTGTGTGTGGTGAATAGATGAGCTCTGGCATGTTATATGGATATACCGTATTTAATCGGCTTATAACACGCACTTTCACTTTAAAAAGGAAGTTTCAGGAAAAAAATTTAAATTTTAAATAAAGAACTGTGAAGCAAAATAAGGGTCAGTGCCCATCAATGCAGCCTAATCAGTGCCTATCGGCAGCCCCCACTCCATTGCCATGAATGCAGCCCCCACAGTATTGCCATGAATGCAGCCCCCACAGTATTGCCATGAATGCAGCCCCCACAGTATTGCCATGAATGCAGCCCCCACAGTATTGCCATGAATGCAGCCCCCACCGTATTGCCATGAATGCAGCCCCCACCGTATTGCCATGAATGCAGCCCCCACCGTATTGCCATGAATGCAGCCCCCACCGTATTGCCATGAATGCAGCCCCCACCGTATTGCCATGAATGCAGCCCCCACCGTATTGCCATGAATGCAGCCCCCACCGTATTGCCATGAATGCAGCCCCCACATTGACATGAATGCAGCCCCCACTGTATTGCCATGAATGCAGCCCCCCCATTGACATGAATGCAGCCCCCACCGTATTGACAGGAATGCAGCCCCCTACATTGCCATGAATGCAGCCCCCACCGTATTGACAGAAATGCAGCCCCCACCGTATTGCCATGAATGCAGCCCCCACAGTATTGCCATGAATGCAGCCCCCACAGTATTGCCATGAATGCAGCCCCTACCGTATTGACAGAAATGCAGCCCCCACCGTATTGACAGAAATGCAGCCCCCACCGTATTGACAGAAATGCAGCCCCCACATTGACATGAATGCAGCCCCCACATTGACATGAATGCAGCCCCCACCGTATTGACATGGATGCAGCCCCCACCACATTGACATGAATGCAGCCCCCACCACATTGACATGAATGCAGCCCCCACCACATTGACATGAATGCAGCCCCCACCACAATGACATGAATGCAGCCCCCACCACAATGACATGAATGCAGCCCCCACCACAATGACATGAATGCAGCCCCCACCACATTGACATGAATGCAGCCCCCACATTGACATGAATGCAGCCCCCACATTGTCATGAATGCAGACTCACCATTGCCGTCAGTGCAGCCTGATTCATGTCCATCTGCAGCCTTGGAGGAGACAGGGAGGGGGCGGGACAAGGGCCAACAGATATACAGGAGAAATTGTCCAATGGCAGCGCAGGAGACGGGACTTCCTTTTACACAGGACACCGTGTAAACAGGAAATTCTCCTGTATCCTGTACGGCGCTCGTCCCGCCCCCTCCAAGGCAGCCAGCATATCTATCTTTTGTGGCGCTCTGGGATTCGTTAGGGGCCACAAAAGATACATATGTCAATATTACCAGACGGGCCGTCCGAAACCGGATCGCGGGCCGCGATTGGCCTACGGGCCGGATTTTGGACATGCCTGCCTTATGGTAACCCTTATCCACAAACTTCTCTACCAGAGTGTCAGC
The DNA here is from genome assembly GCA_037953035.1 of Aquarana catesbeiana. Classification (NCBI taxonomy): domain Eukaryota; kingdom Metazoa; phylum Chordata; class Amphibia; order Anura; family Ranidae; genus Aquarana; species Aquarana catesbeiana. The sequence continues at coordinate 233,844 of JBBHAA010002777.1, forward strand.
CTGGGCACGGTAATCCTCCAAATTGTGACAATTCCGTCGTACTCTCATCAGTTGCCCTTTGGGCATATTTTCTTTCCACTTAGGGTAGTGGCAACTGGAAACCGGTATATAACCATTACGGTCAGTAGTTTTAAAAAAAGTTTTTGTAAATATATCACCCTCTTTAAAAATTTGCAAATGTAGGTAGTCTGTTTCTTATCACACTTGCCCGTAAATGAAATTCCATATTTATTCTTATTTATATCCTCTAGGAATTTATGAAAGGATTCAGGGGTTCCTTCCCACAGGAGGATTTAAAAAAATGTTTATTTCTGGACGCCTCTTAGCATATATATATATATATATATATATATATATATATATATATATATATATATATATATATATATATATATATATATATATATATATATATATATATATATATATATATATATATATAATAGATGCGACCTATCACAACATACTACACATAATTCAAGCAATGACTAGCCTCCATCCCTAATATGTATACAACAAAAAAGAGAGAGGAAATGGGACTTTATATGAGGCAAGTCATTGAATAGTTTATTATTAAGGAAAGTGTCAATCTGTAATACAGGACACAATCCGGTGTAATACATTTACATAAATATGAATATAAAACAGTTGTACAGAAGAAGGTACAGAGTAATAAATAAACATCTTGATTACAAAGGGACACTCATCCATTCATAAAAGTTCAATGAACATGATCAATTTTACATGGTAGACCAAAATTGTTTAAAGCATCTGTTTGATATAACTCGACGCACGTTTCATGGCTCTGGCCAATCATCAGGAGTAAGATGCTCTGAAAGTAAATCAGTAATGTTTATAAGTAGAGGTCGACCGATATGGGTTTTTCTCTGGCCGATGCCGATATTTAGAAATCGTGGTGGCCGATGGCCGATATATGATGCCGATTTTTTTTGGGCCGATATATTAGGCCGATTTTTTTTTTTTTTTCTTTTTCCCTTCATCTCATAAAATCTAACAGTTAGACCCCTTTCACAATGGGGCGTTTTTCAGGCGCTTTTGGGCTAAAAATAGCGCCTGTAAAGTGTCTGTAAAACGGCTCCCCTGCAGTCTCAGTGTGATATCCTGAGTGCTGTCACACTGAGGCGATGCGCTGGCAGGATGTTAAAAAAAAGTCCTGCAAGCGGCATCTTTGGAGCGGTGTATACCACCACTCCTGCCGATTGAAATGAATGCGCACCGCTGCCGAAGCGCCTGCAAAGCGTTTCGGCAGCAGCGCTTCAGGGGCACATTTAACTCCTTCCTCGGCTGCTAGCTGGATTATAAGCGCCCCGCTAGCAGCCGAATAGCGCTGCTAAAATGACGGTAAAGCGCCACTAAAACTAACAGCGTTTTACCGTCAACGCATGCCCGCTACAGTGTGAAAGCAGCCTTAAAGTGGTTGTATAGTCTTTTTTTTTTTACTTTTACCTACAGGTAAGCCTATAATAAGGCTTACCTGTAGGTAAAAAAAATATCTCCTAAACCTGTACGGTTTAGGAGATATTCCCCTTGCTATGAGCCGCTGACTGCAGCGGCGCATGCGCACAGGGGATTCTCGGCTGAAGGCCCGGCAACTGCCCGGCAAAGTGATGATATCGCGGCTCCAGCCACTCACAGCGCTGGAACCACGATACCCGCGATACCCAGAAGGCAACATGTCAGCTACCTCGGCGTGGACCAGGTAAGATACTGACGCCTCGTTCTAAGGTATTTCATAATGAGCTAGTATGCGGTGCATACTAGCTCATTATGCCTTTTGCTTTACAGGGGTAAAAAAAAAAAAAAAAAATGTTCAGCGGGTATACAACCGCTTTAAGTAATAAGTGATACAGAAAATTTTTTACATTTAAACATTTATTAAACAAAACAAACCTCCAATCAGTTCACTTGTATGTATAATTTAGATTTAAAAAAATAACTATATCTTAAATATTAAATACACAAAAACAGGTAAGCAAAACTTTTGGAAAAAAAAATGGGCTCACTTTACTGCTTATTTTTTTTTTTTTATTTCATTAGTGTATTTTTTTTTTTTTTTAAATTGCGTTTGAAAGACCACTGCGCAAATACCGTGTGACATAAAATATTGCAACAACCGCTATTTTATTCCCTAGGGTCTCTGCTAAAAAATATATATATATAATGTTTGGGGGTTCTAAGTGATTTTCTAGCAGAAAATACAGGATTTTTACTTGTAAGCAACAAGTGTCAAAAAAGATTTAGCCTTTAAATGGTTAAACTGAGAACTTCTACACATGGAGTTTAATTCTATTGACAGAAGAACTTGAAGAGATACAAATGTATCTTCTTATCAGATTTGGCAGGCTGCCCAGAGGAGGAGAGAAGAAAACATCAGGAAACTTGCATTGACTTCTATTACAGAAGTCATTTGCAAGTCCCGCTGAAGTTATAATCAGCTTTTTTTATCAGCACAATCGGCTATATCGGTGGACCTCTATTTATAAGTAGGGATATCCTTTAAACGGAGAAACAATCTCTCAAAAATAAAGGTGTGTAACTTACAGTGCGGTCAAATGGTGGCGCCCAACCTAAGATCCAAAGGGAGAAGGGGGACAAGGATAATCATCTCACCCGGGGCTGAGGTGAGGAATCCCGTCCAGGCCAGAAAACAGCAGCCAGGTGAGGACCAGGTGACCATGTCACAACCATGTGGTTTCTGGTGTGTGCTTATCAGTCCAAACTGCTCTGCAATGGTAGGAAAATGACATCATGTGAAATTAATGTGTGTAAGTAATGAGTGGAGCCTATATCAGTAGGTGAGTGAAGTGATGAATGGTGTTGTGATAGAGTGTATGAACTAAAAAACAAAGAAAAAACCCCGCAAAAATAAAATAAAAAAGTATGATTGTGTCCAAAACAAAAGTGAATAATGGGCTGTGTAATGTGAAAGCTATAACCCAAAGAAATGTAGTGACAAATATGAGGCAAATGAAATTGCCTTGTGTGTGGGTCTGTGACTGAAGGCAATTTCATTTGCTTCATACTTGTCACTACATTTCTGAATGAAGTGGGGTCTCCCAGTGGAACAATATGAAATCCAAATGCTGTTTCTAGGGCTCCCGGCAAAATTCTTCCATATATAACCCGATTTCGTGGTGGCTCATAGAAGGTAAAAAAAGGGGCCTCATAGTATAATACCGTTTTTAAAAAATAGGATTTATTTAAGGTAAAACAACTTACATTCTCCGTATTAAAAAAGCGCTTATAGTAAAACTGATGGCAGGCAGTGGAGTCTACCGACGCGTTTCGTCTACTCAGACTTCATCTGGGGTACCCTACCACTGCTGCCATACTCACTTATATAGGTACCAAGACCCCCTTTGATGAGAATCCGGCGCGTGTCACTTGTTTACATGCACTTCCGGGTATCACCAAAATGGCGGCCCCGCGTGCGTTCCAGGCCTCTTTCTGATACCCACTATGCGTTCCAGCCTTCTCTCATAGAAATAGAGAATAAATATGCCCATTTAGCACAGGATTCCCAAATGTTATGAATACTGGGTGTATATAGTTGCAAAGTGTAAAGAAATAGTAAAGAAATAGTATAAATTGGAGAGGAATCATCCGGATATCTCACAGGAAGTGAGTGGAACCAGATGGCCGCTCTTCATGACGCAAATAGCGTCATCTTCCACCCTAGTGGAATGCAAGCTAGGCGGCCATCCGCCGTATGCGTGCCACGCCTTAGTGCAGCAGTAAACATGGCGCGATGTCGTCACCAGCGGTCCGGTCCGACAGCACACCCACCGCTAAGGAAGTGACGCGCCATTGTGTAGCACATACTGTATATTATGTAGATAAACAGCTATGTGTATACAAAATAGCCTAATATTTGTTCAATATGTATTTTAAAACCGAAAACAGTGTGAAATCCCTCATTATAGGACTAATCTTGATGTGATTGTGAAAACAAAAATTATGAAAAATAATTAATAGAGGTGCTGCAAATGTGCATAATAACATATAGTGATCTATCTGCATATTAATAGCAGATATATATGTTGCACTGAAGCAATAATTCTAGGTGTATGTATTTATGGATTTTCACCCCCACACACTTGGTGTAGCTGTCTACTTTATGTGCAATATTGATGTGGGCTGAAAAAAGAAAAAAAGGAAAGAAAAAAACGTGACTCGAAAGCAGTAAAAAAAGTTAATAATATAATATTATACCAAAAATCTCCTAAACTTCATAGTCCTGGAGAATATACAAAAAATCCTCTGTGATACAAGGTCATAGAGGGTATAGGTCCAAGACGGATTCTCAATAGGTGGTCAATATTATACAAAATTACATACACCATATGGAAAATAACAAAAATAAAAAAAAGGAAAAAATAAATAATAACGTGTACAAAAATACACATAAGTATAAAATGTCATATGTGTAGTGCCTAATTGTCTAAATGGATATATCTAATCCCACCAACCTGTAGGCCCTAAAATTCACTGATGAAAGTATTAATACAACAGGTAATGCCTATTTGCACTTTAATATTTGTTGCACTATTGTTCATGGACATTGATTGATTTATTTGCACATTTTGATGAATTTTTGTATACATCATATGAATTATTGCTAAAGAGTTTTGGATGCACCTAACACTTTGTTCATTTAATATATATTATTATATTATATATTTTATATTTTTATTTGGTTATCACAGGATTAATTTAATTAAATGAATTCAATTATATTAGGGACACCTCTTATGTGTACCCTCTTTGAACAGCGCCACCTTCCCTATACCTGTTTCTAAATTACTCTTTGGACTTCATTTTTGGTGAAGTTCTTTAACCACTTGAGCCCCGGACCATTATGCTGCCTAAGGACCAGAGGTCTTTTTCCAATTTGGCACTGCGTCGCTTTAACTGCTAATTGCGCGGTCATGCAATGCTGTACCCAAACGAAATTTGCGTCCTTTTCTTCCCACAAATAGAGCTTTCTTTTGATGGTATTTGATCACCTCTGCGGTTTTTATTTTTTGCGCTATAAACGGAAAAAGACCGAAAATTTTGAAAAAAAATGATATTTTCTACTTTTTGTTATAAAAAAAATCCAATAAACTAAATTTTAGTCATACATTTAGGCCAAAATGTATTCGGCCACATGTCTTTGGTAAAAAAAATGTCAATAAGCGTATATTTATTGGTTTGCGCAAAAGTTATAGCGTCTACAAACTAGGGTACATTTTCTGGAATTTACACAGCTTTTAGTTTATGACTGCCTATGTCATTTCTTGAGGTGCTAAAATGGCAGGGCAGTACAAAACCCCCCCAAATGACCCCATTTTGGAAAGTAGACACCCCAAGGAAATTGCTGAGAGGCATGTTGAACCCATTGAATATTTATTTTTTTTGTCCCAAGTGATTGAAAAATGACAAAAAAAAAAAAAAAAATATTTACAAAAAGTCGTCACTAAATGATATATTGCTCACACAGGCCATGGGCCTATGTGGAATTGCACCCCAAAATACATTTAGCTGCTTCTCCTGAGTATGGGGATACCACATGTGTGGGACTTTTTGGGAGCCTAGCCACGTACAGTTTCGGAGGCCATGGAATGCCCAGGTGGCACAAAACCCCCCAAAATGACCCCATTTTGGAAAGTAGACACCCCAAGCTATTTGCTGAGAGGCATATTGAGTCCATGGAATATTTTATATTTTGACACAAGTTGCGGGAAAGTGACACTTTTTTTTTTTTTTTTTTTTTTTTTCCATAAAGTTGTCACTAAATGATATATTGCTCACACAGGCCATGGGCATATGTGGAATTGCACCCCAAAATACATTTAGCTGCTTCTCCTGAGTATGGGGATACCATATGTGTGGGACTTTTTGGGAGCCTAGCCGCGTACTGGACCCCGAAAACCAATCACTGCCTTCAGGATTTCTAAGGGTGAAAATTTTTGATTTCACTCTTTACTGCCTATCACAGTTTCGGAGGCCATGGAATGCCCAGGTGGCACAAAACCCCCCCAAATGACCCCATTTTGGAAAGTAGACACCCCAAGCTTTTTGCTGAAAGGCATGGTGAGTATTTTGCAGCTCTCATTTGTTTTTGAAAATGAAGAAAGACAAGAAAAAACATTTTTTTTTCTTTTTTCAATTTTCAAAACTTTTGTGACAAAAAGTGAGGTCTGCAAAATACTCACTATACCTCTCAGCAAATAGCTTGGGGTGTCTACTTTCCAAAATGGGGTCATTTGGGGGGGTTTTGTGCCACCTGGGCATTCCATGGCCTCCGAAACTGTGATAGGCAGTGAAGAGTGAAATCAAAAATTCACGCCCTTAGAAAGCCTGAAGGCGGTGCTTGGTTTTCGGGGTCCCGCACGCGGCTAGGCTCCCAAAAAGTCTCACACATGTGGTATCCCCGTACTCAGGAGAAGCAGCAGAATGTATTTTGGGGTGTAATTTCACATATTTCCATGGCATGTTTGAGCAATATATCATTTAGTGACAACTTTGTGCAAAAAAAAAAAAAAATATTTGTCTCTTTCCCGCAACTTGTGTCGCAATATAAAATATTCCATGGACTCGACATGCCTCTCAGCAAATAGCTTGGGGTGTCTACTTTCCAAAATGGGGTCATTTGGGGGGGTTTTGAACTGTCCTGGCATTTTATGCACAACATTTAGAAGCTTATGTCACACATCACCCACTCTTCTAACCACTTGAAGACAAAGCCCTTTCTGACACTTATTGTTTACATGAAAAAGTTTTTTTTTTTGCAAAAAAATTACTTTGAACCCCCAAACATTATATTTTTAAAGCAAATGCCCTACAGATTAAAATGGTGGGTGTTTCATTTTTTTTTTTTCACACAGTAATTGCGCAGCGATTTTTCAAACGCATTTTTTGGGGAAAAAACACACTTTTTTTAATTTTAATGCACTAAAACACGCTATATTGCCCAAATGTTTGATGAAATAAAAAAGATGATCTTAGGCCGAGTACATGGATACCAAACATGACATGCTTTAAAATTGCGCACAAACGTGCAGTGGCAACAAAATAAATACATGTTTAAAAGCCTTCAAAAGCCTTTACAGGTTACCACTTTAGATTTACAGAGGAGGTCTACTGGAAAAATTACTGCACTCGATCTGGCCTTCGCGGTGATACCTCACATGCATGGTGCAATTGCTGTTTACGTTTGACGACAGACCGCCGCTTGCGTTCGCCTTAGCGCGAGAGCAGGGGGCGACAGGGGTGTTTTTTTTTTTTGTTTTTTTTTTCTTTATTATTTTTTTGCTTTTTTAATCTTACTTTTAAACTGTTCCTTTCATATTTTTTTTTTAAATCATTTTTATTGTTATCTCGGGGAATGTAAATATCCCCTATGATAGCAATAGGTAGCGACAGGTACTCTTTTTTGAAAAAATTGTGGTCTATTAGACCCTAGATCTCTCCTCTGCCCTCAAAGCATCTGACCACACCAAGATCGGTGTGATAAAATGCTTCCCCAATTTCCCAATGGCGCTATTTACATCCGGCGAAATCTAAGTCATGAAATACTCGTAGCTTCCGGTTTCTTAGGCCATAGAGATGTTTGGAGCCACTCTGGTCTCTGATCAGCTCTATGGTCAGCTGGCTGAATCACCGGCTGCATTCTCAGGTTCCCTGTTGAGACAGGAGAGCCAGAGAAAAACACGGAAGACGGTGGGGGGGGCATTCCCTCCCACGGCTTGTAAAAGCAGTCTAGAGGTTAATTAGCCGCTAGGATTGCTTTTACATGAAAGCCGACCGCTGGCTGAAAAGAATGATACCAAGATGATACCTAAACCTGCAGGCATTATTCTGGTATAAACACTCAAAGTCGTGAATGGCGTACCTGAAGACAAAAAAATGGTTAACAATGGTTAACAATAAAGCACAGTAAAGTGTAAATAATTACACACCTGAAAAACAAACATGATAAAACATAATAACAATAACAATAACAATAACAATAAAACATTGCAGAATAGAATACAGTAAAAAAGAGCAGAACAATAGAGAGAGAGAATAGAGAGAGAGAGAGAACAATAAAACAACAACTATTTTTTTTATTTCATATTTTTTTTTTTTTTACACTTTTTTTGTAACTAACTTTTATAACGGTAACCGGTTCCAGGTTCGGGTCTCTCAAAATGCGATGGCATCTTGGGAGACCCTGTGAAAGTGCGACTAGTCTGTGGAATGCTGTACCCTACGCTAATACTCAACTAGTGAATGGTAGCGTTCAAAACTTTCACCAATGCAAAGACCAGGATTGTCAGGACAGGAGGGACAATAATAGTGGGTGTCACGCCTATATCCGCGCTTGCTGCAGACACTACCTCTTTTTTGGGGGGGTTCGTTGGGTAGGGGTACTCGGGAGGACATAAAAATGCCTCTCATGCAGCCGACTGCATTTGGTTGGGGATGTGAATGGGGGAAGTACGGGCGCTGCAGAAGCGGTGGGTTCCCAATTAGGATTGGCAAATGCAGCAGGAAGGGCACTATGGGCACGACGGGCCTGTGTTTGTCTTTTTGGTGGCAGCGGGACACTACTTGTGCTTGCCACCTCACCAGCTTCAACTGCACTTATGGGACTCGCCACATCACCAAGTGTTACTGCAGTGCTGGTTTGACTACGACCGGGGTGTACTAGGCCGCTGGCGCTTGCCAGTTCACCAAAACGCTACCAAAAAACTGTTAGCGATCGCAGGGATCAGGCCTGACTCTGCGAACGCTGCAGTTATGCGTTTAGTGTTTTGTAAGTGACAGTGATCGATCGATACTGCACTTGGGTGGGCTGGGCCGGGCCGGGCGGAGGGGCAAAACGCAGGTGCTAGCAGGTATCTGGGCTGATCCCGCTAACACTGCGTTTTTGGGAACCCTAAACTGCTGGTGACGCTAGTATAGATCTGATCGGATCAGATATTGATGCGATCAGATACTATACCACTAAGGGAGGTGTACGGTGCGTGCGTGGGTGTTAGCGGTACTGGCGCTAATCTGACGCTGCCTGGGGCTGGTGCTTGCCAGTTCACCAAAATACTACCAAAAAAACTGTTAGCGATCGCAGGGATCAGGCCTGACTCTGTGAACGCTGCAGTTATGCGTTTAGTGTTTTGTAAGTGTCAGTGATCGATCGATACTGCACTTGGGTGGGCTGGGCTCGCCTGGGCGGAGGGGCAAAACGCAGGTGCTAGCAGGTATCTGGGCTGATCCCGCTAACACTGCGTTTTTGGGAACCCTAAACTGCTGGGGACGCTAGTATAGATCTGATCGGATCAGATATTGATCCGTTCAGATACTATACCACTAAGGGAGGCGTATGCTGCATGCGTGGGTGTTAGCGGTACTGGCGCTAACCTGACGCCTGGGGCTGGTGCTTGCCAGTTCACCAAAATGCTACCAAAAAAACTGTTAGCGATCGCAGGGATCAGGCCTGACTCTGCGAACGCTGCAGTTATGCGTTTAGTGTTTTGTAAGTGACAGTGATCGATTGATACTGCACTTGGTTGGGCTGGGCGGAGGCACAAAACGCAGGTGCTAGCAGGTATCTGGGCTGATCCCGCTAACACTGCGTTTTTGGGAACCCTAAACTGCTGGGGACGCTAGTATAGATCTGATCGGATCAGATATTGATCCGATCAGATACTATACCACTAAGGGAGGCGCATGCTGCGTGCGTGGGTGTTAGCGGTACTGGCGCTAATCTGACGCTGCCTGGGGCGACGCATATCACCGCCGGGCGATCGGGGGGCTAAACCTTTATTCGGTAATAAACGGCGGGTGCCCTGACACTATAAAAAATAAACAAACTAACCAGCGTCAACCGTAACGGTTATACGGTGATCAGTGGTGAAAGGGTTAACTAGGGGGCAATCAAGGGGTTAAAACATTTATTAGGTAGTATATGGGGGTCCCTGACGCTATAAAACGCTGACGGCGAACCTAAATATTTACCTCACTAACTAGCGTCACCAGTGACACTAATACAGCGATCAGAAAAATGATCGCTTAGCGACACTGGTGACGGGGGTGATCAAGGGGTTAAAACTTTATTAGGGGGGGTTAGGGGGGTACCCTAGACCTAAAGGGGGGTAATACTAACTGTCCCAACACTGTAACTGTCACAAACTGACACTATGCAGTAATCAGAAAAAAAAAAAAAACAAAACTGCTGGTGTCAGTTTGTGACAGGGGGGGGGGGGTGATTGGGGGGGATCGGGGGGCGATCGGGGGGGGGGGGGATCGGGGTGTTTTGTGTGCCTGGCATGTTCTACTGTGTGTGTGTAGTGTTGTGCACTCACAGTGAAGTCTTCTCTCCTCGGGCCGGAACGGAAATTACCGAGCCGAGGAGAGATGACATAATTTCCTTTGCTGCTGTTTAGCATACAGCAGCAAAGGAATGATTCGATTGGCCGGCGGCGATCGCGAGGGGGGGGCCACGAACGGATAGTCTCCCCCTCATCACCGATCGCCGCTGGACAAAAGACGACCGCCTCGGGCCCCCCACCCTGTACGTGATTTTGCCTGTCCGTGCCACTTTGCCGACGTACATCGGCGTGAGGCGGTCGTCAAGTGGTTAATAGAGAGGCTGCAGTTCACCTATTTTTCCTAAGTTATTTTATCTTTCACCTAAGGGTGTCTATATTTTTGCAGCTATGGATATCTTTGGATATATGACAAATAGGAGTATTGACATTGTAGGCATTTTTAATCAAGAACAGGTCAATAATAGACAGGATATGAATGGTTTGTTCAAGCAATTAAGACACACCATGGAAAAGCAATTAAGGGTGTGGTGTGATATTGCTACTCTTGAAATTGGAGAGAATATGACACCAAGAAGGTTGAGATGGGATCTCAACCCCAATGATAGCTCCTAGATAAATTCACTTTATTCACGTTTTAATAATATATATATATTAATATATTTTATATTTTTATTTTTAATTGGTTATCACAGGATTAATTAAATTAAATTAATTCAATTATTTTAGGGACAACTCTTATGTGTACCCTCTTTGAACAGTGCCACCTTCCCTATCCCTGTTTCTAAATTACCATTGGCAGAAAGGAAGGGAAGGTCAAAGTACCACCCTGTCCTTGTGAAAAAAAACAGATAAGGTGGCTTACAGGAGAAGCCACCAACTCCGACACCCGCCGCATCACAGCGACAAGGCAGGCAAATGTTTGCGAAAACGTAAGCAAGGTAATATCCCAAATGCTCTCAAAGGGAGGCTGCGGAAGAACCAATAGCACCAAAAATCAACTCCCATGGAGGAAATGGGGAGCACACAGAGGGCACTACCTGATGAACCCCCTGAACGAAAGTTCAGACCAAAGGGACCCTAAAAGAAAACAGCCAGAGCAACGACTTGACCCTTGATTGTGCGCAACGCAAGCTTCTGATCCATACCACGCTGGAGGAAGGCCAACACAGGAGCCACCGAGAAGAACAAGGGTGGAACCCCAAGGCTGCACACCAAAGATATAAGCTCTCCAGGTGTGAAGATATATCATCCGGGAGGTAGATTTGCGAGTCATTAACTTAGCCGGAATCATCTAGCCAAACAACCCCCATCCTTCAAAACCTGGCTTTCAATAGCAATCCTGTCAAGCCAGCGACGGTAAAGCAGAGCGGAACACTGGCCCCCGAGAAAGGTTCTGTTGAGGAGGCAGCTGCCAGAGGGCATCCGCCACCAACCGCACCACATCGGTGTACCACAGACTGTGAGGCCAGCCCAAAGTCACGAGGATGACCTAGACACTTCCAGCCCTATCCTATGTAGTAGATGAGAAACAAATCTGAGGGGCGGAAAGGTGTAGATGAGAATGTACGTGTCCCACAACGCCACCTAGTGCATCTGTCACATCAGCCAGAGCATCCAATGAGCTTGCCATGGACCTCTGAAAGCAGGAGAAAGTCCACCAGTCGCCGAAAATAGCAATCCCTTGTTCCAAGAATCTGGACCAAGAACTTGGTAAAACACCCAGAGAGTGGAAGCCGGACTGAAGGGCAGCGTTACAAATTGGTGAAGCGCGTTCCTGATAGCAAAGAGTAGGAAATACTGATGTTTCTTGCAGATGGGAATATGTAGGTAAGTGTCCTTGATGTCTATAAACGCCAGAGAAAAAAAAATATAAATCACCCTGGGTGAGGGAGGCCACCACTGAACAAAATTGATTCCATTTTAAATTTGTGAACCTGCACAAAGGCATTCAAGGTCCTTGAGGACCCGGATCGGACAAATCCTGTCAGTTATGGAAACAGATTGGAGTACAATCCCCGGAAAAGCTCTGACTTGGGCACTGGAACAATCACTCCCTGAAGGAGCAGATCCTGAGCAGATCCTGCACAGCCCCGTACAGAGCTCGAAGACATGCTGGCGAGCACCACAAATTGGCGAAAAGAAAATAATTCTATTTTTTAGCCCAAAAGAACGATTTTGCATGACCCACTTGTCGGGAATGAGAGTCCAAGGGCCCAGAAACCAATGAAGGTGACCCCCCACCCTGGAAATTAATTGGGCCAAATCCTCATGCTGGGGAGGAATTATTTGTGGTCTTGGAGGGCGGCTGGGGCCAGGGGCACATGGTGCCACTGGCGGGAGTCTTGAATGGCTGGAGCTCTTAGACTAGGACCCAAGGGAACAAAATATCTGCGTATGTGCCATGAAGGTCAACCCAGCCCTCCTATGTGGTTCCTTTCCCTTCTTGGTCTGAGAAAAGGAAGGTACATTTGCCACCTGTATAGGGTGCTTGATAATATAATCCAGGATAGCCCCAAACAAATGGTCTCCCTAAAAAAAGGCAGATCCGACAAGGCCTTCTTCAAAGTCTGGTTTGCAGACCAACCTTAGAGCCACAAGACTCGCTGAAGCACCCCATTGAAATGGAGAGCTTTGAAAGAAATGGAGCAGTATCCAGGGAAAGGCATGAATGTATTGGACCCCCTGGATCAACTGGTCCGCCAGGGGGACATATGCCTGGGGAACTAGACAAGACGTCAGATCTGTCACAGACTTTTGGCCTTTGCTTGTGGCCAAACACTGGTCGTAATGCCAACCGCAAAAGGGAGCCTGGCGCGCGCTACCGATTAAAATTTGCAGTCCACAGGATCCTTAAAGGACGGACAATTCCTCCCCCGGAATTACCGGGGCTTTATTATACAATGAAACATGTGGATCCCCCACTGGAAGAGAAATGCACTTCCTCAGAAGGGGCTCCTAAAAAAGGGAAGAACTGCAAGCTCCTGAGAAGTACCAATGGACGCTCTGGACATTCCCACCCCTTTAGACAGGTCTGTCACAATGTTCAGGGTAGGGAAATATCTCATTAGACCTAGTAACTGTGTCCAAGAGGGACAGGCACCTCGTCTGACACCCCACCCAGAGTCTCCAATTGGAAGCCTTGGCTGCGATGACAGCACTGACCAAGGGCCCCTCCTGTGCCAAGACAGAGAAAGAGGACCCATCCACCACAGACCGCAGAACAGTACAATGGCCCCTCAGCTCCAGGCGAGCATAGCAGACAGCACACCAAGGGTCAGCAGGGGTAAAGCCTATAGGCAAACAGCTGAGCAGCAGCCAGCAATGCGGTAGATAAGCAGTCCAACAACCAGGTAAATCTGCGGCTGTACAGCGTGCCTAGCACACCACCCTTCAATGGGGCAAGGAGACTGGGCTGCGGGTAGCAAGGCAAGGAAGGCTATGCAGCCATTACTGCCCCAGGTGTTGGCCAGGCTCCAGTAAAATGGCCGCCAGTCATGCCACACAAAAATGGGGGCCACAGCCACCCAATTGGATCCACCACCAGAGGCTATATCAAGAGGGAGGCGGGTGCTTCCAGGCAACTGGGTGCAACCGCAGGCCAGCCAATTTATCTGCCCCCCCAGGAAGTGGCGGTGTGCTGCCCCAGACAATGAGAGCGGGTGCCCAAAATTAAGATTTTGGGCAATGGAGCCAGCCGAGTAGGGCGCAGCATACATTTTTGGAAGGCCCGCCACAGGGGGGCCCAATTTGGAATCCCAGCCCCTGAAGCAGGCAAGCTGGGACTCGAACCTGCTACATGCAGGTCACCAGGAGTTCCAGGCAGCATACAGTATGCTGTCTGGGACCAAGCTAGCCCACACCTCACCCTGCCCCCCGCTGGACCAGAGGACTCAGACCACCAGAACCACCCCCACATCTGCAGATTGCCAGGAGACAGCAAGCCCATCGAGGGATCCAGGTAGTACATGCAATACCCATCGTAGGCAGGCAAAGTAGAAGGGGGTTGGGGGGGAGGAGTGTAAGACAGACCAGGGCAGAGGGGGAGGAGGGAACTCGAAGGACCGACCATCCCAGGGAGTACCTGCGCCCCACACCGCATCCGGGAGGGGGTATCTATTTACCATTCCAGCTGGAAAAGGAGGGTAAAGCTCCCAAGACAGATCCTCCTCTCCACTGAAGTGGGGGGCTGTTGGCCAGGGGTAACACTGTGACAAGGACTATAGTTGCCCGGTCATATGTGTAAAAACACATTAGGAGGGAATTAAATAAAGCTGCTGTGCTACTTTTCTGGCGTTAATCCCTCTTGTTATTGTATTGCGCCAAATTCATGCAGTATTTCTGACACTTTTGGTTCTGACAGCGACTCATACACCAAATTCAGGTAGTTCTAAAATGTGCCACTTTTACGTTGCATCGCATTGAATGTGCCAAATGTAAAAGTGGAGCTAAATAAAACCAACTCTCTTTTGATGTGCAGAGAGAAAAACTGTCTCAGACATATTTCACAAAAATGTCTCTTATCCACCTGGCATCCGCGCTATAGCCGAATGACGGCTACAGCGCGGACCTACATTCCCGGGAGGACGTCATATGACGTCTTCCCCTGTGCACGCTCCCTGCGCGCGCCCTGCAGGGCGCGCGCCGGGCACGTTGTGATCACCGAGTCACTGAGACTCGGCTGATCACCGATCTGTGTAAGGGGCCGGTCCCGGCCCCTTACCATGTGATCAGCTGTCAGCCAATGACAGCTGATCACATGATGTAAACAAAAGATCGGTAATCGTTTTTTTTTTTTTTACTCACGCTGACAGCGCGAGTAGAAAAAAAAGCCGATCACCGGATCGGATGTGAGGGACATCGGTCCCCAAGTGGAAGAGGCACATCTGCCTCATCAGTACCCAATAAAAGTGCCACCTAATAGTGCCCACAGTGCCACCTAATAGTGCCCACAGTGCCACCTAATAGTGCCCACAGTGCCACCTAACAGTGCCCACAGTGCCACCTAACAGTGCCCACAAGTGCCACCTATCAGTGCCCACAAGTGCCACCTATCAATGCCCACCTGTAGTGCCAATCAGTGCCACCTGCCAGTGCTGCCCATCACTGCCACCCATCAGTGCCCATCACTGCCACCCATCAGTGCCCATCACTGCCGCCTATCAGTGCCCATCACTGCCGCCTCATCAGCGTACATCAATGAAGGAGAAAAATTACCCGTTTAAAATTTTTTAAAACAAAATATAAAAAAATAAACTTTTTTTTTAAAAAAAAATCAGTTTTTAAAATTTTTTTAATAAAAAGTAAAAACCGCAGAGGTTATCAAATACCACCAAAAGAAAGCTCTATTTGTGGTGAAAAAATGATAAAAATTTCATTTGGGTACAGTGTTGTATGACCGCGCAATTGTCATTCAAAGTGCATCAGCGCCGAAAGCTGAAAATTGGTCTGGATAGGAGGGGGGTTTAAGTGCCCGGTAAGCAAGTGGTTAAGCATTCTAAAAGTGGTGCCAAATTCAAGTACAAGTTCCAAACAGGTACATGAATTTGGCGCATTCTTTACCTCTTGCAGGAGAGACACTTTTGCTAAATCTGTCTGCCCCAGTCTTTATAAATTCCAGGAATAGATTTTAATGGATGCTGTCTTAATTGCCACATCTTGAGTCACTGCGACAAAAAAAACAAAAACTTTTGGGTGATTCTTGTTGGCAATCTTACATTGAAGTCTATGGGAGTAGTGCCTCACAGGTCGTACATTTGTCACACTGATACACATCGGCAAAGTGGAACGTTCCCGTGAATCGCCGTATGGGTACGTCTTCCCCTTTTAAGAGCTGCCCGCGCCATGGCAGGGGATCCGATGCGCGTGCCCGGCGGGTGCGATCGCCGCCAGCCACCTGCGATTGCGGGAACGAGAGCAAGAACGGGGATCTGTTCTGTCAGGGGAGAAGAGACATATCGTTTGTTCCTAGTAAGTAAAAACAATGATATGTCTCCTCCTCCAGTCAGTATTAACCCCATACAGTTAGAAACACTAACTAGGGAACACATTTAACCCCTTGATCGCCCCCTAGTGTTAACCCCCTCCCTACCAGTGAGATTTACACAGTAATTAGTGCATTTTTATAGCACTGATCGCTGTATAAATGTCAACGGTCCCAAAAATGTGTCGGTGTCCGATCTGCCCGCAGCAATGTCGCAGTGCCGCTAAAATAAATAAATAAAATTGCAGATCACCGCCATTACTAATAAAAAAATTAAAAAAAAAAAATAAAGGGGGAAGGGGGTAGGGAAAAAACAAAACAAAAAAACCCCCGGATTGCAGTATCCCATATTGGTGCCACTCCTATGTTCGTAGGATTGAACACCATAATTTGTACATAACGCAATACATAGACTTAATTCACCATAAGATGGCAGAGCACTACTCAGACAACAGGGATAGACTGGAGTGACCCCTCGGAAAGTCACATAGTTAGTTACAATGTTATGTTGGAGCTCCCTCGTTTGAATTATACTTAGATCTAAGCTTATTACTTAACTTCGGACAGAGGGCACTATCCCCAGCACTGATGGATAAACCAAGCTGGTACCATTAACCTACGACTATCTGCCTGAGACCCCATTCACACAGGGGCAACACGACTTGCAGGTCGCCTCAGCGAGGCGACCTGCAAACGAATGCCCGGGCGACTTGCAAAACGACTTCTGCATAGAAGTCTATGCAAGTCGCCCCAAGTCGCCCCCGAAGTCGTACAGGAACCTTTTTCTAAGTCAGAGCGACTTGCGTCGCTCCCCTTAGAACGGCTCCATAGTACAGAACGGGAGGCGACTTGTCAGGTGACTAGGTCACCTGACAAGTCGTCCCTGTGTGAATGGGGTCTTAATAGCACATTCCAAAGGAACCATACCTGCTGTTAAACCAAAATGACCCTTTTTTGGAAAGCAAACACCCCAACGTATAATCTATGAGGCATAATGAGTCTTTTGAACGGTTCATTTTTTTCCAGAAGTTTTTGGAAAATGTGGAAAAAAATGAAAACGCAAAAAAATGACACCCCAAAATACATTCTGCTACTCCTCCTGAGTATGGCAATACCACATGTGTGAGACCTTTACACAGCCTGGCCTCATACAGAGGCCCAACATGCAAGCAACACCGTCAGGTGTTCCAGGGACACATAGCATGCACATACCAAGAATTACACCCCAAAATACATTATGCTGAGCAAAGGGTAAACAAAACATTACCTGTGGTTTTAGTAGTGCAGTTGTCCACAGGAGGATAGCACTGGTCCAGGCAGCAGGCATGGACTTGGTCAGCAACAGCGAACACAATTTTTCAGGCAGCAGGCAGGGATACTGTCCATATACAGTCCAGGGTCAGTGCAGAGATATTGTCAGCAGTAGAATTTTAAGCGGGGTGCCGAATCTCATCGCAGGATGGTCTGTGGAGACTTAATGGATAGAGCAGTGCCAACGTCCTAAGTCTACAGATTCTCAACGCTACACCAAGGGGTGTGAAAAAAATGGACTTTGTAGGCACCAATCATAAAATCAAATACAAATATTTTATTTATACAAAAAATACAAAAATACAAACGACATACATATTGTTAAAACATTGCAGCGTGTTGCAAAACAATGACTAATGTTCTCTCATATATACATCAAAGCATAAAGAGGAGTGCCCCTTAAAGCAGAGGGGAAAACAGAGGTTACCACCCTTTATTGGGCATAAGAGACATCAAACCAGTGTAAATCTCTACATGTTTCGCAATTAAATGCTTCTTAAGGAGCCTGTTTGAGTCATCTGTAGAAGGAAAGGGGAGAGAGCAAACACCAAAGTATATAAAATTACTATACATTTTGAAATTGCATTAGTAAAGCGTCTCAGTCAGTATTTGTGAGCACCAGAAGGGGGCCATCCAGTGAACCCAACAGCCAGCCAAAAACAGTGACAAACAATCACATGCGGGGACGTGTCTGGTAGCAAGATAGTAACAGCAATAGCTTATAGTAAGATGATAGAATGAGGAATCCCAACTGCCAAGGAAAGATTTTTCAGGTAATACCAAGTGAACCTAAACGGGTGGTAAAATTGAGGCCAAATTCACTGTGTAAAGCAGAAAGTTGGAAAAGGGGAGAAAGAAAGAAGGGAAAAAAGAGAAGAAAAGAGCAAAGCGAGGACAAAAAAGGGGATAGGGCTAAGGAATGGGACAAGGGGAAGGAGAGGAGGAGGGGGGAAGGGGGTTGGGAGAAAAGGGGAAGGAGAGAGAAGAGGGGGAGGAGGGGGGGAGAAACAGAAGGGGAAAAAAAAAAGAAAAAAGGGGAAGGGGGAAGGGGGGAAAAAAGGGGAAAAGAAAGGGGGGGGAGAAAAAGGAGGAAGGAAGGGGGAGGGGAAGCAAGAAGGGAAGAGAAGGGGTGGGAGAAGCAGGGGGGAGGGGGGAGACAAAGAGAGATTCAAGAAGGAAAGATAAAAAGGCGTTAGGAGGAGTGTAGAAACTAATGGTACCAAGTAGATCTGTCCATTTAAGCATACCTCAAAGCGGACTAGAGATCGCAGATAGAAGAGAGCATATGCGATCACGCTCGGCTTAAACGAGCCAAGTTGCATTGTGGTCAGTGGTATCAATTCTAGAGAATACAAACAGTATAGATTACGATAACGTTTACCGTGTCTATAAATGTCCATCTCATAACGAATAACTGCAGAGAACTGCAGCATAAAAGAAGATGCCATTCAACAGCTGTTCAAACAGCCTTTGATACATCCATGTCTATATATGTATGCAGCCTAGGTCTCACCTTATATAAAACAATGTTGGCTCAGCAGAGCCAGTGGACAGCGGTCACAGATTGTCTCCTTATACCAAACTAGCAGACAGGATGAGACTGGGATAGTATAATTATCCAACCAAGCAGCAGCGATACAGCACAAGCCATCTACAGAGGCAAACGCAAAGCTCAGTGTGGCTGATCAAAGAATTAAGGAAAAGGCTATAAATAGAGCCAGGAAACAAAGGCAGAGGAATCTTACCAGGTAACTTGTGAAGTTATGGTTGGTAGCCAGGCAGCAGGACACCCTGAGCGGCGGTGACGTGATAGGAGGCTAAACTATTAGCCCATATATACAAGCCCCAATCAGGTGTGCATGAGATGCAACACCTGACTCGGCCAAGTAGGGCTGCGTGCGCATCCCGCACGCTCCATGCATGTGCAGTAGCCAACTGGCCGACTGCCATAGATGCGGACGTGCAGGAGGAGCACAGTCCTAGGAGGTAACAGAACTGGGAGCTCCCCCTAGTGCTGCCTCCAAGGTGGCAGCGTAATATGCTGGAGGAGATAGATAAATCTATCCCACAGTTGTTAAAACGCACACCCAGAGGATAATGACAGCCAGGGGGAGAGCCACAGTCTGAGCCTAATGCCGCAAAATCCAGCCCATAAATGGGGCGGAATGCGGCTACCCGGCCGCACATATGATCGAGTACACCCAAGGCCAGCGGGGTCCACGGACTAGCAAATCCCCAGGTTCTCATTATAGGCCCGAAACGCAGGGCCAAATAGACACAGATACAGAATAACAGTGACCATGAAAGGGGATGACACCCTTTCATGGTGCATAGATATTAATTTTTGAAGCAACAAAAACGTTCGTGATATGTAATAAATCTGCAAACAATCTATGACAGACAGTGTGATTACAACTAGAAATTCAGGACAATGCAGGCCAAGTGGATATCAAATGGCAACCAGACATTCGAGATAATCTCAATTAATACATATTATGCAGTGCCTGCCACGTATGAGCCACAGGGGTAGGGGGCGGGGGCAGGAGGACAGTCCAACTATAAGGGAGAGCGAAGTGGGCCAATGGTGTATCTCCCTAGTGGGGATTCAATGTAGTAATGCATAGATTTGAGTTTATGTAAAAAATCTCCCCCAAGACTGACAAAGAGTCGTCATTAAAGGAAGGATTTATAAGATTGTACCTCATTAATCCCTGGCCAACATGTGGCATTCAAACGTTCAATCCACTTTGCCTCATGTTGGAGTATCCTCCTATCCCATTCCCCACCCCTAGGGTCCCGCGGAATCACTGCCAAAGCGAAAAAGGTCGCAACAGAGGTGTCAAATCTATGACATAAATCAAGATGTCTACTAATGGGGCTGAGCATTTTGCCATTAGTCGAATAATAGACATGATCTCGTATCCTTTGCCAGAAATGGCGAATAGTCTTGCCCACATAAAAAAACCCACATTTGCAGATCATCAGAATAGTATACTTGACATCTTGATTTATGTCGCTCTCCCTTATAGTTGGACTGTCCTCCTGCCCCCGCCCCCTACCCCTGTGGCTCATACGTGGCAGGCACTGCATAATATGTATTAATCGAGATTATCTTGAATGTCTGGTTGCCATTTGATATCCACTTGGCCTGCATTGTCCTGAATTTCTAGTTGTAATCACACTGTCTGTCATAGATTGTTTGCAGATTTATTACATATCAAGAACATTTTTGTTGCTTAAAAAATTAATATCTATGTGCCATGAAAGGGTGTCATCCCCTTTCATGGTCACTGTTATTCTGTATCTGTGTCTATTTGGCCCTGCGTTTCGTGCCTATTATGAGAACCTGGGGATTTGCTAGTCCGTGGACCCCGCTGGCCTTGGGTGTACTCGATCATATGCGCGGCCAGGTAGCCGCATTCCGCCCCATTTATGGGCTGGATTTTGCGGCATTAGGCTCAGGCTGTGGCTCTCCCCCTGGCTGTCATTATCCTCTGGGTGTGGGTTTTAACAACTGTGGGATAGATTTATCTATCTCCTCCAGCGTATCACGCTGCCACCTTGGAGGCACCACTAGGGGGAGCTCCCAGTTCTGTTACCTCCTAGGACTGCGCTCCTCCCGCACATCCGCGTCTATGGCAGTTGGCCAGTTGGCTACTGCGCATGCGCAGAGCATGCGGTATGCGCGCGCAGCCCTACTCGGCTGAGTCAGTTGTTGCATCTCATGCACACCTGATTGGGGCTTGTATATATGGGCTAATAGTTTAGCCTCCTATCACGTCACCGCCACTCAGGGTGTCCTGCTGCCTGGCTACCAACCATAACTTCACAAGTTACCTGGTAAGATTCCTCTGCCTTTGTTTCCTGGCTCTATTTATAGCCTTTTCCTTAATTCTTTGATCGGCCACACTGAGCTTTGCGTTTGCCTCTGTAGATAGCTTGTGCTGCTTGGTTGGATAATTATACTATCCCAGTCTCATCCTGCCTGCTAGTTTGGTATAAGGAGACAATCTGTGACCGCTGTCCACTGGCTCTGCTGAGCCAACATTGTTTTATATAAGGTGAGACCCAGGCTGCATACATATATAGACATGGATGTATCAAAGGCTGTTTGAACAGCTGTTGAATGACATCTTCTTTTATGCTGCAGTTCTCTGCAGTTATTCGTTATGAGATGGACATTTATAGACACGGTAAACGTTATCGTAATCTATACTTTTTGTATTCTCTAGAATCGATACCACTGACCACAATGCAACTTGGCTTGTTTAAGCCGAGCGTGATCACATATGCTCTCTTCTATCTGCGATCTCTAGTCCGCTTTGAGGTATGCTTAAAGGGACAGATCTACTTGGTACCATTAGTTTCTACACTCCTCCTAACGCCTTTTTATCTTTCCTTCTTGAATCTCTCTTTGTCTCCTCCCCCCTGCTTCTCCCCCCCTTCTCTTCCTTCCTGCTTCCCCTCCCCCTTCCTTCCTCCTTTTTCTTTCCCCCCTCTTTCTTTTCCCCTTTTTTCCCCCCTTCCCCTTTTTTCTTTCTTCCCCCCCCTTCTGTTTCTTTCCCCCCCCTCCTCCCCCTCTTCTCTCTCCTTCCCCTTTTCTCCCAACCCCCTTCCCCCCTCCTCCTCTCCTTCCCCTTGTCCCATTCCTTAGCCCTATCCCCTTTTTGGTCCTCGCTTTGCTCTCTTTTCTTCTCTTTTTTCTCTTCTTTCTTTCTCCCCTTTTCCAACTTTCTGCTTTACACAGTGAATTTGGCCTCAATTTTACCACCCGTTTAGGTTCACTTGGTATTACCTGAAAAATCTTTCCTTGGCAGTTGGGATTCCTCATTCTATCATCTTACTGTAAACTATTGCTGTTACTATCTTGCTACCAGACACATCCCCGCATGTGATTGGTTGTCACCGTTTTTGGCTGACTGCTGGGTTCACTGGATAGCCCCCTTCTGGTGCTCACAAATACTGACTGAGACGCTTTACTAATGCAATTTCAAAATGTATAGTAATTTTATATACTTTGGTGTTTGCTCTCTCCCCTTTCCTTCTACAGATGACTCAAACAGGCTCCTGAAGAAGCATTCAATTGCGAAACATGTAGAGAGTTACACTGGTTTGATGTCTCTTATGCCCAATAAAGGGTGGTAACCTCTGTTTTCCCCTCTGCTTTACGGGGTACCCCTCTTTATGCTTTGATGTATATATGAGAGAGCATTAGTCATTGTTTTGCAACACGCTGCAATGTTTTAACAATATGTATGTCGTTTGTATTTTTTGTATAAATAAAATATTTGTATTTGATTTTATGATTGGTGCCTACAAAGTCCATTTTTGTTCACACCCCTTGGTGTAGCGTTGAGAATCTGTAGACTTAGGACGTTGGCACTGCTCTATCCATGAATTCTCCACAGACCGTCCTGTGATGAGATTCGGCACCCCGCTTAAAATTCTAATGTTGATTGGGTGGTAGCACCCGCTTGTTGTTCTTTGATGGAATTCCTTTCAATATTATCAAATTTGAGCTAACTGCATATTTCGGCACTTTATGTACAGTGTTCAGTGTGACACTAGAAATTCCTTTAATTGATTGACCTACTGGTCCCCTTTATTTGGAATACGGCCCCTGCCAGCTATGTGCTGTCAGGCTGGACTGTTGTAGTCAGGTGAAAATGGACTTTGTAGAAGATGCCTGGTCTGGTTATATGAATGAATTACATAATAACTGAAATACCTCTACGAGAAATGATTTAGCACTAAATCAATACCTGGCGAAAGCCAGAATACTCCTTAAAAAGAAGTCAAATTTATACTGGCATATCAAATTTTTTCAACAATATATACATGATAACATCTGCCCGACTGGACTCAAAATACAACTGTTCCCCTCTTTTAAAAATGTGACACCCAAACTCAAGCTTGTTTGGGAACAAGAACTCACTAAATGTAGTATAGAACTAATTAAGTTGCTAGTTGCCCAATATAGAACTGATCTAACGGCACTAGACCAGGAACTTATCTCTTTACAGGCACAACAAGATTCGGTCAAAAGTCATGCATAATTTGACAAGAAATGGCAGGAATTAAAGGAATAACTGAACAGACTGAATAAAGACATCATATCGAAAAAACAAACCAAAATGTTTAGAGACAAGACGGCTTTCGTGGAGGGGTATGCATACCGCTGGCACTTGATGCCACAAAACAAAAGAACTAGACAAAATCCCAAACCCAGTAATGACGGTATGAGTTACTCCTCTAGGGAGGAGGATACTGAATCCGACTCCTCCTTTGCGTCTTCCTCCACATGGCCCTTCCCTCAATCCACTAATATGCGTCCCAATTCCAACTCTGGCCCATGCAAAAGAAGTTTGATAGGAAACCAACCATATACCCCACATCCTAAAAAACGACCTGACAAGACCAGTAAACACCACCCACTTACACCTAAAATACACCCCCAAGGTGCTACCTCGGGTTTGAATATGGGTAATACAGGGGGTAATCACACAACTACACATTTGGGTCATCTAGCTACACAGGCACTTGCTATACTGCAAAATACACCAGGACCCAATGTTAATCCCACTTCGAACACTGGCTCCACCCTTTCATGTGCCACGACATGGCCAGGTATCAACACGACACCTTTTCCACCGAGCTCAATAGCAGCGGCACTACTTCCCACAAAACAGAGCACTTTGGATGCCCATGTAACCTCTTTGATTCACCCTCCACAAATTTTCCCTCACCCCTGACTCTGCCCCCTCCCACGTAGAACTTGATGTTATCAATCTCACTCCTCATGCCTTCTCTCAAGTAGACTTTGATCCCTTGAGATACGGATTGAGTTTCTGTCCCACACCACAGATGGATAAATATGACACGATTAAAGATCTTTACCTTTTTTGTAGAAAGCGAACTTACAAATACCTCTTTGATGACCAACGTATACGTTCCAAACGGGATAAAGAACTTTCTGAAAGTATCAAATACTTCACTATGGAAGAATTTAGGGCTTTCAGAGATCTTATTCTCCTGCTCGAGGAGAATGAGACAGCTGAGTCCTCAATTCCTACCACAGACACCACACACACACCTACTACCCCCCTACCACCTAAATCTGGTAAAAAATTCAAATCCAAGTCTAAAAAATTCCCGGATCTTGCAAGTAACCCTCACATTTGGGCCTTCCTAACAGCTACTATTGGAGATTTGAGGCGACTCACATTAGACCCCATGCCAAGTAATTTACGACCTGATCAATTACACTCTCTAATTAAACTAAGAAGCATAAAACAATCAGACAAAGGGGGCAACACTGTACTAATGACTAACCAACAATACATAAAAATGTGCATGAACATTCTTAACAATAGGTCCTGGTACTGCAAAATTGCAGAGAGTGTCGCCCATCGCTTTGCCAATGAATACAAATCACTTATAGGAGAGGCCTACCTTTTAGATCTGATTGACCAAGAAACACATACGTATCTAGACAACAAATTTCCCCGCACAGCCACATTCTACGCGCTACCAAAAGTTCACAAGAACTTAGAGGCCCCTCCGGGCCGGCCGATCATCTCTGCAATAGGCTCACTGACTGAAAACGCAAGCAGATTTGTTGACTTCTTCTTAACCCCCCACGTTTTACGCTTACCCTCCTACGTACAGGACACCTTAGACCTCCTTAAACACATTGAGGGGGTGGCGGTCCCTCCCGATGCCCTGCTCGTGACTCTGGATGTTGAGGCTTTGTACTCCAGCATCCCTCATGAGCGGGCCGTCGGGACGGTCCGCTCCTTCCTCATGGAGGAAGACCACCATGAATGGCCCTTTAATGAATTTCTATTAAAACTGTTATTTTTCATCTTGACACATAACTGTTTTACATTTCACGGTTCCCACTACCTCCAGGTACAGGACGTGGCCATGGGCACGTGTTGTGCCCCGGCCTACGCCAATCTGTACCTGGGGGGGTGGGAACGTGACATTTTTTCAAATGAACAATTCAGCAACTATACAAGCGAAGTACTGTTGTGGTTAAGATATATTGACAATATCTTTATTATTTGGGTTGGGTCCCAACAAGCACTTTCTTCTTTTGTTAACCACCTGAACAACAATACTTTCAACTTGAAGCTTACTGTCAGGAGTGATGCACAAAAAATGTATTTTCTTGACTTGGTAATCTACAAGGATTCCAACAATTGTCTGGCCACTACACTCTACCGTAAGGAAACGGCGGGGAATACGATTTTGCACGCTTCCAGTGCACATCCCTCCACACTGGTACGGAGCATTCCCTACGCACAGTATATCCGCCTTAGAAGAAACTGTACTGTTGACAGTGACTTCAAACATCATGCGGACCTACTTAGGAAGCGACTCCTTCAACGGGGGTATTCCAAGTCACTTCTTCGGAAGGCTTTTAACAAAGCCTGTGACCAATCTCGAAATACACTACTTTACAAAAATAAAAATAAAGTAGAAGAATACTCAACGGTCAAATTTATCACACAATATTCGCACCAACAGTACCAACTCCGTAACCTATTACAACACTGGCATATTTTATATGATGACCCTATTGTGGGCAAATATGTCAGTGACTACCCTGAGATTGTGTTTAAAATGGCCCCCTCCTTACGTGACAAACTAGAAGTCATTTTGTCCCCCCACAGGACCATACGACAAACCAAATAGGCATGTATATATGTGGCCAGTGCTCTTTCTTTTTTTTTTTTTAATTTTTTATTTATAGTAAGCAAAAAGGGGGGTCCACATGGACCAACGTAATATTACATACATTGTATTTTCACCACGAATTATAACATAACATGTTTCCATGGTACAACACACCTTATTATTGACAGGTAAAGTGGAATCGTGAGATCTTATTACTACAAGGCCATTGTGTTTGCAGAATCATGGCGACTTGATTAAAGCAGTCCCATGTGTTCCCTCCTTCCCTTTTCCTTTTTCCAAAAAGATATGGAAAGGTCCTATAGTCAAGAAAGAGCAGAGAGAGAAGAGGGAAATATAGTGTGAAAGAGATATAGAGGAAGGGAAGGGGTGGGGGGGGAGGTCTCCAGGATCATGGAGTATACGGAGTATTTGTTGTAGTGTGACAATATTATTGAGTTCCTTGCGTCCAGCATGCAGCAAATGATTTTAAGTCAGAATGGACTCTCTCAAAGCTTGACCCTCATCAGAGTATATAAACATGTTCCACATCTGCCATGTTTTGGAGAATTTCTCCTGTCTATTTTGTGCCGTGTGGATGAGGTCTTCCATGTGTTTGATTTCCTCTATTTTTTTGATCCATAATGCTATGGATGGTGGGTCTTTGGATTTCCACTTTAGAGGAATGCATGCCTTAGCTGCGTCTAACAAATGACGCAGCACTGACTTTTTGTATGTTTTTATGGGAATGTTTGCTGCATGCAGGAGGAAAAAGGACAGATCATCAGTAATGGTGTAATCTGTGAATCTCTGTATCGTCTGTTTAACCGTCAACCAAAAATTCGTCAGTCCGGAACATGACCAAAAGACATGTAATAGTGTTCCTTTTTCCGTTTGGCATCGCCAGCAGAGGTCAGATGTCGCCGGGAAGATTCTACTCAACTGTGCTGGGGTTCTGTACCAGTGTGATAGAATTTTGTAGTTTGTCTCTTGAGTTTTGGCGCATATGGAGGATTTGTGTGTGAGTTTCAGTATCTGTTGCTTCTTGGCTAAGCTAAGGCTACAGTTTAGCTCCTTTTCCCATTTGGTTAGTCCTGGTGGAACAAAGTCTGATGGGGGTGTATTGAGAATACTGTAGGCTAGAGAAAGTGTGTGTGGTAGGGTCCCCTGTGATGAGCATATGTCTTCCAGTGTGGTGAGTGTCTGTCCGCTCGCGGGGGGTTGAATGGTTTTGAGGAAATGACTCAGTTGAAGTGCTCTCAGGAAGTCTAGTTTATAAGTACCTGTTGGATCAGTAAGTTCTGTGGTTGTTTTCCAACGTCCTCCCCCACTAAAGTGGGAGGCTTGGTAGAGGCCCAACCCAACTAGGTTCCCAAATACCGTGTCTTGTAGTCCTGGTGTAAACAGTGGGTTTCCTAGTATTGGGTAAAATTCAACGGGGTTAAGGCAACCCTCTGAAAAAGTTGAGCACAGATTTTTATAGCGTTTCCTATTAATGGGTGTCTCCTAATCTCTGCCGGGATAGTTGGATAACACCAGGGAGCTCTCCTAAGAGGGATTTGGCTTTGGTTTTGTTCCAGGCTAGTCCAGAGCTTGGTCTCTTGGTGCCGACACCAATCGATCAATCTTCCCAAATGAACTGCCTGGTAGTAGGTACGAACGTCAGGAAGTGCTAGGCCACCTGACAATTTGGGGAGAACCAATATTTTGTGAGCAAGCCTCGGTTTCTGTTTGGCCCATACAAATTCCGCAAAAGTCGACTGCACCCTCCTGAAGAAGGGTGTAGGTATGTTTACCGGTAGTGCTTGCATAAGGTAGAGGAATTTGGGGAGTATAGACATTTTCAGTATGTTACATCGTCCCACCCAAGAGTGCAAGCCTGTATCCCATTTGTTTAGAGGTTCCCTTATCGTTTTAAGTAGTGGTGGAAAGTTTAGATCGTAGAGCCAAGATAAATTGTGGGGAATTTGTGTACCTAAGTATTTTAGCACCGTGTTGTTCCATTTCAAATGAATGCTGGATT
The DNA here is from genome assembly GCA_037953035.1 of Aquarana catesbeiana. Taxonomy (NCBI): domain Eukaryota; kingdom Metazoa; phylum Chordata; class Amphibia; order Anura; family Ranidae; genus Aquarana; species Aquarana catesbeiana. The sequence goes on from JBBHAA010002777.1 coordinate 262,153, forward strand.
GGAGATGTAGAAGTTGTGCGTGTGGTATTCCAACGCCCATAGCTTATGATTTGGTGAAGTTTATCTTCAGGTTAGACAGATTACTGTATAGTTCGAATTCTTTAAGCAAATTCGGGAGTGATATTATTGGATTTGTAAGTGAGAACATAAGGTCGTCCGCATATGCGGACACCTTATATTGGTTGTGATTTATCTCCACTCCCTTGATGTTGGGGTTCAGTCTTACATGGCATAAGAAGGGTTCAAGGGATAGAGCAAAGAGGAGTGGGGAGAGGGGGCACCCCTGCCTTGTCCCATTAGTGACTGGGTGACTTGCCCTGACTCTAGCGGTCGGTGTTGTGTAGACTGCCATTATCCATCTTAACATCTTACTGCCAACTCCCGCGTGTCTAAGCGTTTCGAACATCAAGGCCCAGTTTACGCGGTCAAAAGCTTTTTCAGCATCTGTGCTGACAAAGACACTCGGCGTGTTTGTGTGGTTGGATGTATGAATAAGGTTCAGTACCTTAATGGTATTGTCTCTCGCCTCTCTAGTGGGCACAAAACCTACCTGGTCTAGATGTATTAAGCTAGGGATGTGTAGTTGTAGTCTGGAGGCTATTATTTTGGTGAATAGTTTGATATCCGTATTGAGTAGAGAGATTGGTCGGTAACTTCCGCATTGGGTCGGGTCTTTCCCTTCTTTTGGGATGACCGAGATCTGAGCCTGCAGGGAAGAGCTGTGAAAACCGCCCCCTACCGCAAGGCTATTAAACAGCTCCACCATGTGGGCTCCCAGGGATGGCAGAAGAGTTTTATAATATTGAACTGTAATGCCATCTGGTCCTGGAGCTTTCCCCGGTTTGGTGTTACCGATTGCCGCCTGTAATTCAGGTAGTGTAATAGGGTCTTCTAAGAGGTCACGCGTTTCCGTGGACAGTGTGGGCATCTGGGATTCAGTCAGGTAGTCTCTCATACGTTCCATTTGGGGGCCTGTCGTGGGGATGTTATATAGTTTTTCGTAGAATGATTTAAATTCATTTGTAATTTGTTGGTGAAGGGTCTTTTTATGGCCCGTGTGTGAGGAAATGTGAGGTATATATGATGCTGCCCTTTGGGTCTGTAAAGATTGAGCTAGCATTCTGCCACATTTATTGCCAGATTCGTATATTTTTTTCCTGGTAATTTGCATCGCAGCCTTAGCTTTATGGTGAAGTAAATCCGTGATCTGTGCGCAGACTGTGTCCAATTCAGTTTCCAGTTGTCTAGTCTGGGATTGTTTATGCGCGATTTCTAGTGACTGTAGCTTATTTATCAGCAGGGTCATCTGTTCAGTCCTCTGTTTTTTAAGTCTTGAGCCGTGTTGTATAAGGATGCCCCGTATCACAGCTTTGTGGGCCTCCCATACAAGACCCTTGTCGCTGCCCGTGGTGTCATTGGTTTGGAAATAGTGTGTTATCTCTCTGGTGACAGCTGCTAGTGTCTCTGGGTCCTGTAATAGGCTCTCATTTAGTCTCCAAGGGCTTCTTTGTCCCTTGTAAAAGTCTGTCAAGGCATACCTCATCATAACTGGGGCATGGTCTGACCATGTAATAGAGCCTATAGTGGTGCTTCTGACTGCTTGTAGTTGTCTATGGGGTATCAAAAAATAATCTATACGTGAGTACGTTTGGTGAGGACGGGAATAAAATGTATAGTCCCATTCTCCGGGATGTAATAGGCGCCAGGCGTCTATTAATTGTGCCGAGTGCAGGGCTGAGTAAATAGACTTGCGTGTTCCTTTGTGTGTGGAGGATGGTCCGTCGAGGTGTCCTCCATAGGGAGAAGGGGGACATTTAGATCACCGCCCACGATAAGTTGGCCCTCTGAAAATCTTTGAAGTATTTTCAAATGCTTCCTGAGAAAAACGTCTTGATGGCAATTGGGAGCATATAGATTGGCTATAGTCACCTTCACTTCACCTATCTTGCCCTTGAGGAAGAGATATCTTCCCTCCGGGTCTGTCTGTATAGCAGTCAGGGACCATGGGATTTTAGCTGATATCTGAATGGAGACACCTCTGGATTTGGCCTCTGAGTAGGTTGAGTGATATACCGTCGGGTAGAGTCTGTTTTTCAGGATAGGAAAAGCATTTTCCCGGAAATGGGTCTCTTGCAGCAGAACAATGTCTGCCTTCATGCGTTTCATGTCGTTTTGTAGCATTCGCCTTTTTTCAGGGACGTTAAGTCCTTTGGCGTTTAAGGTTACAATATGGAGTTCGTCCATGATCCTGGGGAGTATGGGATTGAGGGACAAGGAAGGGGGGAGGTAAGATCAGAGGGTTAAGAAGAGAATAAAAGAAAAGTAAAAGGAGTCAGAAAGAGAGTAGAAATGAGGGTAGAAATCCCTCGAACAATATTTCAAGTTTCTAATAAAGCAGCAATATCTTGCTTATACGCTCTACAGGAAAACCTGCGTATTGAGCGCAGACCTAAGTGGGAGTGTAGTCAGCGAAGGGCCTGGGAGACACCCGGACACCGCCCGCACCCCCCCAGTCCTGTTTAGTGTATAAGGTCAGGCAGGTGGTGTATTGGCAGATTATATAATAAACAGGAGGTGAACAAATGTGGAAACCTCAATTAGCTGCATTCTTATATAGCAGTTGTAACAAATCTTAACACAGACATCTACATGTGTATGGTTGAAAAACAGGTCAGACATGCAGTCAAAACGGAAATTGGAACATCTCCCCGGTGGGGTATCCCCCCCCGCTCCCCCGGGTCCACCCCAACAAGCCACCAACATACCAGACAGTAAAACCTCAACTTATCTACGAAAGGGTTCCCCCCATCTGCCAGAGTCTCAATCTTTGTAGGTAATCTTTTCCCCTAAGTCAAGTAGAACGGCCGGAGAGTCACGGCCCAGAGTTCACAGTGGCGTTAGGTGGAAAAACTTCCTTACCGGACTTCAGGTTGGTATATTGACCATCCTTGTGGAGCTACGCTAGCCGCAGGGTAGGTGAAGTTCACTTCTCTGTAAATGTCCCTCCGTTGTGCATCATGGGCTGGTCTGGTCTCAGTGAGTATGTAATCGTTGAGGGTTTCCGCCTTGACTCGTGGTTCATGGTGGGGTGAGGATAATACTCCGGCGGGCTGGGTGAACGTAATATGTTCTGACGGTGGGGTTTCTATACACTTTGCATAGGTGCTCCCTGTGTGGGAGGGTCTGAGAATTCTCCCATGTGCTCCACTGACTGGCCTTGTGGATTTGCGTAGGCAGACCGTCTTCATGGCGTGGCCTTGAGGTAGCATCAGTCCCGTGGTCCCCTTATAACTCGGGGTGACCTGACAAGGGGATATGAGGCCTTTGTCCCCTCCCAATGCGGTGGTCTGCATTATATGTTTTTGGACCAGCAGAGGGGAAAATCAACCCTTAAACTCATCTCTTCTCCCCATTCCAGGAACGTGAAATTGAGTCTGAGTCTTGGTGGCGAACAAAAATGTGGCGGTATCCAGAGGCCGCGGAGGGTTAATGAGCAGGGGGCCACCCGCAGGGATTAAACGAAGAACTGTGCCGCAATGTCCGAACCCGCATCCCACACATCTTTAACTAATGAGTCACAAAATTCAAGACTCACGTGAACCGCTGCTGTTGGAGGCTCTAGCACGTCCCCGGTTTCTCTGGGATCTGGCTGGTTGGTTGGGTCTGAGCGTAGGTGGTCCTGGGCGGCCCATCGGTCTTGGTATTTTCAGCCGCCAGTTAGGCGGGGAACGGGTCAGACCCCAGGAAGGTAAAACAGGCAGGGAGATCTGCTGGTGATCGCAGCGTGAATGAGGAATGGTTGGAGTGGAATATCACCGCCAGGGGGTATCCCCATCGGTAAGTACAGCCGTGTTGTCTAGCAGTCTCCAGCAGAGGTTTCAACATAGCTCGGCGTTGGAGCGTGACTCTGGATATATCCGGGAGAATTTGTATTTGAGCGCCGTCGAATTCTATGTCTCCGCAGTCCCAAGCGTTGCGCAGGATAGTTTCCTTTTGAGCGTACCTGTGTAGACGGCAGAGGACATCTCGAGGCCTCGCTGGGTCTGTGGGTTTTGGACCTAGAGTTCTGTGGACTCTGTCGATTTCCAGAGAGGGTGGTGGGTTTTCTAAGAGTCTGTGAAAAATGGCTATTACCGTCTCCGCCAGGTCTTCTGGTCCCGTTGCCTCTGGGATTCCCCGTAGCCGCAGGCTGTTGCGTCGGCTACGGTCCTCCATTTCTTCAAGATGAAGCTGCATCTCATGTATCTCAAAATTGTGAGATTCATGGGCTTTCTCTAAGGATGAAACCCGGGACTCCAGTGTGGAGGTCAGCGTTTCCCCGGTGGACACTCAGTTATTGATCGTGTGTATTTCTGATCTGATCTCCTGTATGTCCCTGCTATGAGCCTCCTCCACGCGCTGTATCAGGGCCTCGATATCTGCCCTGGTGGGTAGAGCCTGCAGCATGGCTCGGAGGTCATCCTCTATCCGTGGCTGACTGTGTGCAGGAGTTGCCATTTCCGACTGGAATGCAATTGGGGTCCCCATGTGTGGGTCCGCTTCCATATTATCTGCTGTGGAGAGTGTCTGTAACCCAGCGGGGGTCCTCTCTGTGCGGGGGACACGAGGCGCGGATACAATGGCGCCTGGGGATAGCTCCTGCCTGTCTCTGAGGCAGCGTCTTATGCCTAGTTGTACGATCAGGGTGCCCGTCCCTCTGGCTGTCGCTCTCGTTCTGTAGTGTCTAGGGGTGGTCATGCCGTGTTCACCTGCGGTAAATGTGGTTTGCTAGGCCGGTGGAGTGCGGATCGGGCCGGGAGCTCCTTCAGCAGACGTCTTTACTCGGCCATCGCTAAGCCACGCCCCGGCCAGTGCTCTTTCTGTCCTTGGGTATCTACAGGTCAGAAATTCCAACTACCGAATGGAGAGATGTTTCGCCGACGCTTTTGGGCTGATTGTAACACTCAGGGAATAGTATACTTGATGATCTGCAAATATGGGGTTTTTTATGTGGGCAAAACAATCCACCATATCTGGCAAAGGATACGAGATCATGTCTATTATTCGACTAATGGCAAAATGCTCAGCCCCATTAGTAGACAACTTGATTTATGTCATAGATTTAACACCTCTGTTGTGACCTTTTTCGCTTTGGCAGTGATTCCGCGGGACCCTAGGGGTGGGGACTGGGATAGGAGGATACTCCAACATGAGGCAAGGTGGATTGAACATTTGAATGCCACATGTTGGCCAGGGATTAATGAGGTACAATCTTATAAATCCTTCCTTTAATGACGACTCTTTGTCAGTCTTGGGGGAGATTTTTTACATAAACTCAAATTTATGCATTACTACATTGAATCCCCACTAGGGAGATACACCATTGGCCCACTTCACTCTCCCTTATAGTTGGACTGTCCTCCTGCCCCCACCCCCTACCCCTGTGGCTCATACGTGGCAGGCACTGCATAATATGTATTAATTGAGATTATCTCGAATGTCTGGTTGCCATTTGATATCCACTTGGCCTGCATTGTCCTGAATTTCTAGTTGTAATCACACTGTCTGTCATAGATTGTTTGCAGATTTATTACATATCAAGAACATTTTTGTTGCTTCAAAAATTAATATCTATGCACCATGAAAGGGTGTCATCCCCTTTCATGGTCACTGTTATTCTGTATCTGTGTCTATTTGGCCCTGCGTTTCGTGCCTATAATGAGAACCTGGGGATTTGCTAGTCCATGGACCCCGCTGGCCTTGGGTGTACTCGATCATATGTGCGGCCGGGTAGCCGCATTCCGCCCCATTTATGGGCTGGATTTTGCGGCATTAGGCTCAGACTGTGGCTCTCCCCCTGGTTGTCATTATCCTCTGGGTGTGGGTTTTAACAACTGTGGGATAGATTTATCTATCTCCTCCAGCGTATCACGCTGCCACCTTGAAGGCACCACTAGGGGGAGCTCCCAGTTCTGTTACCTCCTAGGACTGCGCTCCTCCCGCACGTCCGCGTCTATGGCAGTCGGCCAGTTGGCTACTGCACATGCGCAGAGCGTGCGGGATGCGCGCGCAGCCCTACTTGGCTGAGTCAGGTGTTGCATCTCATGCACACCTGATTTGGGCGTGTATATATGGGCTAATAGTTTAGCCTCCTATCACGTCACCGCCGCTCAGGGTGTCCTGCTGCCTGGCTACCAACCATAACTTCACAAGTTACCTGGTAAGATTCCTCTGCCTTTGTTTCCTGCCTCTATTTATAGCCTTTTCCTTAATTCTTTGATCGGCCACACTGAGTTTTGCGTTTGCCTCTGTAGATGGCTTGTGCTGTACCGCTGCTGCTTGGTTGGATAATTATACTATCCCAGTCTCATCCTGCCTGCTAGTTTGGTATAAGGAGACAATCTGTGACCGCTGTCCACTGGCTCTGCTGAGCCAACATTGTTTTATATAAGGTGAGACCCAGGCTGCATACATATATATACATGGATGTATCAAAGGCTGTTTGAACAGCTGTTGAATGACATCTTCTTTTATGCTGCAGTTCTCTGCAGTTATTCGTTATGAGATGGACATTTATAGACACGGTAAACGTTATCGTAATCTATACTGTTTGTATCCTCTAGAATTGATACCACTGACCACTCAATGCAACTTGGCTCGTTTAAGCCGAGCGTGATCGCATATGCTCTCTTCTATCTGCGATCTCTAGTCCGCTTTGAGGTATGCTTAAATGGACAGATCTACTTGGTACCATTAGTTTCTACACTCCTCCTAGTGCCTTTTTTATCTTTCCTTCTTGAATCTCTCTTTGTCTCCTCCCCCCTCCCCCCTGCTTCTCCCACCCCTTCTCTTCCCTTCTTGCTTCCCCTCCCCCTTCCTTCCTCCTTTTTCTCCCCCCCTTTCTTTTCCCCTTTTTTCCCCCCTTCCCCTTTTTTCTTTCTTTCCCCCCTTCTGTTTCTTTCCCCCCTCCTCCCCCTCTTCTCTCTCCTTCCCCTTTTCTCCCAACCCCCTTCCCCCCTCCTCCTCTCCTTCCCCTTGTCCCATTCCTTAGCCCTATCCCCTTTTTGGTCCTCGCTTTGCTCTCTTTTCTTCTTTTTTTTCCCTTCTTTCTTTCTCCCCTTTTCCAACTTTCTGCTTTACACAGTGAATTTGGCCTCAATTTTACCACCCATTTAGGTTCACTTGGTATTACCTGAAAAATCTTTCCTTGGCAGTTGGGATTCCTCATTCTATCATCTTACTGTAAGCTATTGCTGTTACTATCTTGCTACCAGACACATCCCCGCATGTGATTGGTTGTCACCGTTTTTGGCTGGCTGCTGGGTTCAATGGATGGCCCCCTTCTGGTGCTCACAAATACTGACTGAGATGCTTTACTAATGCAATTTCAAAATGTATAGTAATTTTATATACTTTGGTGTTTGCTCTCTCCCCTTTCCTTCTACAGATGACTCAAACAGGCTCCTGAAGAAACATTTAATTGCGAAACATGTAGAGAGTTACACTGGTTCGATGTCTCTTATGCCCAATAAAGGGTGGTAACCTCTGTTTTCCCCTCTGCTTTAAGGGGCACCCCTCTTTATGCTTTGATGTATATATGAGAGAGCATTAGTCATTGTTTTGCAACACGCTGTAATGTTTTAACAATATGTATGTCGTTTGTATTTTTGTATAAATAAAATATTTGTATTTGATTTTATGATTGGTGCCTACAAAGTCCATTTTTTTCACACCCCTTGGTGTAGCGTTGAGATATTGTCAGCAGTGCCAAAAATATTGGTCCTGGTAGTAGGCAGGTCCATGTGGTGTGATCAGTGCGACAGACAGAGGCATGACGGCAGTAAGTCCTACAGGCAGCAGGCAGAAGTAGGGCCTCGTGCAGGACAGAATGGGGACAGGGGTAGAGGCTTTTCCCACCCAAATCTCTTTGAAGCCTCCGAGTCTCCAGACCCTAATCTAGGAATGAGAAAACAAAGAAAATTGTTTTCTTCATCCAGAAAAACTATTCTGGAGCCCCTCACATATGTGAGACCCCTGTGTTGAATCCCACTAGTCCAGTTGCAGGGTACAAGATCAGTCCAAGAGGCAGGCAAATATCATGGTCAAACAGTCCAAGGTCAGTTCCAGATCAGGCAGAGGTATGTACAGAATCGTTAGGCAGAAGCATGGTCTAATAACAGTCCAGGGTCAGTTCCAGATCAGGCAGCAGTATGTACAGAATTGGCAGGCAGAAGCATGGTCGAATAACAGTCCAGGGTCAGTTCCAGATCAGGCAGTTGTATGTAGAGAATCGGCAGGCAGAAGCGTGGTCGAATAACAAGCCAGGGTCACTTACAGAGCAGGCAGTGGCATAAGGGGTGTGAAGGTGTGTGAAGGCAGGAACTGAGGATTACGTTTACCATACTTCACTAATAATTTATTGAAGTATGGTAATGGTGAAAACAGTCACCTATGCAGAGGCCTGCTTGGGAAGGACATTGTGCACAATAATAAGATGTGTCTCTTCTGACTCCTGCTCTGGTACACACCTTACATCTTTTTTGACGTCTTTGGCCTGTTGGTTTGGGAGGGATTTTATCGGGAAAGTGGCACTCGGAGAGTCAGCTAATAACATTTGATTGGATATTTTCTGGTGGGCCGTTCGGGAATATAAGGGTAGTGAAAACTTCCTCCTGGTAGCCAAAGAAGCGTTTGGGGTTTTGGGTGGAGTTGCGGTAAATTACATATGAATTGTATATGGCCAATTGAAAAAAATAAATTGCGACTTTTTTATACCAATGGTATGTCCGTCTTGTGGCAAGGCATGGTTCCATCATTTGCTCATTGAAGTCGACTCCCCCCATAAACAAATTATATTCATAGATGCATTATGGTTTTTGTATGGGGCCATTCCTTCTGGGGATTTCCACGAACGTATTATCATTGTGGATAGAAGACAACATGTAGACATCCCTTCTGTCTTGCAGTTTCTCCTTTTTTCAATTTCTTATTGACAAGACTAGGGATGAGCTTCAAGTTCGAGTCGAACTCATGTTCGACTCGAACATTGGCTGTTCGCAAGTTCGCCGAACAGCGAACAATTTGGGGTGTTCGCGGCAAATTCGAATGCCGCGGAACACCCTTTAAAGGTCTATGGGAGAAATCAAAAGTGCTAATTTTAAAGGCTTATATGCAAGTTATTGTCATAAAAAGTGTTTGGGGACCTGGGTCCTGCCCCAGGGGACATGGATCAATGCAAAAAAAGTTTTAAAAACGGCCGTTTTTTCAGGAGAAGTGATTTTAATAATGCTTAAAGTCAAACAATAAAAGTGTAATATCCCTTTAAATTTCGTAGCTGGGGGGTGTCTATAGTATGCCTGTAAAGGGGCTCATGTTTCCCGTGTTTAGAACAGTCTGACAGCAAAATGACATTTCAAAGGAAAAAACACATTTTTAAAACTACCCGCGGCTATTGCATTGCCGACAATACACATAGAAGTTCATTGATAAAAACGGCATGGGAATTCCCCACAGGGCAACCCCGAACCAAAATTTAAAAAAAAAATGAAGTGGGAGTCCCCCTAAATTCCATACAAGGCCCTTCAGGTCTGGTATGGATATTAAGGGGAACCCCGGCCAAATTTTTTTTAAAAATGACGTGGGGTTCCCCCTAAATTCCATACCAGACCCTTCAGGTCTGGTATGGATTTTAAGGGGAACCCCGCGCCAAAAAAAAAAAAAAAAAAAAAAAAACGGCTTGGGGTCCCCCCAAAAACCCATAACAAACCCTTATCCGAGCACACAACCTGGCAGGCCGCAGGAAAAGAGGGGGGGATGAGAGTGCGCCCCCCCTCCTGAACCGTACCAGGCCACATGCCCTCAACATTGGGAGGGTGCTTTGGGGTAGCCCTCCAAAACACCTTGTCCCCATGTTGATGAGGACAAGGGCCTCATCCCCACAACCCTGGCCGGTGGTTGTAGGGGTCTGCGGGCGGGGGGCTTATCAGATCCCGGCCCCCCCCCTGTGTGAAATGGTAAGGGGGTACTTACCCCTACCATTTCACTAAAAAACTGTCAAAAATGTTAAAAATGACAAGAGACAGTTTTTGACAATTCCTTTATTTAAATGCTTCTTCTTTCTTTCTTCATCTTCTGGTTCTTCTGGTTCTTCCTCCGGCGTTCTCGTCCAGCATCTCCTCCGGGGCGTCTTCTATCTTCTTCTCCTAGGGCCGCTCCACACCCATGGCATGGGGGGAGGCTCCCGCTCTTCATCTTCTTCTTCTTCTCTTCTTCCTTCTTCTCTTCTTCATTTTCTTCTCCGGGCCGCTCCGCACCCATGCTGGCATGGAGGGAGGCTCCCGCTGTGTGACGGCGTCTCCTCATCTGACGGTTCTTAATGTCACAGGGAAGTCCCATAAAGTCACCGTGCGTCAGAGGGGGGCGGGGTCACTGGGTGGCCCCGCCCCCGTTATTTAAGAACCGTCAGACAAAGAGACGCCGTCACACAGCGGGAGCCTCCCTCCATGCCAGCATGGGTGCAGAGCGGCTCGGAGAAGAAAATGAAGAAGAGAAGAAGAGAAGAAGGAAGAAGAGAAGAAGATGAAGAAGAAGATGAAGAGAAGAGCGGGAGCCTCCCCCCATGCCATGGGTGTGGAGCGGCCCGAGGAGAAGAAGATAGAAGACGCCGTGGAGGAGATGCTGGACGAGAACGCCGGAGGAAGAACCAGAAGAGCCAGAAGATGAAGGAAGATAGAAGAAAGAAGAAGCATTTAAACAAAGGAATTGTCAAAAACTGTCTCGTCATTTTTAACAGTTTTTTAGTGAAATGGTAGGGGTAAGTACCCCCTTACCATTTTACACAGGGGGGGGCGGGATCTGGGGGTCCCCTTGTTAAAGGGGGCTTCCAGATTCCGATAAGCCCCCCGCCCGCAGACCCCCACAACCACCGGCCAGGGTTGTGGGGATGAGGCCCTTGTCTTCATCAACATGGGGACAAGGTGTTTTGGGGGGCTACCCCAAAGCACCCTCCCAATGTTAAGGGTATGTGGCCTGGTACAGTTCAGGAGGGGGGGCCGCACTCTCGTCCCCCCCTCTTTTCCTGCGGCCTGCCAGGTTGCGTGCTCGGATAAGGGTCTGGTATGGATCTTTGGGGGGACCCCACGCCGTTTTTTGTTTTTTTTGGCGCGGGGTTCCCCTTAAAATCCATACCAGACAGGTCTGGTATGGAATTTAGGGGGAACCCCACGTCATTTTTTTTTAAGTTTTGGCTGGGGTTCCCCTTAATATCCATACCAGACCTGAAGGGCCTTGTATGGAATTTAGGGGGACTACCACATCATTTTTTTTTTAATTTTGGTTCGGGGTTGCCCTGTGGGGAATTCCCATGCCGTTTTTATCAATGAACTTCTATGTGTATTGTCAGCAATGCAATAGCCGCGGGTAGTTTTAAATGGCTTTTTTTCCTTCGAAATGTCATTTTGCTGTCAGACTGTTCTAAACACGGGAAACATGCGCCCCTTTACAGGCATACTATAGACACCCCCCAGCTACGAAATTTAAAGGGATATTACACTTTTATTGTTTGACTTTAAGCATTATTAAAATCACTGCTCCTGAAAAAACGGCCGTTTTTAAAACTTTTTTTTTGCATTGATCCATGTCCCCTGGGGCAGGACCCAGGTCCCCAAACACTTTTTATGACAATAACTTGCATATTAGCCTTTAAAATTAGCACTTTTTATTATTCATGTTCGTGTCCCATAGACTTTAACGGTGTTCGCGTGTTCGAACGAACTTTTTTCCTGTTCGCATGTTCTAGTGCGAACCGAACAGGGGGGTGTTCGACTCATCCCTAGACAAGACTTTGAGGAAAGCCCTTCCGATTCTTTTTTATGGTGCCACATGCTGGCGTCTTCTTCCAATGAAGGTTGTGGAACAGGGGCAGAGATGTGTAGAAGTTGTCTACATACAGGTGGTAGCCTTTCTCCAGTAGGGGTATATGAGGTCCGAAACAACTTTCCCGCTGGATCCCAAGTAGTCCGGGCAATTAGGGGGCTGCAGCTGGGTGTCCTTCTCTTCGTACACTATGAAGGAATATGTGTACCCTGTGGCTCGGTCACATAATTTGTACACCTTCACCCCATAGCGGGCCCTTTTGCTGGGGATAAATTGCTTAATTTTAAGCCTGCCACTAAATTTAACAAGGGACTCATCCGCACATATGTGTTGGTCTGGGGTAAACAGTTAGGGGAATATTTCTGAAAAATAATTAAGTATTGGCCGAATTTTGTAAAGCCTGTCATAATTTGGGTCATTTCGGGGAGGGCACTGGGTATTGTAACAAATGTAGGAACCTCATTAACATCATATACCTAGTTCTGGGCATTACCGCGGAGAAGAGCCGCATGTGGGGGAGGGGGTGGGTTGACCAATAGGAACACAATTGACTTTTTTTGTTGAGTCCCATATTAAATGTGAGGCCTAAAAAAACCTTGAACTCCTCTACTGTTAGGTCTCTCCACTCATAGGGACGGGCATAATAGGATGTTGGATTTTGCTAAATAAATTGCTGTGCATACAGGTTGCACTGGGCCACAATTGATGCCAACATGTCCCCCGTAAAAATTAAATTAAAAAAATGTATTGGGGTAAAATTCTCAGTGTCCACCTGGACTCCTGGCTGGGAAGTGAAAGGGGGAACATTAGCTTCTCCTGAATTAGGAGGAAGCCACATGTGGTTCTGAAGGGCATAGGGAAGGCTGGCATGGGTCCTAACCCTTTGGGGCTGAAGTGACACCCCACTGGTACTTGGCCTTTCTGTTTGAGGTACTGCTGTGCTGGTGGATGGCACTGCGTTGCTGGTAGATGGTACTGCGGTGCTGGTGGATGCCACTGCCTCCTCACTAGAACTTCATTTGGTGGGCCGAATATCTTCCTCCTCTGAGTCACCCAGTGTTTCACTACTGAGGACTGGCTCATAATTTATGTCAGACTCAGGATCTGAATTTGTAAGGAAATCTGATAAAGAGAGCTCCCCGTTGCTCTCGTCGGCCGTGGAAAGAATTTGGTATGCCTCCTCGGTGGAAAAGCATCTTTTAGACATGGTTGGTTGCTGGTGGTTATGAGACTGCACAGGTGTGTGCTAAGCCTGCACTGATGGGCACTGATGAGGTGGCACTGATGAGCACAGATGTGCACTGATGTGCACTGATTGATGGCACAGATGTGCACTGATGAGGCGGCACAGATGGGCACTGATCGCACAGATGTGCACTGATGAAGCGGCACAGATGTGCACTGATGAGGCAGCACAGATGTGCACTGATGAAGCAGCACAGATGTGCACTAATGAGGCGGCACAGGAGGGCACAGATATGCACTGATAAGGTGTCACTGATGAGGTGGCACAGATGGGCACTGATGAGGTGGCACAGATGGGCACTGATGAGTCGGTACAGATGTGCACTGATGAGTCGGTACAGATGTGCACTGATTGCACAGATGTGTACTGTTGAGGTGGCACAAATGGGCACTGTTGAGGCGGCACAAATAGGCACTGTTGAGGCGGCACAAATGGGCACTGTTGGGTCGGCACAGATGTATACTGATTAATTGCACAGATGTGTACTGATTGCACAGATGTGCACTGTTGAGGTGGCAGAGATGGGCACTGTTGAGGTGGCACAAATGGGCACTGTTGAGGCGACACAAATGGGCACTGTTGAGGCGTTACAAATTAGCACTGATGAGTCGGCACAAATGTGCACTGATTGATTGCACAGATGTGCACTGTTGAGGTGGCACAAATGGGCACTGTTGAGGCGAGACAAATGGGCACTGTTGAGGCGAGACAAATGGGCACTGATGGGTCGGCACAGATGTGCACTGATTGCACAGATGTGCACTGTTGAGGTGGCACAATTGGGCACTGTTGAGGCAGCACAAATGGGCACTGTTTAGGCAGCACAAATGGGCACTGTTGAGGTGGCACAAATGGGCACTGTTGAGGCAGCACAAATGGGCACTGATGAGTCAGCACAGATGTGCACTGATTGATTGCACAGATGTGCACTGTTGAGGTGGCACAGATGGGCGCTGTTGAGGTGGCACAGATGGGCACTGTTAAGGGGGCACAGATGGGCACTGATGAGGCGGCACAGATGTGCACTGATGAGGCGGCACAGATGGGCACTGATTGGTACAGATGGGCACTGATGAGGTGGCACAGATGGGCATTGATGAGGTGGCACTGATTGCACAGATGCGCACTGATTGCACAGACGGGCACAGATGGCACAGATGGGGCACTGATGGCACAAGTGGGCACTGATGCGCACTAGCTATAGATGCTAATGGGTCACTGTGGGCACTGATTGGGCACTGTTAGGGCACACTTTGTTTTTTCAACTGTAGAAACTGTAGAGAATTACTCACACCGATTCACAGATCCTCTCTCTCCTCACACGCTGTCTATGTGTGAGGAGAGAGAGCCGGTGTTCTGCCGAGAAAGTTCCACTCGGCGGATAAGGACCCCCCTAGGATCCGGCGGAAATAGCCGAAGATAAATAGGGGAAAATCAGCTGTACATGGCACCTGTAAGAGGGCCTCTCGCCACGCTTTGGGCATGGCTTCACTTCGCTCGGATCTTTTAGATTCTCCCTCTAGGTCCACTTGGATGGTGGGGAAGGAACCTGGACCCAGGGCGCAGGTGCCGTGTACAGCTGATTGTAGATTTTGTCATTCGGCTATCTCCGGCAGCTGCTAGTAGTTCGTACTGCGCAGGTGCAGCAGGGGGGGAACTTATCCGCCGAGGGATCTTTCTCGGCAAGACACCGGCAATGATAGATGATCTCATATGTTTACATTTGAGATCATCTCTCATTGGAGAAGGCGATCGCGCTGTAAACGACTGCTGTGATTGCCCATTTACAGCGATCTGTGATTTGCTGTGTCCAGGGGACATGGCCATCACAGATTTTCCCTGATGCGCGCTCACGAGAGCGCGCGGGGAGCGAGAAAAGGGGACAATGTCAATAGACGTCGTCCTGGCAATGTAGATCCATGCTGTTGTCGTCATTTGGCTATAGTGCGGATCTCTAGTGGTTAAAAACATTTTTGGGGATATTTATGTAGCAATAACTCACGGTGGAGCTGCTGGTTTAAACAGGTCTGTTACCTTCACTCTGCTTCCCTCTGTTTCACCGGCACCGGGTCTAGGGTTCTGTTGAGTTTACTTCTGGATGACACACGCACCAACACTGGAGTACGTTTTCAATGCTTTATTAAACAAATGACTTAGGAAATAGCAGGAAAGAGGTGGAAAGGAAACTTGCATAAGAAACTCAAATATCCTCTTGTAGGGTTCTCTTGACAAATGTCCTGGTAGAATTCAGATACTATATGGAATGTGCTCCTCTCATGGGACACACTCTTTGCTCGTCTGGATAGGCCTCTCTCACCGGTCTAGCAGCCAGTACGTAGCACGAATCAAAGTCTCTGCCACAGACTTGTTTGGGAACAAAACCCGTACGATCCTCTGCCACAGGATGTATCAGATTTTCTGTAGTGAACGTCAGTCACAGTGCTTGAACCTTTAAAGGGGTTGTAAAGGTAAAAATTTTTTCACCTTAATGCATTCTATGCATTAAGGTGAAAAAACTTTTGACAGTACCGCCGCCCCCAGGCCCCCCGTTTTACTTACCTGACGCCTCAAATCTTCGCTGCTCGTCCTTGTCATCTTCATTGCAGCTCAGCCTGGTCGCTGATTGGCTGCAGTGGATGGATTGAAAGCAGCGCAGCCATTGGCTCGCGCTGCTGTCAATCACATCCGATGACGCGGCGCGCCGGGGGGCGGGGCTGAGTGATACAGCGAGCGGCTATAGCTGCCCGCTGTATCACGGGAGCGCGCCCGCAGGCACTCACCACCATGCGAGCCCTCGCATTAAGGTGGTAAATGCTTGCGGGGAGGAGCTGAAACAGCCGCCGAGGGACCCCAGAAGACCAGGTTCAGGGCCACTCAGTGCAGAACGAGCTGCACAGTGAAGGTAAGTATAACATGTTTGTTATTTAAAAAAAAAAAATAACTTTACAACCCCTTTAAGCCAACCCGGCAACACTATGCTGTATAGTTACTTTCGGATACGTCCTCCAACCGAGTTACCAGGCCCCTCCATAGACCAGCACTCTGCGTGATCCTTCCATGATGGGTCCTCCCCTGGGATCTCCTCGGTTGTCCAGCTTCATCACACAGGACCAACAGCTCAGAACCATTCCTCGGCCGCGGTGGTAGGCCCCAGACAAGCCTCTGGACCCACCCCTGCGCTGTAGTATTGTGGGCCTCCGGAACGGAGGACCAGGAGGTAGCTCCTTAACGCATACCTGTCGGCCAGGAGGGCCAGCAGGTGGCTGTAAAATGGACCCCAAAATATAGCGTCTGTCCCATAAATACCCTGGCCAGAATGCAACTCAGAGGACCACCTCCACCGAGTTGTCTCCGGGACAGAAGAGCATCCATACGCTTCAACACGTTGCCTTTCCAACACTAACCAGTGATAACAGCGACACCCACCGGTCAGCACGGAAACACACACAACGTCAGCCAAGCATCAAACAGAGGCAAACTTAACCTTCCTAACGCACAAATTACTAAATTTACCTAACATGTGGTAGATTGCAAATCTACCAGCGCTACATTTATTATAGCAGAAAGTAAAAAATATTGTTTTTTTTCCCAAAGTTGTCTTTATTTTTTTGTTTATAGCGTAAAAAATAAAAACCGCAGAGGTGAAATACCACCAAAAGAAAGCTCTATTTGTGGGAAACGTCAATTTTGTTTGGGTGCAGCGTTGCACGACCACGCATTTGTCAGTTAAACTGACGCAGTGCCGTATCGCATAAAAATGGCCTGGTCAGCAGCCAAATCTTCCGGTCTGTAAGCGGGTAACGTGGGAGTAAACTCCCATGTATAATTTTTACCTATAGGCAAGCCTTATTATAGACTTACCTGTAGGTACTGTGAATATATCTCCTAAATGTGAACTGTTTAGGAGATATTACATTTAGATGCAGCTGGTGATGTCACCAGCGCATGCGCTCTGAAGTAATGGCATAACCGTGCCGTTCTTTCAGAGCCGTGCCACAAACAGTGAGTCCCGTGCGCATGCATCATCGCTGGCTCGGCCATTCATATTGCCAAAGCCCGTGAACCCAGAAAGAAGACCAGGTGAAGATGGAAGCACATTCAGCGGTGACACGTACCTCTGGAGGGCTTTGTTTTTAAGCAAGTTCTGCATAATTTGCTAGTATGCAATGCATACTAGCACATTATGACTTAAAGCGGTTCTAAAGGCATAAGGCTTTTTATCTTAATGCATTCTGTGTGCAGCAGTCCCCCTTATATTTACCTGAGCCCCTGATTACTCTCGATCCAGTGAGGTTGCACGAGAGACTTGGCTATCCGGGACTCTCCTGCCAATCAAAGTCAGTGAGCCAATGAGGAGAGAGGGGGTGGGTCCAAGCTGCCGCTCCGTGTCTGAATGGAGACACAAAGAAGCGGCTAAGCGTAGGTGCCCCCATAACAAGCTACTTGCTGTGGGGAGCAGGAGGGAGGGGCCAGGAGCATCGAAGAGGGAACCGAGAAGTGGAGGATCTGGGTTGCTCTGTGCAAAACCATTACACAGAGCGGGTAAGAATGATATGTTTGGTATTTAAAAAATAAAAAAACTGAGACTTTAATATCACTTTCAGCTGCCCGGGGCCTGATTTTTTTTATTTTCTGATGCGGTTTATCTACAGCTTTAATTGCAGTGACTTCTTAGGCAGCATTATTTTAACCTTCACCTCCCTGGTCATTCTTGCTGCCTAAAAACTTCCTCCCTAGGACATCCCAAACAGACTTTTGCGTAGCAGAAACGCACATTCCCACTCATGTTTTTTTTTGCCTGTTTTTCACGTGTAAACACATATCACGTATAGGGCAGCTGATTCATAGTTACATAGTAGGTGAGGTTGAAAAAAGACATAAGTCCATCAAGTCCAACCTATGTGTGTGATTATGTGTCAGTATTACATTACATATCCCTGTATGTTGTGGTCATTCAGGTGATTATCTAATAGTTTCTTGAAGCTATCAATGCTCCCCGCTGAGACCACCGCCTGTGGAAGGGAATTCCCCATCCTTGCCGCTCTTACAGTAAAGAACCCTCTACGTAGTTTAAGGTTAAACCTCTTTTCTTCTAATTGTAATGAGTGGCCACGAGTCTTATTAAACTCTCTTCTGCAAAAAAGTTTTATCCCTATTGTGGGGTCACCAGTACAGTATTTGTAAATTGAAATCATATCCCCTCTCAAGCGTCTCTTCTCCAGAGAGAATAAGTTCAGTGCTCGCAACCTTTCCTCATAACTAAGATCCTCCAGACCCTTTATTAGCTTTGTTGCCCTTCTTTGTACTCGCTCCATTTCCAGTACATCCTTCCTGAGGACTGGTGCCCAGAACTGGACAGCATACTCCAGGTGTGGCCGGACCAGAGCCTTGTAGAGCGGGAGAATTATCGTTTTATCTCTGGAGTTGATCCCCCTTTTAATGCATGCCAATATACTGTTTGCTTTATTAGCAGCAGCTTGGCATTGCATGCCATTGCTGAGCCTATCATCTACTAGGACCCCCAGGTCCTTTTCCATCCTAGATTCCCCCAGAGGTTCTCCCCCCAGTGTATAGATTGCATTCATATTTTTGCCACCCAAATGCATTATTTTACATTTTTCTACATTGAACCTCATTTGCCATGTAGTCGCCCACCCCATTCATTTGTTCAGGTCTTTTTGCAAGGTTTCCACATCCTGCGGAGAAGTTATTGCCCTGCATAGCTTAGTATCGTCTGCAAATACAGAGATTGAACTGTTTACCCCATCCTCCAGGTCGTTTATAAACAAATTAAATAGGATTGGTCCCAGCAAAGAACCCTGGGGAACCCCACTACCCACCCCTGACCATTCTGAGTACTCCCCATTTATCACCACCCTCTGAAGCCTTAAATGGCTTCCCTACGTGCAAAAAATTCCCCAAAGTAGCTCAAGAACCTTTTCAGTCGTGAAACATCGCGCATTTTGGCAGCAAAACACACATCTGCTAAGCGCGATTGGGGTGTAATTAACAGTTACCCTGAATTCACATCTGTACATTTCTGAACAGGCAGCAACCCACATTTTGTAAACTCACAGCAAACAAACATCCCACTTGCATTGCCATTTAGGCATCATTACTCTGATTGCCCGCAACCTGCACTGAAAATGTACGGCAACGCCCACCAAATACGCATCATGCTTACAGTGCCATATAGGCTGCATTTGCATCTACGCGTTTCTGAATGCATGGCAACCCACATAGAAAATGCACGCTTTGCTGTGCGTTTTGAAAACATGAGGCAAAGTGCATTGTACATGAACACTGGACGCTGAGAACAGCTGCCCTGGATGTTTTTCTTCTGGCAGCAATAAATGAAAAAAAAAAGAAAGCTGGTAAAGGTGTGTACCACAATTACACGCATTTACCCGTGTCAAGTGCTTTGGGTGTTTATTCATTTCGTTGGCCAGAATATTTATTCCATCCATTGAAATAAAATATTGCTGAAGTGCTAAACGCTCCTAACATTTAGGTGCATTTTTGCAGCGTTTGTCATTGTTCTGTCAAAACACTCCTCTCCTGAATGTGAATTTAGTCTTTGTGTGCTGCTCCTAAATGTGAGTTTTCCAAACACACGACAACCCGGAAAAAAACACACAATTTACTGAATGTCTCTGAAACACACTGCAGTGCGTGTCGCGTTACCATAAGTTCGCATCTGTGCGTTTCCAAATGCGTGGCAACCCACAAGAAACGTATGCTTTGCCCTGCGTTTCAAAAAACTTGGCAGTATCCGTCATGCTTTCATTACCATTTAGGCCACGTTCTCATCTTTGCGTTTCCAAACTTATCACAACCCACACAGAAAACACGTGGCAATGCGCTTGTGTTACCAATTGTTTGCATCTGCCCAATTTTCAAGTGCATGGAAACCAGCAAGAAAACGCACACTTTGCTGTACATTGTAAAAACATGCGGCAACACGTGTCGCGCTTGCTTTACCATTCGTACACACGTGCATTTCCAAAAGCATGGCAACTTGCAAGAAAATGCATTTTTAAAATGGACGGCAATGCGCGTCACGTTTGCCTTACCATCTAGGCTGCATTCTCATCTGCGCATTTCCAAACCCACAGCAACCTGCACAGAAAATGCGTGCTTTGCCTTGGGTTTTGAAAACACAAAGCAACACGCATCATGCTTGCGGTACCATTTGTTCACATCTGCGCATTTCTGAATGCATGACAACTTGCAAGTAAAACGCATGCTTTGCCATTCATTTCAAAAACATGTGGCAACCCGCACAGAAAACACGCACTTTGCCTTTCATTTTTAAAACATGTGGCAGTGCGTGTTACGCTTGCATTACCATTAATTTGCTTCTGTCTGTTTATAATCGCATGGCAATGTGTGTCACACTTGCAGTACCATTTAGGCTGCGTTCTCATCTGCGCATTTCAAAACACATGACAACCCGCACAGAAAACATGTGGCAATGCGCTTATGTTACCATTAGTTTGCATCTGTGTGTTTCCAAGTGCACGGCAACCAGCCAGAAAATGCATGCTTTGCAGTGCGTTTCACATGCGTTGCACTTGTGTTACAATTTGTTTGCATCTGCGTGTTTATGAATGCATGGCAACAAGAAAATACATGCTTTGAAAACGTGTGGTAATGTGTGTCATGCTTGCGTTACCATTTAGGCAATACTTGCATCTGCATGTTTCCAAATGCACAGCAACCAGCACAGAAGATGCACTTTGCAGCACATTTCGGGAAGATGCATTGCACTTGCCCTACCATTATGGTGACACAAGCATGATGCACGTTTGCAGGGCATTCCTGGAATGTGTGGCAAAGCATGCGGTTTCTGTGCGGGTTGCCACACATTCGGAAACACACAGATGTAAATACAGCCTCATTGTTAAAGTGGAGTTCCACCCAAAAAAAAAAAAATTCATTAATGTGCATGAAATAAATAAAAAAAACATTTGGAGAAAATTTTACTTACCTTTTTGAACCTGTTGCTATGTGGTCCCTCGAAATCTGCCTCCTTCAGTGCCTGGGCTCCTGACGTCACTTCCCTTGGCGCTGGAAGGGAGATAAACTCTGCCCCCTCCCTCTAGGCAATCATCTGGGACACGTCACAGGTCCCAGATAATTGCGCGGGCAGTCACAGCACGCGGCGCGGCTCACGCATGCGCAGTGGTTGACCAGCTGTGAAGCCACAGCCGGGTGCCCACAGATACAATGCTGGCGCCGCCGAGCGGAGGGGGGAGACAAGCGGGGCTTCGATCCCCCACATCGCTGGACCCTGGGACAGGTAAGTGTCTGATTATTAATAGTCAGTAGTTGCAGTATTTGTAGCTGCTGACTTTTATTTATTTTTTTTAAGTGGAACTCCTCAATGACACCCCAATCACGGGTAGCAGATGTGGGTTTTTCTGCGTGACAAAAATTTGCTACAAATGCACCAAAACATTCACTGAAAAAAAACCGACACTCCAAGACTGAAAATGTTCTGGAGATACTTTGGGACGTTTGTTGTGTGTGGGGCGGCCTGTTCAAGTGACTGGGAAGACCGATGTGTGACGCATGTTTATGATTGAAGAATGTGACATCGATCCATCAAAGTGATAGGAATGTTTATCAGTAAAGTCTCTGATAACTTTGATTACTTTGGTGAGTGGGAAGTTGCGATCGTTTGATCCGGGGATTAGTTCTCCTTCTAGGGAGGAACAATTGATAAATCTTTTATTTTAGACACAATTCAGTGTTGGGTGGAGAGACACTTGTTGGACATTTCTAGGTTTGGATTGTTCTGTATTGTATGGTGTGTAGATCGCACACATTCTATGGTGTATTATACACTCAGTGTTGGAGGTTCTCCTATGACATGTAGAAATCCTGATAACTCTCCCAGTATGGGGGTGCAGGGAGCGGATCATGCTGGGGGGATGAACACTCGGTGGGACATGTGTGATGGAAGCAGTCACAGGAAGAGAAGATGTATAGAGGTGACTGATCTCTGGGGAGATCCTGGAGGAGTCATTGCGGGGGGGAGGGGAGATTATTCTTACATCACCCCAATACTTACCGATGTGACCGGACAGATCCCGACATCTACAGACTGAAAGACATGAATGGACACAGACTGGGAGGGACAGACAGATCATCACTGACAGACAGACCCATCCAAATTCTCAGGATGAGTCCCTATTGGTGGGATGAGAAGACACACCCACTTTATTAAACCCCACCCACTTCTGGGCCAAGGACTCTCCAGACTGTATTGGGTCTTATTATTAGGAGTGGGTGTGGTTTCAGGTGTCAGTGGGTGTGGTTATCAGAGAAGTGGGAGGAGTGTGTGATGATGTAGGAGGTGCTGTGTATACAGATAGAATGTATAGAGAGTATACAGAGGATGTATATAATACAATGTATATATAGTGTGCGCTCACCTCTCCTCTCCAGATCTTCTCTCCCGTACTCTATGTAGTTCTTCAGTGCCGGAATACAGATATTCTCCAGATAATTCTTGTCTCTCTCCCCCAATCTCTCCTCCGGACTGTTCCATCTCTGTGTGGAGATCTGAGCCTCATTCATGGTCGGGATATAGATCCCTCTCTGTGTGTCCAGAGACATTAAATCTCTCCCATCATATCCGAACTGTATATACCCCCCAGTGGTGCCGTCATCTCTCAGCTCACAGCCGTACATCAACTGGAAGGAATGGATCCCTGCAGAGAGAAGAGGAAGATGTGACCTGGGATCAGAGGAAGTGATGTGTGTAATATGTGATGGGCGGGGTGTGTGATCACATGACATGTATAGTGTATTATAGTACAGACACTGAGCATCACTCTGTATATTTCTACACTCACCATCCCCCTAATCATCTGTAGAACGGGGTGAACTACAAGTCCCAGCAATCCCCCCTCAGACACATCATGAGAAGCAGAGTAAGAGGGATCCGCCATCCTGCTCCCCCCTACCGCTGTGTACAATCACCCCGGGATGGAGCGCTAATCCACCTGAGGAAACCGGGTCACATGACTGGAAGAACCAATAGGAATGGAGACAAAACAAATCATAGGAGAAATCTGTACAGCTAGGAGATCGCTGAGAAGCTGCTGATCACTGACTGGACGCTCTGAGCTGTCAATCACCCCAACATCCAATCCGATGAAAGGTCTTCATCCAGCTTATTGGCTAATGTTTCCCCTCAACCAATCAAACACCAAGTCTGTCAGAGAGACGAGGAACGTTCCCATCCTATAGGGGGATGAATCCATTGTACAACACTGAGGAATGATATTATTATACAGATAAATGATCAGTCCCAGTAAGAGAAGTGATGGAGTCTGTGCTGATCACTGACTGACACACCAACCAGGAAAGGTCATGTCATGCTGAGTGTATACTGTCAGTGCACACAGAGTTCAGGGAGAGATCAGGAAATACAAACTTCATTCCAATCCTACAGAGATCACTGAGGACTTTAAATAGAAATGAGAAGAGGAGAGTACATTGTGTGTTATCAGGGGGGTCATCATCTCATACTATCCCCCATCATCTCATACCATCCCCCCATCATCTCATACTATCCCCCATCATCTCATACCATCCCCCCATCATCTCATACAATCCCCCCATCATCTCATACCATCCCCCCCATCATTAGTAAAATGTCCTCATTGTAGAGAGGGAACCTGAACACAAAAATATGGAGGCTCCAACCCCCTCCTCTCACTGTCACAATGATACTTTCCCGTCTGTCATGCTGATCCTGAGGATTCAGCATTTTGTGATCACAGAGCTGGGAGAAGATTGTAGATCTGGAGCTCTGACATCACTCCGACTTCTAATCTGACTTCTTCCAGGTCAGTGACCCCGAGGATTTCATCTCCACCCCGGGGACACCCGCCATGTCTGTACACCATCAGATGGCAGAGATAAGAGATCTCTAACACTTCTACAATCTATTGTTGGACAATCCATAGGAGAGGGAAGATGGAGGAGGAAGATGAGAGCGGTAAAGGGAGGAGTGTGACCAGGACACTATCAGAGGGGGGTCAGCAATGGCGGCCCCATATTTCTACACTGGATTCCTCCCATCCCCCTTCATAGACAATCCAATCCCTCATCACAAATATTCCTCCGTTCTGTACTCAGGAAATCCTTCCCATCCTCTGCTGGATTATAGAACAACTACCCCGATATCTTCTATATCTGTCATCTCTCATCCTCAGTCTGATCTGATGAAGTCACAAGTCATGGATTCGGAGTAACGCTCATCTCCTGGCCACTTACCTCTGTACAGTGACAGGATCCTCCACACACAGCACAGCTACAACTGCTGGGGAACTACAAATCCCATCACTGCCCCATACTCAATGAGGGAAGAAAGTCACCAGGGAGATGGCAATGCCTGCTGGGACTTGTAGTTCTACTGCAGCTGGAGATCTGCTGTTCTCCTATCAGTGATATAAAGGAAATGTCTGCTGTCACTGGGATTCCTGTCTGCTTGGATCTGTTTATGTAGTAACTGTCCTGTGCAGCTGACGGGTTTTATTAGAACCAGGACCTGTTATCCCAAATCACATCCATCACTATTTATAGGGAGATCTGTATTGTATCATACAGTTTTTCAAGTGCTAAAGTGAGGAGGTATGCTGCCATATTGTCTGTATCCTATACCAATCAGATTTATGGGATATGTGTTGCTCTGTGTAAATGCAGTCACAATTTAAAATGAAATTCTGCTTAAACCATATCTAAACCCATAAACAAAAATTAAATGTAGTAACTCTATGTGTAGAAATATGTACATACATTATTGAACAATATAGCACAGTATTGTACAGCACATTATCTGTCCTTCTACAGAATTGTCACTTCTCCCCAACAACACACACTGACAATATGGCTGCTGTGATCCCACCATTTTATAGTGAGGGGGCCGGGTTATTCATTCCTTCAGATTATTGGTTTCAGTTGATCATTATGGGATGTTCCTCATTTCTGGCAGTGAGGCTAATGCCATGTACACGACCAGACTGGTCTGGCGAAACAAATCCGACGGACGATTCGACCATGTGTGGGCTTCATCGGACCTTTTCTGTCGAATATCTGATGAACTTTAGAAATAGAACATTTTTTCTGCAAGAAAGCTCCAATCAGAAACGCTACCCAGAAGGGTTTTTTCCTGCCTCTAAACGTTGAGCTTAAAATACACCTGTTATGGTCTTAATGTGGATGGAAACATAGGGTAACACTAAGCTGCTTCTACAGGCAAAACACAAAACTCCCGTAGAGACAGCATTTTTTTAAGCCAGTGTGCATGGAGCCTTAAAGGTTTTTGGGCAAAAATTTGTCATTTTTGAACCCATTATAACCCTGAAAATAGCTGTGAATTAATGGTAAACCTGAACCTCATCTCCATTAATAACTGCAATCTTCACACGGCACATATGATGACGTGACAAGACTCCATGTGGGATCATTGCTGTGTATAATACATTTAAGGTACATTAGTGAGTGCCGTACAGACATCATACTGGCTAGAATGGTATGGTAACCTTCCAGTACTAAACTCATTTCACTATCTATATATACTGTGCAGAGTGAATTTGTTTTGCACATAGTAATATTAAATAGAACTTTGGTTTATATTTATCATCAAATCCATCAGTGTAATGCCCCGTACACACGGTCGGACATTGATCGGACATTCCGACAACAAAATCCATGGATTTATTCCGACGGATGTTGGCTCAAACTTGTCTTGCATACACACGGTCACACAGAGTTGTCGGAAAATCCGATCATTCTGAACGTGGTGACGTAAAACACGTACATCGGGACTATAAAACGGGGAAATAGCCAATAGCTTTCATCTCTTAATTTATTCTGAGCACGCGTGGCACTTTATCCATCGGATTTGTCTACACACGATCAGAATTTAAAGGATCTGATTTTGTTGTCGGAAAATTTTATAGCATGCTCTCAAACTTTGTGTGTCGGAAATTCCGATGGAAAAAGTACGATGGAGCCCACACACGGTCGGAATTTCCGACAACAAGCTCTGATCGCACATATTCCATCAGAGTCCGACCGTGTGTACAGTGCATAAGAATTCTCTCACCTCCAGTCTGATTGAATAGACTCATCACTGTCTGTACATTGTGCTTGTAAACAGGCTCTTCACCCTGATTTCTTTGTGTCTCCCTCTCCCAGTAATCAGATCCCTCTTTCTTCATCCACTCAGTCTTGGGAAGATGCTGACGGGTGTCACTGTTATAATTTGTTATCTCCTGATCATCAACATATCCGACTTCAGAATATACAGGGAGTCCGGATCCCGGAGAGGAGACTCCAGTTTTATAATACCGCAGAGAGTGACTGTCTGATAGAGAGAAAGATATACACAGATGGTTATATATCACACAGCATATAATATATCCTGAAAATTAATGGTGACCACACCAATTGGAGATGGCAACCAATATCTCAGAATTAAATTTTAAGGCCTAATGGACACCTAGAGCTGCACGATTTATCATAAAAAGATCTCGATTCAACCCCCACACACACACACACACACACACACACACACACACACACACACACACACACACACACACACACACACACACACAATCTAAATCCAGCATTTCTATGATTCAGCCAATTATATTTTCGAGGACAGGAGAGAAGCATATGATAAATACATTTGGTGCAGCGCTTTACATAAATGAAAAAAAACCCATGTGTTGGATGAATAAAGTCCTATGTGTAACCAACTGCCGTGAACTGACGATCCTTTCTTGATTCAAAAGCCCCCTGTGACAGAATACAGACAGCCAATAATATCCAGCTTTCAATTATAAACACTTGTGCCCAAAGTTTTGCACAGAGCTCCTTATCCGTGATAACCCTCCACCATTGTATACACTCAGACAGTAAGCCATTACAAGCCTTGAGCCATCGCCATAGAACCTGGTGACTTCATATCCAAAACTGTAGGGGGTTAGGAGGACTTCACAAGGAAATGGCAATAGATGGCCTATTAGGTGGATCCCTTAAGAACGTGCATGCGCATGAAATGCATCAGACGGGGCGTACAGACTGACATCATTGCCACCACGACCTCGTGGTAGGAGCGGCAGCCATCTATCGCCGGTTCCTCGTGAAGTCCACTTAACCCACTGCAGTTCAGGATATGTCATCACCAGGTTCTATGGCAATGGCTCAAGGCTTGTAATATAAATGTAAATAGATAAAAAACAGCGCTCGCAAATGAATAATATTAAAATCTGGCTAACGTGTTGCAGCTGCTGGATAAAAGTGCTAGGACTTTAATAATATGTAAAACAAAAAACCTGCGCTGGCAACTCACCATACAAATAATTATGAAATATAAAAAAAATATAAAAAAAAATATATATATATATATGCACAATAAATGTGTACTGTGTGAGTTTGTGCAAAAAGAACCCCAAAGCAATAGGAAGCAGATATAATAATATATGCACAAAATGGTGTGAGCTGTGTGAAATTGTCAAAAAACCCTTAAAAGCTATGCGACTACAAAGCGATGAGATATCGCTATACTGGTGCAAAAAAAATATATATTTACCATATAAATTAAGATTCGTGATCACAAATACCAGTGAGTGAATCTCTATGAAAAGATAAACGCCAAATTAAAAGTGAAACAAGAAAATAAAACATGAATAACTATTGACAGAAAGTCCTTCATATCAAAGTGTTTCTTCACAAAAAACAATCAGAAGACTTCAAGATTTTCATCCATATGATAGGCCTGGGCAAGAAGGTAGGCTAATGCTGGTGATGATTATGAAGAGACTTTATGAACCACAAATCTCGCGTTCCACCAAAAGAAAGGAGAAAATATATAGTATAAAAACCTATGACACCGTGAGATCACCTGCGCATATAAGCGCTACTCATGGAACCGATGTGCAGAGCAGGCATTCAAATATTTGGTCGGTGTTCGCTGCTGAACGGCGTGCGTTCCACCAACTCCAGGAAGTGATGTCACTGGTTCTCGGGTTCACAGGCGTAAGCAGGATGTTGCGTCGATGCGTTTCGCCCCTCCCCCAGGGCGTTATCAAAGACTTAACATCCAGCTCACGCAAGGATTTACTTATACTACGCTCGATGAGTGACAGCCATTTACGGCCAATGGGTAAACATTACCCATTCCTTCCTAAAATCATCATATCCTGTTGCAATGAAAACTTTAATCAGTGACCAGAGACACAACATCTCCAATCACCACGATAAGCAGATGTGTATGCTTGGACAATTTATACAGGACATCAAATTTATGCGCTTATTGTCCTATACAAAAATAAGGTGTATTACAACAGGATATCTAGACAAATAAAGCATCTATATATAATATATACTGAATGTCTAATTTTACTTATCATACCTTGTTACAAAAGTTTTTAATTCTTTAATAAAAAATAGTATGCAATAAAAAAATTATAAATATATATAAAAAATTATTTTTAAAAAATGTAAGAATAAAATAAAATAAAATATGCAAATAAAATTTAAAAATGAAATAAAATATAATTCCTTGCTGCTTGTTGTATCTTGCAACAGGAAAAAAAATGTATATATATATTAATACACATATACAAGATAAAAAAAACCCATTACCATCCGAAAGAATTTCTATAAAACATAAAAATATATATATCGATAAACTATATCTTCTATATATTCAACCCTCAGAAATAAACAATACAATTATTTGCAAAAGGAAAAATTACTATATAATAGATATAATGCATTCAGTTATTCCACATATCGATTGTGTCTAAGCAAACCATCAATCTCGTATATCTGATTTGCCAAGAATTAAATCAAGAATTAATTTGTAATATATATAGTGCCAGCAAGACCTCAATGTTAAAAAGATTTTATAAAAATAGATCTACCAATTAGATAAAAAACAATTCAAGTCCAGCTCAATATTCAAGCTTAAGGGATTCAACGTACGTAATCTATGTATTCACTGGGTTTCATTCTGTGAAATATCTTTCTTAAGATTGGAACCTCGCCAGTGTTCCTCAACCCTATCAATCCCACAGAAGGTAAGTACACTCGGGTCTTTATTGTGGAACAACCTGAAATGGTTGCAAAGGCTATGAAATCTGTATCCTTTTTAATCCTATTTACGTGTTCTTTGAGCCTTACACCCAATTGCCTGGTAGTTCTTCCTACGTACTGAAGATTGCAAGGACAAGAAAAGAGGTAGGTAACATGTGTGGTGCTACATGTTATGAATTTTTTAATTTCATAGGATCTACCATCTACCAGAGAGCTAAAGTGGGTGGTTTTTCGTCTACGGAATTTGGATGTCTTGCACATCACACACCTGCCACAGCTGAAAAACCCAACACTATCTAGAAAGGTACATACTTTTCTAGGAGGGTTGATGACATTGTGTGCCAGCTGGAGCCTTAACGTAGGCGGTTTAGTGTAAATGAATTTAGGCTGTTTTGGCAACAACTTTTTCAGATCATTGTCCCGAAGGAGAAGTGGCCAATGTCTCTTAACAATTTTCTCAAAGTCACGATATTGTCTGTTAAATCCAGTAAAAAAGAACAGGTTGAAATTTTGTTCCTTTTTCTCTCTCGATTTAAACAGATCCTCCCTATCCATCTCCCTAACCGTTTGTTTTATTCTCTCTAGATTTTCCAGACTGTAACCTTTTTCTTGGAACCGTTTAAGAATGACGTTGGCTTGTGTGTTATAATCATTTAAGTTGCCACAGTTCCTTCTAATCCTGAGCAGCTGGCTTTTTGGGATACCTCCTAGCCATCTAGGATGATGGCAGCTTGTCAGGGGGATATAGCCATTTCTATCGACATCTTTAAAGAAGGTACGAGTAAGTACTTTATTTTCTTATATATACCAAAGAAAAAAGAAAGCAAAGAGCGGGACTTTAAATGAGGCACACGGGGGCAAGTACAAAAAATCAGATATAAAACAGGTTTTATTATGTTCAAAATTGTCATATATTCACATGATTTTAAAAGTACATAGCTACTATTTCTTACTCTATGTTTCATCAAAGTATACATTCCAACAAGGACTTATAATTACATTGCATGAACAATTTAATAGCTAAAATCACGACTAGAGGATATGTGACACATTGACGTGTCAGATAGACAGGCAACAAAAAGAGAAGCAATGGGTGGGAATGGAACGTTCATACATAGTTGTTGGTGAGGTACGCCTATAGGTAGATGTAAGCTCTACGCGTTTCGGCAGCATCAAATTTTTAAATTAGGGGATAAATTATCAACTAAATAAATAGGGGACTAGGGGAAAAAAAAAATCAAAATTAAAATAAAATAAAATAAACTCAAAAAATGAAAATAGAAAAAGCATTTATTATTTATTTAGTTGATAATTTATCCCCTAATTTAAAAATTTGATGCTGCATCTTCCCATTGTTTCCAGTCAGGCTATGCATGCTGTATTTGTGCCTGGCTGGTCGGGCTGGCGCTTGTTTTTGGCTGTGCCTTGTTTTCACATCCCGGAGCTGCGACGCCCACTGCGTGTTTCCCCGCCCCCTCGATGTGACGCGGGGGGGAGGGGTCTCCCCCACTGCGCGTCGACGTCATGCCGCTCGTGCCGGCGGCTTGGCGTCCTCGTGGCGTGTTAAAGCCGGCCGGCGAGCTTTCCATTCTCCAGCGGTCCGGGGAGTTTGTTGGGACGCTGCCGGTGGAGTGGTTTGGTGTGTCTGGCCATCTCTGCCATTGCGCCTTCCTCGCCCCCAATTCCTGTCTGGTGCATGACGTTGGGGGCCCCTCTGTGGCGGCGCGTCCCTCCTGGGCCTCCCCCGGGTTGGGTCCCCCACCCTGGTTTTCTCCTGGTCACCTCCTCCCTAGCACTTTCATGCACTTTGGCAATTCATCCCTACTCACCCCGCAGCAGGTAAAGTTTCTCTTTGCCACCCCTCACTACTTCTTTTTTCCCTCACTTTCCACCTCAGCCTCTTCCTTCTTTGTCTATTCTCACTCTTTCTTAGTCCCCACTTCTCCCCCTTCCTTCACTCCATTCCCACTTATTATCTAATTTACACGTCGCCTTTTAGTCTAATATACATGTCACTTATTTTCACAGGCTCTCCATCTTTCTGGGAATCACTGCCCTGTCTATTATATTTTTTCTTCACTTCACCAATCATCACCATGCCTTCCCTCTGTCACCCATCTGGGGTGGTGCTTGGATTGGTGGTGTGCCGCCCTCCCGGGGGGCCCCCTCAGCTCCGGGGCGTGGTATCATTGGCTGACCTGACTGGCGGGGCCCCGCCGCCTGTGCGCAAGTATATGTATGTAAGTTTTGATGGGTTAGGTGTACTATGTGGGGAACACACTCCACATTTATCCATTATTTTTTCCCAAAACATTCTCTCCCTTTAAATACGATTGTTTTCATATCCCTAGGTTACCCTTGGTTTTTGCTCCTGAAGAGTGGCGATTAAGTCCCGAAACGCGTAGAGCTTACATCTACCTATAGGCGTACCTCACCAACAACTATGTATGAACGTTCCATTCCCACCCTTTGCTTCTCTTTTTGTTGCCTGTCTATCTGACACGTCAATGTGTCACATATCCTCTAGTCGTGATTTTAGCTATTAAATTGTTCATGCAATGTAATTATAAGTCCCTGTTGGAATGTATACTTTGATGAAACATAGAGTAAGAAATAGTAGCTATGTACTTTTAAAATCATGTGAATATATGACAATTTTGAACATAATAAAACCTGTTTTATATCTGATTTTTTGTACTTGCCCCGTGTGCCTCATTTAAAGTCCCGCTCTTTGCTTTCTTTTTTCTTTGGTATATATATTGAACCGGGATGGAGGAGGGGAGTTGAACGCCCCCTACCAAACCTCATTTAAAGTCCCAAACTTTCTGTTCTGTTTTTAAACCAATCTATAATCAATTAGGGATGGAGGCACACGGTGGGCACTAACAATCATTACCATGCTTTTTCTATTTTCATTTTTTGAGTTTATTTTATTTTAATTTTGATTTTTTTTTTCCCCTAGTCCCCTATTTATTTAGTTGATAATTTATCCCCTAATTTAAAAATTTGATGCTGCATCTTCCCATTGTTTCCAGTCAGGCTATGCATGCTGTATTTGTGCCTGGCTGGTCGGGCTGGCGCTTGTTTTTGGCTGTGCCTTGTTTTCACGTCCCGGAGCTGCGACGCCCACTGCGTGTTTCCCCGCCCCCTCGATGTGACGCGGGGGGAGGGGTCTCCCCCACTGCGCGTCGACGTCATGCCGCTCGTGCCGGCGGCTTGGCGTCCTCGTGGCGTGTTAAAGCCGGCCGGCGAGCTTTCCATTCTCCAGCGGTCCGGGGAGTTTGTTGGGACGCTGCCGGTGGAGTGGTTTGGTGTGTCTGGCCATCTCCGCCATTGCGCCTTCCTCGCCCCCAATTCCTGTCTGGTGCATGACGTTGGGGGCCCCTCTGTGGCGGCGCGTCCCTCCTGGGCCTCCCCCGGGTTGGGTCCCCCACCCTGGTTTTCTCCTGGTCACCTCCTCCCTAGCACTTTCATGCACTTTGGCAATTCATCCCTACTCACCCCGCAGCAGGTAAAGTTTCTCTTTGCCACCCCTCACTACTTCTTTTTTCCCTCACTTTCCACCTCAGCCTCTTCCTTCTTTGTCTATTCTCACTCTTTCTTAGTCCCCACTTCTCCCCCTTCCTTCACTCCATTCCCACTTATTATCTAATTTACACGTCGCCTTTTAGTCTAATATACATGTCACTTATTTTCACAGGCTCTCCATCTTTCTGGGAATCACTGCCCTGTCTATTATATTTTTTCTTCACTTCACCAATCATCACCATGCCTTCCCTCTGTCACCCATCTGGGGTGGTGCTTGGATTGGTGGTGTGCCGCCCTCCCGGGGGGCCCCCTCAGCTCCGGGGCGTGGTATCATTGGCTGACCTGACTGGCGGGGCCCCGCCGCCTGTGCGCAAGTATATGTATGTAAGTTTTGATGGGTTAGGTGTACTATGTGGGGAACACACTCCACATTTATCCATTATTTTTTCCCAAAACATTCTCTCCCTTTAAATACGATTGTTTTCATATCCCTAGGTTACCCTTGGTTTTTGCTCCTGAAGAGTGGCGATTAAGTCCCGAAACGCGTAGAGCTTACATCTACCTATAGGCGTACCTCACCAACAACTATGTATGAACGTTCCATTCCCACCCATTGCTTCTCTTTTTGTTACCTGTCTATCTGACACGTCAATGTGTCACATATCCTCTAGTCGTGATTTTAGCTATTAAATTGTTCATGCAATGTAATTATAAGTCCTTGTTGGAATGTATACTTTGATGAAACATAGAGTAAGAAATAGTAGCTATGTACTTTTAAAATCATGTGAATATATGACAATTTTGAACATAATAAAACCTGTTTTATATCTGATTTTTTGTACTTGCCCCCGTGTGCCTCATTTAAAGTCCCGCTCTTTGCTTTCTTTTTTCTTTGGTATATATATTGAACCGGGATGGAGGAGGGGAGTTGAACGCCCCCTACCAAACCTCATTTAAAGTCCCAAACTTTCTGTTCTGTTTTTAAACCAATCTATAATCAATTAGGGATGGAGGCACACGGTGGGCACTAACAATCATTACCATGCTTTTTCTATTTTCATTTTTTGAGTTTATTTTATTTTATTTTAATTTTGATTTTTTTTTCCCCTAGTCCCCTATTTATTTAGTTGATAATTTATCCCCTAATTTAAAAATTTGATGCTGCATCTTCCCATTGTTTCCAGTCAGGCTATGCATGCTGTATTTGTGCCTGGCTGGTCGGGCTGGCGCTTGTTTTTGGCTGTGCCTTGTTTTCACGTCCCGGAGCTGCGACGCCCACTGCGTGTTTCCCCGCCCCCTCGATGTGACGCGGGGGGAGGGGTCTCCCCCACTGCGCGTCGACGTCATGCCGCTCGTGCCGGCGGCTTGGCGTCCTCGTGGCGTGTTAAAGCCGGCCGGCGAGCTTTCCATTCTCCAGCGGTCCGGGGAGTTTGTTGGGACGCTGCCGGTGGAGTGGTTTGGTGTGTCTGGCCATCTCCGCCATTGCGCCTTCCTCGCCCCCAATTCCTGTCTGGTGCATGACGTTGGGGGCCCCTCTGTGGCGGCGCGTCCCTCCTGGGCCTCCCCCGGGTTGGGTCCCCCACCCTGGTTTTCTCCTGGTCACCTCCTCCCTAGCACTTTAATGCACTTTGGCAATTCATCCCTACTCACCCCGCAGCAGGTAAAGTTTCTCTTTGCCACCCCTCACTACTTCTTTTTTCCCTCACTTTCCACCTCAGCCTCTTCCTTCTTTGTCTATTCTCACTCTTTCTTAGTCCCCACTTCTCCCCCTTCCTTCACTCCATTCCCACTTATTATCTAATTTACACGTCGCCTTTTAGTCTAATATACATGTCACTTATTTTCACAGGCTCTCCATCTTTCTGGGAATCACTGCCCTGTCTATTATATTTTTTCTTCACTTCACCAATCATCACCATGCCTTCCCTCTGTCACCCATCTGGGGTGGTGCTTGGATTGGTGGTGTGCCGCCCTCCCGGGGGGCCCCCTCAGCTCCGGGGCGTGGTATCATTGGCTGACCTGACTGGCGGGGCCCCGCCGCCTGTGCGCAAGTATATGTATGTAAGTTTTGATGGGTTAGGTGTACTATGTGGGGAACACACTCCACATTTATCCATTATTTTTTCCCAAAACATTCTCTCCCTTTAAATACGATTGTTTTCATATCCCTAGGTTACCCTTGGTTTTTGCTCCTGAAGAGTGGCGATTAAGTCCCGAAACGCGTAGAGCTTACATCTACCTATAGGCGTACCTCACCAACAACTATGTATGAACGTTCCATTCCCACCCATTGCTTCTCTTTTTGTTACCTGTCTATCTGACACGTCAATGTGTCACATATCCTCTAGTCGTGATTTTAGCTATTAAATTGTTCATGCAATGTAATTATAAGTCCTTGTTGGAATGTATACTTTGATGAAACATAGAGTAAGAAATAGTAGCTATGTACTTTTAAAATCATGTGAATATATGACAATTTTGAACATAATAAAACCTGTTTTATATCTGATTTTTTGTACTTGCCCCCGTGTGCCTCATTTAAAGTCCCGCTCTTTGCTTTCTTTTTTCTTTGGTATATATATTGAACCGGGATGGAGGAGGGGAGTTGAACGCCCCCTACCAAACCTCATTTAAAGTCCCAAACTTTCTGTTCTGTTTTTAAACCAATCTATAATCAATTAGGGATGGAGGCACACGGTGGGCACTAACAATCATTACCATGCTTTTTCTATTTTCATTTTTTGAGTTTATTTTATTTTATTTTCATTTTGATTTTTTTCCCCTAGTCCCCTATTTATTTAGTTGATAATTTATCCCCTAATTTAAAAATTTGATGCTGCATCTTCCCATTGTTTCCAGTCAGGCTATGCATGCTGTATTTGTGCCTGGCTGGTCGGGCTGGCGCTTGTTTTTGGCTGTGCCTTGTTTTCACGTACCGAAGCTGCGACGCCCACTGCGTGTTTCCCCGCCCCCTCGATGTGACGCGGGGGGGAGGGGTCTCCCCCACTGCGCGTCGACGTCATGCCGCTCGTGCCGGCGGCTTGGCGTCCTCGTGGCGTGTTAAAGCCGGCCGGCGAGCTTTCCATTCTCCAGCGGTCCGGGGAGTTTGTTGGGACGCTGCCGGTGGAGTGGTTTGGTGTGTCTGGCCATCTCTGCCATTGCGCCTTCCTCGCCCCCAATTCCTGTCTGGTGCATGACGTTGGGGGCCCCTCTGTGGCGGCGCGTCCCTCCTGGGCCTCCCCCGGGTTGGGTCCCCCACCCTGGTTTTCTCCTGGTCACCTCCTCCCTAGCACTTTCATGCACTTTGGCAATTCATCCCTACTCACCCCGCAGCAGGTAAAGTTTCTCTTTGCCACCCCTCACTACTTCTTTTTTCCCTCACTTTCCACCTCAGCCTCTTCCTTCTTTGTCTATTCTCACTCTTTCTTAGTCCCCACTTCTCCCCCTTCCTTCACTCCATTCCCACTTATTATCTAATTTACACGTCGCCTTTTAGTCTAATATACATGTCACTTATTTTCACAGGCTCTCCATCTTTCTGGGAATCACTGCCCTGTCTATTATATTTTTTCTTCACTTCACCAATCATCACCATGCCTTCCCTCTGTCACCCATCTGGGGTGGTGCTTGGATTGGTGGTGTGCCGCCCTCCCGGGGGGCCCCCTCAGCTCCGGGGCATGGTATCATTGGCTGACCTGACTGGCGGGGCCCCGCCGCCTGTGCGCAAGTATATGTATGTAAGTTTTGATGGGTTAGGTGTACTATGTGGGGAACACACTCCACATTTATCCATTATTTTTTCCCAAAACATTCTCTCCCTTTAAATACGATTGTTTTCATATCCCTAGGTTACCCTTGGTTTTTGCTCCTGAAGAGTGGCGATTAAGTCCCGAAACGCGTAGAGCTTACATCTACCTATAGGCGTACCTCACCAACAACTATGTATGAACGTTCCATTCCCACCCATTGCTTCTCTTTTTGTTACCTGTCTATCTGACACGTCAATGTGTCACATATCCTCTAGTCGTGATTTTAGCTATTAAATTGTTCATGCAATGTAATTATAAGTCCTTGTTGGAATGTATACTTTGATGAAACATAGAGTAAGAAATAGTAGCTATGTACTTTTAAAATCATGTGAATATATGACAATTTTGAACATAATAAAACCTTTTTTTTATCTGATTTTTTGTACTTGCCCCCGTGTGCCTCATTTAAAGTCCCGCTCTTTGCTTTCTTTTTTCTTTGGTATATATATTGAACCGGGATGGAGGAGGGGAGTTGAACGCCCCCTACCAAACCTCATTTAAAGTCCCAAACTTTCTGTTCTGTTTTTAAACCAATCTATAATCAATTAGGGATGGAGGCACACGGTGGGCACTAACAATCATTACCATGCTTTTTCTATTTTCATTTTTTGAGTTTATTTTATTTTATTTTAATTTTGATTTTTTTTTCCCCTAGTCCCCTATTTATTTAGTTGATAATTTATCCCCTAATTTAAAAATTTGATGCTGCATCTTCCCATTGTTTCCAGTCAGGCTATGCATGCTGTATTTGTGCCTGGCTGGTCGGGCTGGCGCTTGTTTTTGGCTGTGCCTTGTTTTCACGTCCCGGAGCTGCGACGCCCACTGCGTGTTTCCCCGCCCCCTCGATGTGACGTGGGGGGGAGGGGTCTCCCCCACTGCGCGTCGACGTCATGCCGCTCGTGCCGGCGGCTTGGCGTCCTCGTGGCGTGTTAAAGCCGGCCGGCGAGCTTTCCATTCTCCAGCGGTCCGGGGAGTTTGTTGGGACGCTGCCGGTGGAGTGGTTTGGTGTGTCTGGCCATCTCCGCCATTGCGCCTTCCTCGCCCCCAATTCCTGTCTGGTGCATGACGTTGGGGGCCCCTCTGTGGTGGCGCGTCCCTCCTGGGCCTCCCCCGGGTTGGGTCCCCCACCCTGGTTTTCTCCTGGTCACCTCCTCCCTAGCACTTTCATGCACTTTGGCAATTCATCCCTACTCACCCCGCAGCAGGTAAAGTTTCTCTTTGCCACCCCTCACTACTTCTTTTTTCCCTCACTTTCCACCTCAGCCTCTTCCTTCTTTGTCTATTCTCACTCTTTCTTAGTCCCCACTTCTCTCCCTTCCTTCACTCCATTCCCACTTATTATCTAATTTACACGTCGCCTTTTAGTCTAATATACATGTCACTTATTTTCACAGGCTCTCCATCTTTCTGGGAATCACTGCCCTGTCTATTATATTTTTTCTTCACTTCACCAATCATCACCATGCCTTCCCTCTGTCACCCATCTGGGGTGGTGCTTGGATTGGTGGTGTGCCGCCCTCCCGGGGGGCCCCCTCAGCTCCGGGGCGTGGTATCATTGGCTGACCTGACTGGCGGGGCCCCGCCGCCTGTGCGCAAGTATATGTATGTAAGTTTTGATGGGTTAGGTGTACTATGTGGGGAACACACTCCACATTTATCCATTATTTTTTCCCAAAACATTCTCTCCCTTTAAATACGATTGTTTTCATATCCCTAGGTTACCCTTGGTTTTTGCTCCTGAAGAGTGGCGATTAAGTCCCGAAACGCATAGAGCTTACATCTACCTATAGGCGTACCTCACCAACAACTATGTATGAACGTTCCATTCCCACCCATTGCTTCTCTTTTTGTTACCTGTCTATCTGACACGTCAATGTGTCACATATCCTCTAGTCGTGATTTTAGCTATTAAATTGTTCATGCAATGTAATTATAAGTCCTTGTTGGAATGTATACTTTGATGAAACATAGAGTAAGAAATAGTAGCTATGTACTTTTAAAATCATGTGAATATATGACAATTTTGAACATAATAAAACCTGTTTTATATCTGATTTTTTGTACTTGCCCCCGTGTGCCTCATTTAAAGTCCCGCTCTTTGCTTTCTTTTTTCTTTGGTATATATATTGAACCGGGATGGAGGAGGGGAGTTGAACGCCCCCTACCAAACCTCATTTAAAGTCCCAAACTTTCTGTTCTGTTTTTAAACCAATCTATAATCAATTAGGGATGGAGGCACACGGTGGGCACTAACAATCATTACCATGCTCTTTCTATTTTCATTTTTTGAGTTTATTTTATTTTATTTTAATTTTGATTTTTTTTTCCCCTAGTCCCCTATTTATTTAGTTGATAA
This sequence comes from Aquarana catesbeiana, assembly GCA_037953035.1. Classification (NCBI taxonomy): domain Eukaryota; kingdom Metazoa; phylum Chordata; class Amphibia; order Anura; family Ranidae; genus Aquarana; species Aquarana catesbeiana. The sequence goes on from JBBHAA010002777.1 coordinate 301,073, forward strand.
TTTATCCCCTAATTTAAAAATTTGATGCTGCATCTTCCCATTGTTTCCAGTCAGGCTATGCATGCTGTATTTGTGCCTGGCTGGTCGGGCTGGCGCTTGTTTTTGGCTGTGCCTTGTTTTCACGTCCCGGAGCTGCGACGCCCACTGCGTGTTTCCCCGCCCCCTCGATGTGACGCGGGGGGGAGGGGTCTCCCCCACTGCGCGTCGACATCATGCCGCTCGTGCCGGCGGCTTGGCATCCTCGTGGCGTGTTAAAGCCGGCCGGCGAGCTTTCCATTCTCCAGCGGTCCGGGGAGTTTGTTGGGACGCTGCCGGTGGAGTGGTTTGGTGTGTCTGGCCATCTCCGCCATTGCGCCTTCCTCGCCCCCAATTCCTGTCTGGTGCATGACGTTGGGGGCCCCTCTGTGGCGGCGCGTCCCTCCTGGGCCTCCCCCGGGTTGGGTCCCCCACCCTGGTTTTCTCCTGGTCACCTCCTCCCTAGCACTTTAATGCACTTTGGCAATTCATCCCTACTCACCCCGCAGCAGGTAAAGTTTCTCTTTGCCACCCCTCACTACTTCTTTTTTCCCTCACTTTCCACCTCAGCCTCTTCCTTCTTTGTCTATTCTCACTCTTTCTTAGTCCCCACTTCTCCCCCTTCCTTCACTCCATTCCCACTTATTATCTAATTTACACGTCGCCTTTTAGTCTAATATACATGTCACTTATTTTCACAGGCTCTCCATCTTTCTGGGAATCACTGCCCTGTCTATTATATTTTTTCTTCACTTCACCAATCATCACCATGCCTTCCCTCTGTCACCCATCTGGGGTGGTGCTTGGATTGGTGGTGTGCCGCCCTCCCGGGGGGCCCCCTCAGCTCCGGGGCGTGGTATCATTGGCTGACCTGACTGGCGGGGCCCCGCCGCCTGTGCGCAAGTATATGTATGTAAGTTTTGATGGGTTAGGTGTACTATGTGGGGAACACACTCCACATTTATCCATTATTTTTTCCCAAAACATTCTCTCCCTTTAAATACGATTGTTTTCATATCCCTAGGTTACCCTTGGTTTTTGCTCCTGAAGAGTGGCGATTAAGTCCCGAAACGCGTAGAGCTTACATCTACCTATAGGCGTACCTCACCAACAACTATGTATGAACGTTCCATTCCCACCCATTGCTTCTCTTTTTGTTACCTGTCTATCTGACACGTCAATGTGTCACATATCCTCTAGTCGTGATTTTAGCTATTAAATTGTTCATGCAATGTAATTATAAGTCCTTGTTGGAATGTATACTTTGATGAAACATAGAGTAAGAAATAGTAGCTATGTACTTTTAAAATCATGTGAATATATGACAATTTTGAACATAATAAAACCTGTTTTATATCTGATTTTTTGTACTTGCCCCCGTGTGCCTCATTTAAAGTCCCGCTCTTTGCTTTCTTTTTTCTTTGGTATATATATTGAACCGGGATGGAGGAGGGGAGTTGAACGCCCCCTACCAAACCTCATTTAAAGTCCCAAACTTTCTGTTCTGTTTTTAAACCAATCTATAATCAATTAGGGATGGAGGCACACGGTGGGCACTAACAATCATTACCATGCTTTTTCTATTTTCATTTTTTGAGTTTATTTTATTTTATTTTAATTTTGATTTTTTTTTCCCCTAGTCCCCTATTTATTTAGTTGATAATTTATCCCCTAATTTAAAAATTTGATGCTGCATCTTCCCATTGTTTCCAGTCAGGCTATGCATGCTGTATTTGTGCCTGGCTGGTCGGGCTGGCGCTTGTTTTTGGCTGTGCCTTGTTTTCACGTCCCGGAGCTGCGACGCCCACTGCGTGTTTCCCCGCCCCCTCGATGTGACGCGGGGGGGAGGGGTCTCCCCCACTGCGCGTCGACGTCATGCCGCTCGTGCCGGCGGCTTGGCGTCCTCGTGGCGTGTTAAAGCCGGCCGGCGAGCTTTCCATTCTCCAGCGGTCCGGGGAGTTTGTTGGGACGCTGCCGGTGGAGTGGTTTGGTGTGTCTGGCCATCTCCGCCATTGCGCCTTCCTCGCCCCCAATTCCTGTCTGGTGCATGACGTTGGGGGCCCCTCTGTGGCGGCGCGTCCCTCCTGGGCCTCCCCCGGGTTGGGTCCCCCACCCTGGTTTTCTCCTGGTCACCTCCTCCCTAGCACTTTAATGCACTTTGGCAATTCATCCCTACTCACCCCGCAGCAGGTAAAGTTTCTCTTTGCCACCCCTCACTACTTCTTTTTTCCCTCACTTTCCACCTCAGCCTCTTCCTTCTTTGTCTATTCTCACTCTTTCTTAGTCCCCACTTCTCCCCCTTCCTTCACTCCATTCCCACTTATTATCTAATTTACACGTCGCCTTTTAGTCTAATATACATGTCACTTATTTTCACAGGCTCTCCATCTTTCTGGGAATCACTGCCCTGTCTATTATATTTTTTCTTCACTTCACCAATCATCACCATGCCTTCCCTCTGTCACCCATCTGGGGTGGTGCTTGGATTGGTGGTGTGCCGCCCTCCCGGGGGGCCCCCTCAGCTCCGGGGCGTGGTATCATTGGCTGACCTGACTGGCGGGGCCCCGCCGCCTGTGCGCAAGTATATGTATGTAAGTTTTGATGGGTTAGGTGTACTATGTGGGGAACACACTCCACATTTATCCATTATTTTTTCCCAAAACATTCTCTCCCTTTAAATACGATTGTTTTCATATCCCTAGGTTACCCTTGGTTTTTGCTCCTGAAGAGTGGCGATTAAGTCCCGAAACGCGTAGAGCTTACATCTACCTATAGGCGTACCTCACCAACAACTATGTATGAACGTTCCATTCCCACCCATTGCTTCTCTTTTTGTTACCTGTCTATCTGACACGTCAATGTGTCACATATCCTCTAGTCGTGATTTTAGCTATTAAATTGTTCATGCAATGTAATTATAAGTCCTTGTTGGAATGTATACTTTGATGAAACATAGAGTAAGAAATAGTAGCTATGTACTTTTAAAATCATGTGAATATATGACAATTTTGAACATAATAAAACCTGTTTTATATCTGATTTTTTGTACTTGCCCCCGTGTGCCTCATTTAAAGTCCCGCTCTTTGCTTTCTTTTTTCTTTGGTATATATATTGAACCGGGATGGAGGAGGGGAGTTGAACGCCCCCTACCAAACCTCATTTAAAGTCCCAAACTTTCTGTTCTGTTTTTAAACCAATCTATAATCAATTAGGGATGGAGGCACACGGTGGGCACTAACAATCATTACCATGCTTTTTCTATTTTCATTTTTTGAGTTTATTTTATTTTATTTTAATTTTGATTTTTTTTTCCCCTAGTCCCCTATTTATTTAGTTGATAATTTATCCCCTAATTTAAAAATTTGATGCTGCATCTTCCCATTGTTTCCAGTCAGGCTATGCATGCTGTATTTGTGCCTGGCTGGTCGGGCTGGCGCTTGTTTTTGGCTGTGCCTTGTTTTCACGTCCCGGAGCTGCGACGCCCACTGCGTGTTTCCCCGCCCCCTCGATGTGACGCGGGGGGAGGGGTCTCCCCCACTGCGCGTCGACGTCATGCCGCTCGTGCCGGCGGCTTGGCGTCCTCGTGGCGTGTTAAAGCCGGCCGGCGAGCTTTCCATTCTCCAGCGGTCCGGGGAGTTTGTTGGGACGCTGCCGGTGGAGTGGTTTGGTGTGTCTGGCCATCTCCGCCATTGCGCCTTCCTCGCCCCCAATTCCTGTCTGGTGCATGACGTTGGGGGCCCCTCTGTGGCGGCGCGTCCCTCCTGGGCCTCCCCCGGGTTGGGTCCCCCACCCTGGTTTTCTCCTGGTCACCTCCTCCCTAGCACTTTAATGCACTTTGGCAATTCATCCCTACTCACCCCGCAGCAGGTAAAGTTTCTCTTTGCCACCCCTCACTACTTCTTTTTTCCCTCACTTTCCACCTCAGCCTCTTCCTTCTTTGTCTATTCTCACTCTTTCTTAGTCCCCACTTCTCCCCCTTCCTTCACTCCATTCCCACTTATTATCTAATTTACACGTCGCCTTTTAGTCTAATATACATGTCACTTATTTTCACAGGCTCTCCATCTTTCTGGGAATCACTGCCCTGTCTATTATATTTTTTCTTCACTTCACCAATCATCACCATGCCTTCCCTCTGTCACCCATCTGGGGTGGTGCTTGGATTGGTGGTGTGCCGCCCTCCCGGGGGGCCCCCTCAGCTCCGGGGCGTGGTATCATTGGCTGACCTGACTGGCGGGGCCCCGCCGCCTGTGCGCAAGTATATGTATGTAAGTTTTGATGGGTTAGGTGTACTATGTGGGGAACACACTCCACATTTATCCATTATTTTTTCCCAAAACATTCTCTCCCTTTAAATACGATTGTTTTCATATCCCTAGGTTACCCTTGGTTTTTGCTCCTGAAGAGTGGCGATTAAGTCCCGAAACGCGTAGAGCTTACATCTACCTATAGGCGTACCTCACCAACAACTATGTATGAACGTTCCATTCCCAACCATTGCTTCTCTTTTTGTTACCTGTCTATCTGACACGTCAATGTGTCACATATCCTCTAGTCGTGATTTTAGCTATTAAATTGTTCATGCAATGTAATTATAAGTCCTTGTTGGAATGTATACTTTGATGAAACATAGAGTAAGAAATAGTAGCTATGTACTTTTAAAATCATGTGAATATATGACAATTTTGAACATAATAAAACCTGTTTTATATCTGATTTTTTGTACTTGCCCCCGTGTGCCTCATTTAAAGTCCCGCTCTTTGCTTTCTTTTTTCTTTGGTATATATATTGAACCGGGATGGAGGAGGGGAGTTGAACGCCCCCTACCAAACCTCATTTAAAGTCCCAAACTTTCTGTTCTGTTTTTAAACCAATCTATAATCAATCAGGGATGGAGGCACACGGTGGGCACTAACAATCATTACCATGCTTTTTCTATTTTCATTTTTTGAGTTTATTTTATTTTATTTTAATTTTGATTTTTTTTTTCCCCTAGTCCCCTATTTATTTAGTTGATAATTTATCCCCTAATTTAAAAATTTGATGCTGCATCTTCCCATTGTTTCCAGTCAGGCTATGCATGCTGTATTTGTGCCTGGCTGGTCGGGCTGGCGCTTGTTTTTGGCTGTGCCTTGTTTTCATGTCCCGGAGCTGCGACGCCCACTGCGTGTTTCCCCACCCCCTCGATGTGACGCGGGGGGGAGGGGTCTCCCCCACTGCGCGTCGACGTCATGCCGCTCGTGCCGGCGGCTTGGCGTCCTCGTGGCGTGTTAAAGCCGGCCGGCGAGCTTTCCATTCTCCAGCGGTCCGGGGAGTTTGTTGGGACGCTGCCGGTGGAGTGGTTTGGTGTGTCTGGCCATCTCCGCCATTGCGCCTTCCTCGCCCCCAATTCCTGTCTGGTGCATGACGTTGGGGGCCCCTCTGTGGCGGCGCGTCCCTCCTGGGCCTCCCCCGGGTTGGGTCCCCCACCCTGGTTTTCTCCTGGTCACCTCCTCCCTAGCACTTTCATGCACTTTGGCAATTCATCCCTACTCACCCCGCAGCAGGTAAAGTTTCTCTTTGCCACCCCTCACTACTTCTTTTTTCCCTCACTTTCCACCTCAGCCTCTTCCTTCTTTGTCTATTCTCACTCTTTCTTAGTCCCCACTTCTCCCCCTTCCTTCACTCCATTCCCACTTATTATCTAATTTACACGTCGCCTTTTAGTCTAATATACATGTCACTTATTTTCACAGGCTCTCCATCTTTCTGGGAATCACTGCCCTGTCTATTATATTTTTTCTTCACTTCACCAATCATCACCATGCCTTCCCTCTGTCACCCATCTGGGGTGGTGCTTGGATTGGTGGTGTGCCGCCCTCCCGGGGGGCCCCCTCAGCTCCGGGGCGTGGTATCATTGGCTGACCTGACTGGCGGGGCCCCGCCGCCTGTGCGCAAGTATATGTATGTAAGTTTTGATGGGTTAGGTGTACTATGTGGGGAACACACTCCACATTTATCCATTATTTTTTCCCAAAACATTCTCTCCCTTTAAATACGATTGTTTTCATATCCCTAGGTTACCCTTGGTTTTTGCTCCTGAAGAGTGGCGATTAAGTCCCGAAACGCGTAGAGCTTACATCTACCTATAGGCGTACCTCACCAACAACTATGTATGAACGTTCCATTCCCACCCATTGCTTCTCTTTTTGTTACCTGTCTATCTGACACGTCAATGTGTCACATATCCTCTAGTCGTGATTTTAGCTATTAAATTGTTCATGCAATGTAATTATAAGTCCTTGTTGGAATGTATACTTTGATGAAACATAGAGTAAGAAATAGTAGCTATGTACTTTTAAAATCATGTGAATATATGACAATTTTGAACATAATAAAACCTGTTTTATATCTGATTTTTTGTACTTGCCCCCGTGTGCCTCATTTAAAGTCCCGCTCTTTGCTTTCTTTTTTCTTTGGTATATATATTGAACCGGGATGGAGGAGGGGAGTTGAACGCCCCCTACCAAACCTCATTTAAAGTCCCAAACTTTCTGTTCTGTTTTTAAACCAATCTACTTTATTTCCTTCTCTAAATAATGTCAGATCTAGAAAGTTAATTTGATGGTAACTGAAACATTCAGAGAAAGAGATGCCGAACCGATTGGTCCCTATTCTGGCTAAAAATTCCAGGAAGGAGTCTGGTGATCCTGCCCAAATAATCAGAATATCATCTATGTACCTTTTGTATAACCTGAGCTCTGGTATGTTAGATTGATAAATAGCTTCATCCTCCCAAAAGCTCATGAACAGGTTAGCCACTGAAGGTGCATACTTGGCACCCATTGCGACTCCTTCTTTTGTCTGTAGTACTCTTTTTGATGCCAAAAATAGTTGTGGCCAAGTCAAGAGCTTTTGAAATTAACTTCTTCTGTTTTGGTTTCATATCAGTGTTTCCCAAGGCCCATTCAACTGCTTACAATGCATGTTCTTGTTGGATATTTGTATAAAGCGAATTTACATCGATGCTTGCAAGCAAACAATTTTCATCTACTGTTACTGTATTAATTAATTCGATTAGATCTCTGCTGTCTTTAAAGTATGCGGGATATTTTCTGGTAAGTGGTTGCAAGAAATGGTCTAGGTATTCACCAAGTCTGGAAAAAAGTGATCCAATCCCACTGACTATCGGTCGGCCAGGAGGCTTGGATCGATTCTTGTGTATCTTGGGTAATTGGTATATTATAGGTACCCGTGGTGCGTCAGGGATAAGATATCTGGCTTCTTTTTTCTTCAAAATGCCTTCCTCAGTTGCTGTTTTAATTAAATTCTTTAATTTGGCCTTAAATTTCTTGGTGGGGTTGTTCTTTATCTTTTTGTATGTTTCTTGATCTCCAACTAATCTATTTAATTCCTCTAGGTAGTCAATTTTATTGAGTATTACTACCCCCCCTCCTTTATCAGCTGACCTGATAACTATGTTTTTATTTTTTATCAGTGACTCCAAACCTCTTTCTAAATCTTTTTTGCGTCTCTGGGGTTTGACAACAAGTTTATCATAATCGTGTTCTACCAGAGATTTGAACACCCCGACAAAATGATTGTTATTGATCTGGGGGTTGAAGATAGAATTATTCTTCAAAGTTGTGTGTATATATTCCTCTTCCGGGGAATTTAATACAATTTCTTTATTGAAAAAATGCTTTTTGATATTGACTTTCCTGATGAATTTCTGCAGGTCAATGAACACATCTCTGATCTCTGATCTCTCCCCCAACCCCTGGGTGTTGTGGCTCCTCTCCCTCTCGTGATGGGTGGTCCCCCTGATCCTCTCCTCTGAAAATCCCCTCTTTGGTTATTAGGATACCATCCTCTTCCCCGATTGGCTGGGGGATGATAGTCGGACTGATTGTAAGCTCAAGGTTGTCCTCCATAACCCCCTCCTCTGTTATATCCCCTTTGGTTGAGAGATCAGAGTCTACCAGAAGAATGGAGACCATGGTATCCCATGACCCCCCCAACCTCAAAATTCAGAAAGAAGAGGAGAACAAGAGGATGCAGAGGAGGGAAAAGGAAAGCGAAAAAGAGTAGCTTAATGGAAGGAATTTTCAATTTGAGTGATGCCATTTTTTCTCAAGAAGAATTAAGAGTTTTAGATTTGGGTTTAAAGAATGCTATGGAAAAAAATTTGAATAAATTCGATGTGTTCATTGACCTGCAGAAATTCATCAGGAAAGTCAATATCAAAAAGCATTTTTTCAATAAAGAAATTGTAGTAAATTCCCCAGAAGAGGAATATATACACACAACTTTGAAGAATAATTATATCTTCAATCCCCAGATCAATAACAATCATTTTGTCGGGGTGTTCAAATCTCTGGTAGAACAGGATTTGGATAAACTTGTTGTCAAACCCCAAAGACGCAAAAAAGATTTAGAAAGAGGTTTGGAGTCACTGATAAAAAATAAAAACATAGTTATCAGGTCAGCTTATAAAGGAGGGGGGGTAGAGGAATTAAATAGATTAGTTGGAGATCAAGAAACATACGAAAAGATAAAGAACAACCCCACCAAGAAATTTAAGGCCAAATTAAAGAATTTAATTAAAACAGCAACTGAGGAAGGCATTTTGAAGAAAAAAGAAGCCAGATATCTTATCCCTGACGCACCACGGGTACCTATAATATACCAATTACCCAAGATACACAAGAATCGATCCAAGCCTCCCGGCCGACCGATAGTCAGCGGGATTGGATCACTTTTTTCCAGACTTGGTGAATACCTAGACCATTTCTTGCAACCACTTACCAGAAAATATCCCGCATACCTTAAAGACAGCAGAGATCTAATCGAATTAATACAGTAACAGTAGATGAAAATTGTTTGCTTGCAAGCATCGATGTAAATTCGCTTTATACAAATATCCAACAAGAACATGCATTGCAAGCAGTTGAATGGGCCTTGGGAAACACTGATATGAAACCAAAACAGAAGAAGTTCATTTCAAAAGCTCTTGACTTGGCAATGAGCCACAACTATTTTTGGCATCAAAAAGAGTACTACAGACAAAAGAAGGGAGTCGCAATGGGTGCCAAGTATGCACCTTCAGTGGCTAACCTGTTCATGAGCTTTTAGGAGGATGAAGCTATTTATCAATCTAACATACCGGAGCTCAGGTTATACAAAAGGTACATAGATGATATTCTGATTATTTGGGCAGGATCACCAGACTCCTTCCTGGAATTTTTAGCCAGAATAGGGACCTATCGGTTCGGCATCTCTTTCTCTGAATGTTTCAGTTACCATCAAATTAACTTTCTAGATCTGACATTATTTAGAGAAGGAAATAAAGTACTTACTCGTACCTTCTTTAAAGATGTCGATAGAAATGGCTATATCCCCCTGACAAGCTGCCATCATCCTAGATGGCTAGGAGGTATCCCAAAAAGCCAGCTGCTCAGGATTAGAAGGAACTGTAGCAACTTAAATGATTACAACACACAAGCCAACGTCATTCTTAAACGGTTCCAAGAAAAAGGTTACAGTCTGGAAAATCTAGAGAGAATAAAACAAACGGTTGGGGAGATGGATAGGGAGGATCTGTTTAAATCGAGAGAGAAAAAGGAACAAAATTTCAACCTGTCCTTTTTTACTGGATTTAACAGACAATATCGTGACTTTGAGAAAATTGTTAAGAGACATTGGCCCCTTCTCCTTCGGGACAATGATCTGAAAAAGTTGTTGTCAGGGACATGTCAGGGGTCATCAGGCTAACTTGCGTGCACGTAGGTGCACGAGAGGACTTTCTAGAGCAGTTCAGCTGAATTCCCCACTGGGGGGCGCTGGCGCGCCCCCACGCGCGCCCGTTCGCGCGTTCGCGGGTGCGCGTGCCTGTTCGCGCTAGCGCTGTTTGGCGCCAAAGTCCCTTTAAAAAGGTGTCAGTTACTCCCATCAGGTGCTGTTCGTCTGCAGCTCTGCACCTGAGTTCCTGTATCCTGCCTGTTGTTGTTATTATCATTGACCCGGCTCCGTCTGACTATTCTGCTATCTCCAAACCCGACCCGGCCTGCCTGACCTTGCTGATATCCTGTTACCTGTTGCCGACCACCTGCCTGCCTGACTATTCTGTGATCATCCCTTCTGCCATATACCTGCCTGATCTCCTGCCAAACTCGGACTGTCCGACTCTGCTGCGCTTGTGTCCTGTGACGCTGCTCATCACCTGTTCTTCCAGCTCCAGGTTCTGCTGCTGCAATATCCTCCACCTGCCTGCTAATGGATCCGCTTCTGCTTGCCTGCATCCGCATTACAGTCACCCCGGAGGAAGTCTTCTCAGCTCCTGCATTGGCCATCACAAGAAGTCGCATCAGGCACTCCTACCCACTGTGCTCAGGAGACCACTGTTCCCACTCCAGTGGCTCCTGAACCAGCGCTTAAGAGAGGTCTCCTTCTACCAGTCGGGCTCAACTATCAGGTACCTAACAGTACGAACAGCCATGACTGAGCCCGCAGGAGAGGCCTCTCCTATCAAGGAGATCTGTACACACTTAGCGGCACTCACACAAGCCGTAAAGACTTTGCAAGATAGCTATACCAGACTGGAAGGTCAAGTCCTGAACCTTACTAGCCCAGGAGGCGCATCCCCTGCTTCAGTAGCAGCTCCAGCACAAGCTGCTGTATCTCCTTCTGTGGTTATGCTTCCACCCGAACCGAGGGTCAACATCCCTGAAAGGTTCTCCGGAGACCGCACGAAATTCCTGGCTTTCCGCAGCGCCTGTCAGTTATACTTTGCTTTACAGCCACTGACTTTTTCTTTGGAGGCTACGAAAGTAGGATTTGTGATATCCCTCCTGCAAGGAGAGCTGCAGACCTGGGCTCATCGCCTGCTTGAAACTAACCCGGTGCAGGTCCAGTCCCTGTCCTCCTTCTTTGAAACCATGGCTCAGTTGTATGAGGATTCTCAGCGGACTGCCACCGCTGAGTCAGCTTTGTTCGCGCTCCAGCAAGGCCGTTCACTGGCCGAGGACTATGTCACGGACTTTCGACGCTGGAGCGCGGACACACAATGGAACAATGCAGCATTACGCCATCAATTTCACATGGGGTTATCAGAAAGCCTCAAGGATGAGCTTGCACGGGTAGGAATGCCAGATACCCTTGAAGAACTCATCGCCTTAACAATTCAGATCGACCGACGCCTTCGTGAACGTCGGTCTGAACGATCCTCCCAGCAAACGCGCCCCATGTGGATGACTGCAAAAGTTCCGTTGCCTACCTCCCGATACCTACCTTCTACCCACTCTAACCCGGCCACTTCTACACTTGATGTTCCTGAACCAATGCAGCTGGGACTACTGCGTTCTACTCTATCCCCAGAAGAGCGGGCACGCAGATGCCAACTGAACCTCTGCCTTTACTGTGGTGGAACAGGCCACTATGTGAACAACTGTCCGGTCAAGATCCGTAAGTGTGTTTCCTCTACTCCGACCAGTCTTTCCACATTAACCGCCAATGCCACTCAACTTGCTCTCCCGCTCTCGTTACAGCTCCAGGGAAGAACCATCCGGATCAACGCCATCATTGATTCTGGGGCTTGCAGCTGCTTTATTGACTCTGCCTTTGCTGCTCAACAAAATCTTCCCCTAAAAGACAAAACACACAGACTTTCAGTTTTTCTGGCCGATGGGTCCCACATAAAATCAGGACAAGTCTCTCAAGAAACCCTTCCATTATCTGCCACCTGTTCATCTCACCATAAGGAGATCCTGATTCTGGACGTCATCTCCTCTCCTCTGTTCCCGATCATTTTGGGCATGCCCTGGCTTCAAGCCCATAATCCTCACGTTAATTGGACTACCGGTGAAATCAAGTTTTTGTCACCCTATTGTCAGAGACATTGCTTACCCGAAACCTCCAAACCGGCTGCCACCTTACTCTGCATGGATCTGGATCCAGATCAACTCCAAACCATACCAGAAGCTTACCACGAATTTGCAGATGTATTCAGCAAGAAGGGAGCAGACTCTCTGCCACCCCATCGCCCCTATGATTGCCCAATTGAGCTGCTCTCTGGGGCCGAGATTCCCTTCGGGCGCATCTTTCCACTATCTGAAAAGGAACAGGAGGCACTTAAACTTTATGTTAATGAAAACCTCGAAAAAGGCTTTATTCGACCTTCCACCTCCCCAGCTGGGGCTGGAATATTCTTTGTTTCCAAAAAGGATCAGACTCTTCGTCCATGTGTGGACTATCGGGACTTGAATAAGGTCACAGTTAAAAACCGCTACCCGTTGCCCCTGATACCTGAATTATTTCAGAAGTTGAGGTCTACCATTATTTTCTCCAAGTTGGATCTAAGAGGGGCCTACAACCTGGTCCGCATTCGGGCCGGGGATGAATGGAAGACGGCTTTCCGGACCCGTTTCGGACACTATGAGTACTTGGTCATGCCCTTCGGCCTATGCAATGCCCCTGCCACATTTCAGCATCTGGTCAATGATGTATTCAGAGATTTCCTGGACATCTTTGTGATAGTTTATTTGGATGACATTTTAATTTTTTCCAATTCCCTTAACCAACATCGGGAACATGTTCGCAAAGTCCTGGGCCGTCTTCGTTTACACGGACTGTATGCCAAAGCAGAAAAATGCGAATTCGAACAAAATAACATCCAGTTTTTGGGGCTAGTGATCTCTCCTACCGGCATTAAAATGGATCCTCAAAAAGTGTCCACTGTGCTAGATTGGCCAGCTCCTCTGGACAAGAAGGGCGTGCAGCGTTTCATCGGATTCGCAAATTTCTATAGAAAATTTATTAAAGGATTTTCTGCCATTATTTCACCCATTACACAACTAACTAAGCAGAACTGTCGCTTTCACTGGAGCTCAGAGGCTCAGGAGGCCTTTGAAGAATTGAAAAGACGTTTTACTTCAGCCCCAATTCTCAGCCATCCTGACCCATCCCTACCTTTTATTCTGGAGGTGGATGCTTCCGAAGTGGCCGTGGGCGCAGTCATCTCTCAGCGACAGGGTAACAAGGATCTGATGCATCCTGTGGGATTTTTCTCCAGGAAACTCTCGCCGGCTGAGCGAAATTATGATGTGGGTGACCGGGAATTACTGGCCATCAAGGCAGCACTAGAAGAGTGGAGGTATCTGTTAGAGGGTGCAGTCCATCCGGTTTTAATATATACTGATCACAAAAACCTCGAATATTTAAGATCTGCTAAGAGACTGAAACCTCGACAAGCCCGGTGGGCCCTATTTTTCACACGTTTCTGTTTTCATATTACTTACCGGCCAGGAACCAAAAATGTAAAACCAGACGCGCTATCGTGCATGTTTGATCATCCCAAAGAACCTTCTGTACCCGACACCATTTTGCCAGCGAACAGTTTCTTACTCCTTCAGACGGACATCCTGTCCTTGATCAGAGAAGCGTCACCAGAACCCTCAAGTCTTCAGGGACTCCCTTTAGCATCTCGAGATGGGTTACTATGGAAAGGAAGTCAAATATTCGTGCCAGAAGATATCCGAGTCAAAGTGCTGACTTTGTTGCATGATCACCCACTTGCAGGACATTTTGGGGTTCGTAAGACCCTTGAACTCGTGCAACGCACGTTCTGGTGGCCCAACATGAAAGAATTTTGCAGGAAGTACGTCAGCTCTTGTTCTGTCTGCATCCAAAATAAGACCTCCAGGAACCGAGCTTGGGGACTGTTGAGGCCGTTACCCATTCCAGATAGGCCCTGGATTATAGCAATGGACTTTATTGTTGAATTGCCATGCTCAGAAGGATGTTCGGCGATCTTTGTGGTCGTCGATCGTCTGTCCAAGATGGCCCACTTCTTGCCCCTAAAGGGGACACCTTCTGCTGTTGAGACGGCCCGTGTGTTCATAAAAGAGATCGTCAGGCTGCACGGAGTTCCTGCAAATATAGTGTCCGATAGGGGGGTGCAGTTTACCTCACGCTTCTGGAAAGCTCTATGTGAAATACTGAAAATTGAACTAGCCCTGTCTTCAGCATATCACCCCCAAACTAATGGGCAAACTGAACGGACAAATCAAACACTTGAGCAATACATTAGGTGCTTTACCTCTTTTGTGCAAGACGATTGGGTGTCCTTACTGCCTTTAGCGGAGTTCGCGTATAATAACGCTAGCCATTCTGCCACGGGTCAGTCCCCGTTTTTTGCCAATTACGGTTTTCATGTATCTTTCTTACCAGACTTTCTTCCAGAATCTCCAGTTTCAGCGGTCCAGGACACAGTACAGTTCCTCAGTCACAACAACCCGATGCTACAGGAAGCGGTATCCAAGGCACAAGCAGACAGTAAGAGGATCTTCGATCAAAAGAGAAGAGGAGATCTAAATCTGCAGATTGGTGATAAGGTATGGCTGTCTACCAGTAATATTAAACTACCTTGTCCTTCCAAAAAACTTGCTCCTAAGTTTATTGGGCCTTTTCTGGTGAAAACGAAGATTAACGAAGTGTCTTATGAACTGGATTTACCTGACTCACTTAAAATCCATCCTGTATTCCATGTGTCATTATTGAAGCCTGCTGTAACCGATCCCTTCCCTAATAGGGGCACCAGGGTGCCTGAACCGGTCTTGGTGGATGGAAACAAGGAATATGAGGTAGAGGCCATCCTCGATTGCAGAAAGAGATTGGGGCAGGTACAGTTTTTGATCAAATGGAAAGGGTACGGTCCGGAGAATAATTCATGGGAACCTAATAGCAATATTCACGCTAAACGTTTAATCCATGCTTATTTTGCTGCTCATCCTGAGAAGAGAAGTTATCTGGGCATCCGGAGGCTGCCCGTTGGGAGGGGGCAATGTCAGGGACATGTCAGGGGTCATCAGGCTAACTTGCGTGCACGTAGGTGCACGAGAGGACTTTCTAGAGCAGTTCAGCTGAATTCCCCACTGGGGGGCGCTGGCGCGCTCCCGCGCGCACCCTTTCGCGGGTGCGCGCGTGCGCCCGTTCGCGCTAGAGCTGTTTGGCGCCAAAGTCCCTTTAAAAAGGTGTCAGTTACTCCCATCAGGTGCTGTTCGTCTGCAGCTCTGCACCTGAGTTCCTGTATCCTGCCTGTTGTTGTTATTATCATTGACCTGGCTCCGTCTGACTATTCTGCTATCTCCAAACCCGACCCGGCCTGCCTGACCTTGCTGATATCCTGTTACCTGTTGCCGACCACCTGCCTGCCTGACTATTCTGTGATCATCCCTTCTGCCATATACCTGCCTGATCTCCTGCCAAACTCGGACTGTCTGACTCTGCTGCGCTTGTGTCCTGTGACGCTGCTCATCACCTGTTCTTCCAGCTCCAGGTTCTGCTGCTGCAATATCCTCCACCTGCCTGCTAACGGATCCGCTTCTGCTTGCCTGCATCCGCATTACAGTCACCCCGGAGGAAGTCTTCTCAGCTCCTGCATTGGCCATCGCAAGAAGTCGCATCAGGCACTCCTACCCACTGTGTTCAGGAGACCACTGTTCCCACTCCAGTGGCTCCTGAACCAGCGCTTAAGAGAGGTCTCCTTCTACCAGTCGGGCTCAACTATCAGGTACCTAACAGTTGTTGCCAAAACAGCCAAAATTCATTTACACTAAACCGCCTATGTTAAGGCTCCAGCTGGCACACAATGTCATCAACCCTCCTAGAAAAGTATGTACCTTTCTAGATAGTGTTGGTTTTTCAGCTCTGGCAGGTGTGTGATGTGCAAGACATCCAAATTCCGTAGACGAAAAACCACCCACTTTAGCTCTCTGGTAGATGGTAGATCCTATGAAATTAAAAAATTCATAACATGTAGCACCACACATGTTACCTACCTCTTGTCTTGTCCTTGCAATCTTCAGTACGTAGGAAGAACTACCAGGCAATTGGGTGTAAGGTTCAAAGAACACGTGAATAGGATTGAAAAGGGATACAGATTTCATGGCCTTTCCAACCATTTCAGGTTGTTCCACAATAAAGACCCGAGTGTACTTACCTTCTGTGGGATTGATAGGGTTGAGGAACACTGGCGAGGTTCCAATCTTAAGAAAGATATTTCACAGAATGAAACCCAGTGGATACATAGATTACGTACGTTGAATCCCTTGGGCTTGAATATTGAGCTGGACCTGAATTGTTTTTTTATCTAATTGGTAGATCTATTTTTATAAAATCTTTTTAACATTGAGGTCTTGCTGGCACTATATTACAAATTAATTCTTGATTTAATTCTTGGCAAATCAGATATACGAGATTGATGGTTTGCTTAGACACAATCGATATGTGGAATAACTGAATGCATTATATCTATTATATAGTAATTTTTCCTTTTGCAAATAATTGTATTGTTTATTTCTGAGAGTTGAATATATAGAATATATAGAAGATATAGTTTATCGATATATATATTTTTATATTTTATAGAAATTCTTTCGGATGGTAATGGGGTTTTTTTTATCTTGTATATGTGTATTAATATATATATACATTTTTTTCCTGTTGCAAGATACAACAAGCAGCAAGGAATTATATTTTATTTCATTTTTAAATTTTATTTGGATATTTTATTTTATTCTTACATTTTTTGAAAATAATTTTTTATATATATTTATAATTTTTTCATTGCAATACTATTTTTTATTAAAGAATTAAAAACTTTTGTAACAAGGTATGTTAGTAAAATTAGACATTCAGTATATTTTATATATAGATGCTTTATTTGTCTAGATATCCTGTTGTAATACACCTTATTTTTGTATAGGACAATAAGCGCATAAATTTGATGTCCTGTATAAATTGTCCAAGCATACACATCTGCTTATCGTGGTGATTGGAGATGTTGTGTCTCTGGTCACTGCTTAAAGTTTTCATTGCAACAGGATATGATGATTTTAGGAAGGAATGGGTAATGTTTACCCATTGGCCGTAAATGGCTGTCACTCACTGAGCGTAGTATAAGTAAATCCTTGCGTGAGCTGGATGTTAAGTCTTTGATAACGCCCTGGGGGAGGGGCGAAACACGTCGACGCAACATCCTGCTTACGCCTGTGAACCTGAGAACCAGTGACATCACTTCCTGGAGTTGGTGGAACGCACGCCGTTCAGCGAACACCGACCAAATATCTGAATGCCTGCTCTGCACATCGGTTCCGTGAGTAGCGCTTATATGCGCAGGTGATCTCACGGTGTCATAGGTTTTTATACTATATATTTTCTCCTTTCTTTTGGTGGAACGCGAGATTTGTGGTTCATAAAGTCTCTTCATAATCATCACCAGCATTAGCCTACCTTCTTGCCCAGGCCTATCATATGGATGAAAAGCTTGAAGTCTGCTGATCGTTTTTTGTGAAGAAACACTTTGATATGAAGGACTTTCTGTCAATAGTTATTCATGTTTTATTTTCTTGTTTCACTTTTAATTTGGCATTTATCTTTTCATAGAGATTCACTCACTGGTATTTGTGATCATGAATCTTAATTTATATGGTATATATATATATATATATATATATATATATATATATATATATATATATATATATATATATATATATATATATATATATATTTTTTGCACCAGTATAGCGATATCTCATCGCTTTGTAGTCGCATAGCTTTTAAGGGTTTTTTGACAATTTCACACAGCTCACACCATTTTGTGCATATATTATTATATCTGCTTCCTATTGCTTTGTAGTCACATAGCCCGTAAGGGGTTCTTTTTGCACAAACTCACACAGTACACATTTATTGTGCATATATATATATTTTTTTATATTTTTTTTATATTTCATAATTATTTGTATGGTGAGTTGCCAGCGCAGGTTTTTTGTTTTACATTGTAATATAAATGGTAAACACTACCAACCCGCGCAAATGGAAGCTGGTAATTAAAATTTAATTAGGAGCAGCACGTTATAAAGTAAGTGAAAAGACAAGAATTAATGAATTAATTACAAACCGCGCTCCCTTTAAAGTGCAAGTGCAAATAACAAATATCACATAAATTATGTGTCAATAGTGCCAATCATAAATAGCTTATGGCTAGGTGATCAAAATATTAAAGTAAAGTGAAAACAACAATGCAAAAAATGCAAAATGCAAAAATATGCCAAAGAATTAAAAAACATTCAAAAACAATCAAAAACAAATAATGTTCAAAATAGTGTAAAATATCTTCTGGATAAATCCTCCTAAATTGCAGCGAAACGTCAGGGAACAGTAATCCACCACCATCACGGCCACACAGCCTACTTACCAGATTGTGGTGACTCCCATAACAGGAGTCAAAAAGCGCGTCAAAGACAGCCAGAAAGCTTCACACGATCATGGCTTGGTTCAGGTGCTGGAACTCAGGAAACGCTTTAGCTGCTTGGATGGCTTCCTCGGATAGCGATGGGTCATTGAAAACCGTTAGTGCCATGAATGGGGAGGAAATGAGTGGAAAACTCCCATCGTGAGGTATGCCAAATATTTATTAAAACAAGCTAAAAACAGGCTACAGACTGCATAACCACGTGTGGGTTTGTGCGGACAAACAAAACAACGAGCGTGGCTACGATGCTTCATAGCGAACGGAAGTGGCATGTAATGTTTGTTTTTGACCGGTTTTGTCAGTGCGTTTTGACGTCATTAGGGATCACACGTACGGGCACGCCGCTTCCTTAAATACAAACATCAAACAAAGGTATCCAATCCAGTGACATCCCACCTTATAAGGAAATTCACCATGATTAATAAATAAAGACTGCCATCTTGTGGCCAGGAAGCAGAATACGGTTACAGAAATAATAACATCTAAACTGCCATCTTGTGGATAGATGCCAGATTGCCCAACTGAATAAAATATACTGTTTATATTAAATGAATGAATGCATTAAAGTAAATAAAATAAAATAAATTAAAATAAATTAAAAATTAACACTCAAAATTGATGATAATGGAAAATTATGTTGCAAAATTAAGGGATGAGACTGAAATGGATTACCTTTTCACAGTATAAATCAGTAATTAGACAGATAACAATTTAGATCAATATCAACATTAATACCTGCCGGAGTAAGTGTGTTTAATCTATAAATCCATTCCGTTTCATTTTTTGATATTCTATGAACCATATTTCCTCCCCTCCAGTCAGCATCCAGCTTGTCTATCCCAAAAAATCTAGCCAAGCTAGGATCCTGCCGGTGGTGAATTCTGAAATGGTTAGAGAGACCATGTTTGTGAGGTGTTCGTTGATGCGTGTGCAGAGATTTCTCTTAGTATGTCCAACGTACTGTAACCCGCACGGGCAAATAATAAGATATGTAACATGGGTGGATTTACATGTAATAAATATATCTATTTTATAATCTTTGGCCGTGCTGAAGGATGTGAAGTGTTCTACTTTCTTTCTCGGACATCACGGGACACAGAGCCACAGTAATTACTGATGGGTTATATAGGTATCACTAGGTATTGGACACTGGTCACACCCTAATCAGGAAGTTCAACCCCCTATATAATCCCTCCCCTTCCAGGGATACCTCAGTTTTTACGCCAGTGTCTTAGGTGTTGGACATGCAAAGATGTCCTGTGCTGAAGCTCCAAAGGGAATATCCTAGATCCTATACTGGGGCAAGCCAGGTGAACCGGATCCATTCAAAGTGCCTTTTCATGGCCGAATTGGATGGTACCCGGGCCTCGTGTCTGAAGAAACAAGGTTTTACCTGTAACGCTTCTCTTTTTAGAGAGCTGGACCCCGCAGGTCAGAAAATGGCTCTAAACTTCCTAATTTCTGGCGAGGTGCTTTACAGGGCCAGAACTGAAGGATCCCCCTACTCGTAGGGGGCCCCAGTCTCTGACGGTTTTCACAAACGGAGCCCACCATGAGAGGTGAAGATTGGGTCTGTGTAAACTAAACCCTGCGGCTGGATAAGGTAAGAGGAGATTGCACAGAATTTTTGAATTCTAGTGGGTTTTCTCCTTTAGGGTAAATGCATGCTATGCCTATTGTGACCACCGGGGGCAGCCAAGAGCACTAATCTTCTCATGTTTGATTCTGTCTCAGCATTCGCTGCACAGGCTCTTCCACTGGCTCCAAGGTAAGATGGTGGGGGGTTTTCTCAGCTGGGATGTTCCCCCCAGGCTAGGGAGAGGCTCAGGTATGCTGTAAGGCGGGTGAGACCGCACTGTCACAGCCGCTGCCGCCGCCGAAGCCTCCATTGCAATGCAGGGCCCATCACTGCCGGCCTCCTCCTTATTCCCCCACCCCCAGCCTTCCTTCAGGCTTGTCAGGAAGGGTCGGCTCGCGCGGGAAGCACTCGTTTTTCAAAAAACGAGGGGGGGTGGGGAGGGGGGGTGGGGCGGGCGGGGCATCAGCACAGCGTCAGCATGCTCAGACGCCCACAGTGCCAGAAAGCATGGCTATTTAAAGCACACTGTACAGGTGCTCTGAGCCTTGGAGGGACACAGAGCTGACAGTCGCATGTAAGGTGGGACACAGGCATTCCCCTAGGCTGCATTTACTAAGAAACACCGGACTGGGCATTTGGTAGCAAGGCTTTTAGCCAGACTACATCGCTCAGCAGTCAGTGTTCATTTTTTGATACCTCACACCTTGTTGCTTTGCACTATGGGTAAAAGAGGTTTAAGCACCCCAAGAACCAGAGACACTAGGGGGTCTCGTTCAAGTTCTGAGGACCCCCTGTCTGCTACACCCTCCCCTCCTGAGGGTCCAGGGGCGGCTGGACAGGGAGAGCCATTGGGGTTAGGGGCTACACCTGCTTCCGGCACTTCAGCCCCTGTGTACATTACACAAGAGGTTTTTTCCTCAACCATTACTGGATTAGAGAAAAGACTAATGGCCGTGATTACATCTTCACTTAGTGGAAGAAAATGCACTAGGCCTTCATCTGTTCCCCAAGACCCTCAGACAGAGGAGCTCTGGGATAAAGGAGATGAATCCCTTTCAGAGGATCGGGATGGGACGGATGATTCCTCTTCGGAGGATTCAGGTGGAGAGGGACTCTCTGCGACTTCCCAAGAGGAGAAAGTCTTAGTGCAGATCCTTACTGGATTGGTCCGCTCCACATTTAAGTTGCCCCTACCTGAAACTGCTACAGAATCCTCTTCTGCTTTGGGGTCACTGAAACCTTTCCAAGCAGCACAGGCTTTTCATGTTCATAATTTACTTGAAAAGCTGCTTTATTCTGAGTGGGATAACCCAGATAAGAGATTTCTTCCGACGAAAAAGTTATCTACATTTTAACCTATGGAAGAAAAATTTATTAAGAGGTGGGGAATGCCGGCCATTTATTGCGTTAATTTCCTCTGTAAATAGTAGTCTGACTTGTCCTGTAGACAACACTCAGATGCTCAAAGATCCTGTGGATAAAAAAAAGGACTTCTTATTGAAAGATGTTTTTTCCTTAGCAGGATCAGTGGCCCAACCTGCAGTAGCAGCGATTGGAGTCTGTCAATACTTAAGAGACCATGTAAAGCAGGCCATCAAAGTATTACCTGAACAGCAGGCCCAGGGGTTTGCTAACCTTCCTGCGGCTTTATGTTAAGTTGTTGACGCCATCAGAGATTCTATCGTGCAGACCTCTCGCTTGGGTTGGTGCATATACATAGAATCTTATGGTTGAAGAACTGGTCAGCCGAAGCACCATGTAAGAAACTCCTGGCTGGGTTTCCCTTTCGTGGTGAAAGGTTGTTTGGAGAGGACTTGGATAACTATATCAAGAGGATCTCCTGTGGGAAAAGCACTCTTACCTGATAAGAAGAAGAGTAAGCGTCCCTCTTTTAAGCGGACTCTTTCCCCAGCGCCAGGGGCATCAGCCTCCAGGCAGTCACGACGGTCTCCTCTGTCTGGGGCAAGAAACAAGAGTCAACCCCAGGGACGCAAGAAGTCCTGGGGGAAGAGGTCTTCTAGACAAGACACTAAGGCCTCTTCATGAAGGGGTGCCCCGCTCGCTCGAGTGGGGGGAAAGACTGCTGCAGCTCTCAGGTCCCTGGCAGAAGGATTTCCAGGACAGATGGGTAATCTCCACAGTAACCTTAGGGTACAGACTGGAGTTCCAAGAATTTCCCTCTCCTCGTTTCCTCAGATCAGGTGTTCCCAGAGAACCAGAAGAGAAGTAGTCGCTCCTTCTAGCGATAGAGCGACTTTTGTCGCAATAGGTCATTGTGGGGGTTCCCACAAAGGATCAAGGATTGAGGCTCTATTCCAATCTTTTTATGGTCCAAAAACCAAATGGGGACGTCAGACCCATTTTGGATTTAAGAGATCTGAATCAATTCCTAAGGATGCAGTCCTTCCGTTTGGAATCAATACGGACAGTAGTCTCCATCCTGCAGGGAGGAGAATTTTTGACATCAATAGGCATCAGAGATGCAGGCCTACCTGTGCCCATTTTTCCTGCTCAACTGAAGTGTCTGCAGGCAAGGATCACTGCTCTAAGGGAGCTGATTCTGACAGTCAAGACCAAGAAGGGTCCTTCTGTTCGCCTTTGTATGAGGCTGCTGGGGAAGATGGTGTCTTCATTCGAAGCAGTTCCCTATGCGCAGTTCCAGTCAGGACTGTTGCAACACAGTATTCTGTCGGCCTGGAACAAGAAGGTTCAGGCATTAGACTTTCCAATGCACCTGTCGCATGCGGTACGTCAGCGCCTCAGTTGGTGGCTCATACCTGAAAACCTGCAGAAGGGGAAATCTTTCCTACCGGTTGCCTGGGATCCGCTTGCAGGCAGGACGGATGCGTTGGTGATTCCGTGGCATTGGTTCTCACCGATTTATGCATTCCCTCCTATTCTGCTACTGCCACGGCTCCTTCGCAGGCTCAGGCAAGAAGGGAAGTCGGCACTTCTGGTGGCCCCCGTTTGGCCCAGAAGAACTTGATAGGCAGAAATAGCAAGGATGACGGTGGGTTCCCGGTGGACCCTACCGGTACGCCCAGACCTGTTACCTTAAGGTCTAGTATTCCAGCCTGCCTTACAAACGCTAGATTTGACGGGTTGGCTATTGAGATCCACATTCTGAAAGGTCGTGGGCTTTCAGGTTCTGTCATATCTACCTTGATCAATGCAAGGAAGCCAGCTTCCAGAATGATTTAGGGGTTGGCATCCCAGGAAATATGTCATAGGTAGAATTCTTGATTTTCTACAATTAGGATTAGAGATGAAGCTGGCCTTGAGTACCATCAAGGGCCAGGTCTCGGCCTTATCAGTGTTGTTTCAACGGCTGCTTGCTTCGCATTCTCTGGTCCGAAACTTTATGCAGGGGGTGATGCATCTTAATCCTCCGGTTAAGGCGCCTCTAAA
Organism: Aquarana catesbeiana; assembly: GCA_037953035.1. Lineage (NCBI taxonomy): Eukaryota > Metazoa > Chordata > Amphibia > Anura > Ranidae > Aquarana > Aquarana catesbeiana. The sequence goes on from JBBHAA010002777.1 coordinate 324,370, forward strand.
CCCCTGGGACTTGAACTTGGTTCTATCGGTGTTACAGAAACAGCCTTTTGAACCAATACGTCAGATTCCTTTGGTCTTGCTGACGAGGAAACTAATTTTTCTGGTAGCTATCTCTTCTGCTAGAAGAGTATCAGAAATAGCAGCTCTTTCCTGTAAAGAGCCTTACTTGATTATACACAAGGATAGAGTGGTACTGCGCCCTCATCCTAGTTTTTTACCAAAGGTGGTTTCAGATTTTCATCTAAACCAAGACATTGTTCTGCCTTCCTTTTTCCAGATCCCTGTTCTTCGGAAGAAAGGTCACTACATGCTTTGGATGTATTAAGAGCAGTCAAGACCTATCTGGAGGCAACTTCTCAGATTCGCAAGACGGATGTCTTGTTCGTGCTGCCAGAGGGTCCCAATAGAGGACAGGCAGCGTCAAAGGCGACCATTTCTAAATGGATTCGACAACTAATTATTCAAGCTTACGGTTTGAAACGGATGGTTCCTCCGTTTCAGATCAAGGCACATTCCACAAGGGCTATTGGTGCTTCTTGGGCAGTGCATCACCAGGCCTCTATGGCTCAGATCTGCAAGGCCACAACCTGGTCTTCAGTTCATACATTCACCAGATTCTATCAGGTGGATGTGAGAAGGCATGAGGATATCGCCATTGGGCATAGTGTGCTGCAGACAGCGGTACAGGGTCCTCAGGTCTGATACAACCCGGTAGGATGCTGATTCCCCCCCCCCTCAGTTGGCATTGCTTTGGCACATCCCATCAGTAATTACTGTGGCTCTGTGTCCCGTGATGTCCGAGAAAGAAAATAGGATTTTTTATTACAGCTTACCTGTAAAATCCTTTTCTTTCTATGGACATCATGGGACACAGAGGTCCCGCCCCTCTTCTAATACACTTATATTGCTTTGCTACAAAACTGAGGTATCCCTGGAAGGGGAGGGATTATATAGGGGGTTGAACTTCCTGATTAGGGTGTGACCAGTGTCCAATACCTTGTGATACCTATATAACCCATCAGTAATTACTGTGGCTCTGTGTCCCGTGATGTCCATCGAAAGAAAAGGATTTTACAGGTAAGCTGTAATAAAAAATCCTATTTTTCTCATATTGTTCCTAGTTAGTTTACAGGCCTTACACTTCCTACAATAAAAGAACCCTTTAAGGTCCAAAAAAGTCCAAAAGGTCCAAAAGCTCTCCTGGGGGGGTTAAGTACAGTTGGAGACAGTTTGTTAAGCAGATTCGGTGCAAGCCGATAGATACATTTAGGGCGTTCCGGTAGAAAACTGGACAGGGTTTTGTCTCTCAACAGGACTGGCCAGTGTGTTAAAAAGATTTTTTCAAAATTTTTATAGTCTCTATTGAAACTGGTCAAAAAAGGAACAAGGTCCAATTCACATTTTTCTTTGATGTTATCTTCCAGGAGTGTATCCCTATCCATCTGTGAGATGAGTAATTGAGTGGCCCTATGATCATTTTCCTGATACCCTTTCTCTTTAAATCTATCAACCAATAGATTGGATTGAGACATGTAATCTGATATAGAATCACAATTACGTCTAATCCTTAGCAGTTGCCCCTTACGTATCCCTCTGAGCCAGTTGGGTGGATGACAGCTAGCCGTGGGTATGTAACTATTTCTATCGGTGCTCTTGAAATGGGTCTTAGTCTGGATTTTGCCATTGTTCTTATATAGAATTAATCAAGAAAACTACTCTCAACTGTACTCCAATTGCCTGTGAACCTTAGTCCATAGCAATTATGGTTGATGTTATTAAGAAACATTTCCAATGCCTCCACTGTGCTGTTCCACAAAATCACAATGTCATCAATATACCTTTTGTATAGGCAGATCTCAGGTAAATGGGTTCCAAATATGCTGTGGTCCTCCCAAAGACTCAGGAGTATATTGGCCACACTAGGAGCATACTTGGCTCCCATCGCCACTCCCTTGATCTGCTTGTAACAAGACCCCTCATGCCAGAAGTAGTTATTAGACATAGCTAACTCCAGGATCTCAATCAGAAACTCTTTCTGTTCAGTTTTGAGGCTGGACTTGGAATCAAGGGCCACCCTTGTAGTTCTCAAAAATCTTTCTGAACAAGATTGGTATAAAGCGATTCGACATCAATCGTGACAATAATTGTGTCATCGTGAACCGGGATATTCTTCAGCAGGTTCATAAGATCATAGGTGTGCGCAGCCTATTGCATTAGGGTGTGCACCCCAAACACACATGTATGTGTGTGTGTGTATATTTTATATATATTTATATATACACACACACACACATACATAACACACAGAGCTCTGTGTCCAAAGGGTCAGCGATCTGGCTCTTCTCCCTGAAAATCAGGGAGAAAAAATAGCCAGAATAGTAAGTAAAAGCAGCATACATTACACATTGTTAGGCGAACAGTTAACCCCTTTCCAGCCAGTGTCATTAGTACGGTGTACAGTATTATCACCATTCATTGTATTGGTGTCACTAATGGCGTCAGTGTCAGTTTCCCGACCCTCCCAGCCAGTGTCAGCACCAAATTGCCTGCCACCCTATCACAATCCCATTATAAGTCGCTGGTCTCCGCCATTACCAGTATAGTGTCATAGCTGCGTAAATTCCAGTATATATACCATAGATTGTAGACAGATTGTATAATTTTCACACAAACCAATTCAAATATACTTATCAGGATTTTTTGTTACCAAAGACATGTAGCAAAACACAGTTTGGTCTAATTTTAAGAAGAAATTTATGGGTTTTTTTCAAAAGTTTTGGTCTTTTTTCATATTTTATAAAATATTTTATATCATATTTATTTTCTAAAAACTAAAAAAACCCAGAGGTGATTAAATTACACCAAAAGAAAAATCTATTTGTGTGGAAAAAATTATATAAATATAATTTGTGTACAGAGTTGCATGACCGCGAAATTGTGTATGGGCAAAAAAAGGTTGAACTAAATCAGCAGGATACGTTACACCATAAGCCCTGATGGAGTCCCCCCTTACACCATAAGCCCTGGCAAAGTCCCCCCTTACACCATAAGCCCTGGCAGAGTCCTTTCTTACACCATAAGCCCTGGCAGAGTCCCCCTTACACCAGAAGCCCTGATGGAGTCCCCCTTACACCAGAAGCTCTGACCGAGTCCCCCCTTACACCAGAAGCCCTGACCGAGTCCCCCCTTACACCATAAGCCCTGGCAGAGTCCCCCCTTACACCAGAAGCCCTGACGGAGTCCCCCTTACACCAGAAGCCCCGACAGAGTCCCCCCTTACACCAAAAAGCCCTGGCGGAGTCCCCCTTACACCATAAGCCCTGGCAGAGTCCCCCCTTACAACAGAAGCCCTGGCAGAGTCCCCCCTTACACCAGAAGCCCTGACGGAGTCCCCCCTTACACCATAAGCCCTGGCGGAGTCCCCCTTACACAATAATCCCTGGCGGAGTCCCCCTTACACCATAAGCCCTGGCAGAGTCCCCCCTTACACCATATGCCCTGGCAGAGTCCCCCCTTACACCATAAGCCCTGGCAGAGTCCCCCCTTACACCAGAAGCCCCAGCAGAGTCCCCCTTACACCATAAGCCCTGGCGGAGTCCCCCCTTACACCATAAGCCCTGGCAGAGTCCCCCCTTACACCAGAAGCCAAGTTTTCCCTAAGTGCTAGCTGGAGAAGAATTTGACTGGGCAGCTCCTGGAAGGGGGATGAAAGGGGACAAATGAGGGAGAGGGGGAGAGAGATGGGGGACTGCTTACTTACCAGAGGCTGGTATCTTGCAGCCACCACAGATCTTCCAGCTGCTGTACCTCAAATCTCCTCCCCCCACACATCCCCCTTCTCAGGTAAAGGCTGCACACTAGGATTGCAGTGTGGGTGGGGTAGACACAGGGGATGGGGTGGGAGGAGGTGGACCAGATCGAGCCCTATCTCCTCTTCTGTTCGTGGAGGGGAGGAAGTGGGAATTGTGTCACAGATGCATTAACACAGGTGCAGACAGCAGCTCTAGCTTCTCCAGATATGGATGGTTGGTAAACTCTGGGGGGCACATGTGAAATCCACCTTCCGAAATTTAGCCAGGCTCTCCGCTAGGTGCCGCTGACCTTGGCTCTGGTGAAAGCAGAAGAGGCACAGGATGGCAGGCGGAGTGAAGCTGTATCACTCCGCCGCCTACAGTAAGTGATCTGCTGCCAGAACTATAGAGGCAGCATTGGAAAATGCGACCGGCTGCCGCTTACTCCGCTGCTGTAGTCCTTCTCATGGATCAGTCTTGAAGTGGAGTATAATTACCAAAATAGTCTCACTTGTAACTCTGTCACTGTCAGTAAGTGTGCATTGGCAGAGCACAGCAGAAAAGAGTTCTGGTTGGCAGGGGGTGATTAGGGTGTGCCCAGGCACACCCCGTGCACACACCTATGCATAAGATGTTTGCTATCTCGCACGTATGAGGGGTATGATTGAACAATGGGCTGCAAAAAATAATCAACGTATTCACCTAATCTGGAAAAAATAGAGTCTATGCCGCTTATAATAGGTCTACCGGATGGGCATTGGGAATTTTTATGTATCTTGGGCAATTGGTAAATTATAGGGAGTCTGGGTGCATCAGGGACTAAATATCTAGAATCTTTCTTATTGAGAACTCCTACCTATTTAGCTTTACGTACACTATCCTTCACTAGGGTTTTAAGTTTCTTCGTGGGGTCACCTTTAATTTTTTTTATATATCGCAGTGTCACTTATCAACCTATTAAGTTCTTTTGTGTAGTCATCTCTATTTAAGACCACAATTCCCCCCCCCTTTGTCCGCTTGGTGGATAGCATTGTTTTTCTTTTTCTCAAGTGCCTCTATGCCTTTTTGTATGTTACCCTTCTTTTTCCCTTTTTTGGTTTTGATGAGCCTTATGTCTTGCTCAACCATACTTTTAAATGTCTCCAAGAAATGATTTGATGACTTCTTTGGATTAAAGACTGACTGATTTCTCAATCCACTATGTTGATACTCTGATTCTGTAGGTTGGGTATTAAGAACTTGTTTCTCTGCATAGTATTTTTTAATGTTAAGTTTACGTGCAAATTTCTCAGTGTCAATAAATACCTCAAATTTATTCAATCCTTTATTCGGGGCATATTTAAGACCTAACTCAAGTACTTTAAGTTCATTGAGGGTGAAGGACTAATCACTCAGATTAAAGATTCCTTGGCCAACTATTCTCTCTTTCTTTTTGTTCTTTCTTCCTCCTCTCGTGCCTCTTCGTTGTTTCTTTGGGGGTCCTGGGTGGGCCAGATGGATGGTTTCCATTGTTGCCAATGGGAATTCACCTGGTCCCCATATCGGGTCCCCGTGGTGGATTGTACCAAGGTGGATTTTTTGGACCTTAACCACCTCAATACCAGGCCAATTCTGACACTTTGCTCCTACATGTAAAAATCATCATTTTTTTGCTAGAAAATTACATAGAACCCCCAAACATTATATATGTTTTTTAGCAAAGACCCTAGAGAATACAATGGCGGTTGTTGCAACTTTTTATCTCACACAGTATTTGCGCAGGAATTTTTCTAACGCTTTTTTTGGGGAAAAAAAAACAAAACAGTAAAGTTAGCCCAATGTTTTTGCATTTTGTGAAAGATGAAGTTACGCCGAGTAAATAGATACCTAACATGTCACGCTTCAAAATTGCACACGCTCGTGGAATGGCACCAATGTTCGGTACTTAAAAATCCCAAAGGCGAGGCATTACATTTTTTTACTGGTTACATGTTTTGAGTTACAGAGGAGGTCTAGGGCCAAAATTATTGCTCTCGCTCCAACATTCGCGGCGATACCTCACATGTATGGTTTGAACACAGTTTTCATATGTGGGCGGGACTTACGTATGCGTTCGCTTCTGCGTGCGAGCACACGGGGACAGCGGCGCTTTAAAAAATTTTTTTTTTATTGTTAATTATATTTTATTTTATTTTATTTTGACACTTTTTTGAAAAAAAAAAATGATCACTTTTATTCCTATGTAAACATCCCTTGTAATAGCAATATGACATGTCAGGTGCTCTTAATAGTGAGATTAATAATCAATAAGACCCCATATCTCACCACTAGGCTGGGAAGCCTGAAATAAAAAAAAAAAAAAAAACGATCGCTGCTTCCAAGCCAAAGCGGCGCCTTTTTTTGAATGGAGAGGCCGGGCGTGACGTCATAACATCGCGCCCGGCCTCCGACGATCATAGAGACTCTGGGGACCATCTGGTCCACCGGAAATCTCTATGATCTACATCCGGCGCCGGCGGATCCGCTATCTGACTCACCGATCGCTAAGGTGAGTCGGTAGAAGCACCGGAGGGCGGTGGGAGGGGGGGGACGTCCCCTCTCGCCTCCCATAGGAACGATCAAGCGGTGGAACGGCCGCTATGATCGTTCCTATGGTGTAGAGATTCGCCGGCTGAAACCGGCAATATCTGAATGATGTCTGTAACTACAGGCATCATTCAGATATACCCGCACAAAGCCCAGGACGTCATATGACGGTGGGCGGTGGGCTAGTGGTTAAAGGGTTCTTTTATTGTAGGAAGTGTAAGGCCTGTAAACTAACTAGGAACAATATGAGAAAAGTAGAACACTTCACATCCTTCAGCACGGGCAAAGATTATAAAATTGATAAATTTATTACATGTAAATCCACCCATGTTACATATCTTATTATTTGCCCGTGCGGGTTACAGTACATTGGACATACTAAGAGAAATCTCTGCACACGCATCAACGAACACCTCACAAACATAAAAAACGGTTTTCCTAAACACAGTCTCTCTAACCATTTCAGAATTCACCACCGGCAGGATCCTAGCTTGGCTAGATTTTTTGGGATAGACGAGCCGGATGCTGACTGTAGGGGAGGAAATATGGTTCAGAGAATATCAAAAAATGAAACGGAATGGATTTATAGATTAAACACACTTACTCCGTCAGGTATTAATGTTGATATTGATCTAAATTGTTATCTGTCTAATTACTGATTTAAATAAAAGACAATCAGCGCAAAAAATGACAAATGAATAAACTATGCTAGCTGAACACTACAGGATTCACCAACCCAAAACATGTAAATATAATAAAATTAAGTGCAGCGCAATAACAAATAGAAAAAGATAAAAGAAAATATATATAAATTATAGTCCTTGATATCTCATGAATAATAATGATGGCAATCTTAATGGAGTAAAAAACGATAAATTTCTTCACAAGCACCCTTGCTATTCAAATCAATAGGAAAATACGCTTACCGGACGTGATGGACCTCTAAGTTATAGGAGGTCAAACGGGCCTGATTCACAAAACCTTGAGAAACGGTCTGGATCTCTTAGACAGTATCCACATCCGCCAGAAAACTCATACGAGCTGGAAACCGTGAAATCGTGAATCACAACACTCTATATTTTCCTTAAGAAATCCTCAGTGGAGTGTGTTTGTGAAGTAATCGGTGAGGTGCCCAAAGATAAAAAGAAGGAAAGTCCTCTAAGTGTAGACTGTAAGCTATTTTATTAAAGGAATCCAAGGCACAATGACAGTAAAAAAGCGCTGCAGCGCAACTTTGAAAGAACGAGGCAGTACTCAGCATAAGATCGTCCAGTGGAAATTCATACTGTTTGCGTCCAAACAGCTGAGAAGGTTGCGGGTGACTTCACAGGTGAACTCCGCCCCCGTACGCGGCGTTACGTCCATACAGACTTCGCTGACCATCACGTCCCGTAAGCGCATTTTCCTATTGATTTGAATAGCAAGGGTGCTTGTGAAAAAATGTATCGGTTTTTACTCAATCAAGATTGTCATCATTATTATTCATGAGATATCAAGGACTATAATTTATATATTTTTTCTTTTATCTTTTTCTATTTGTTATTGCGCTGCACTTAATTTTATTATAATTACTGATTTATACTGTGAAAAGGTAATCCATTTCAGTCTCATCCCTTAATTTTGCAACATAATTTCCATTATCATCAATTTTGAGTGTTAATTTTTAATTTATTTTATTTACTTTAATGCATTCATTCATTTAATATAAATAGTATATTTTATTCAGTTGGGCAATCTGGCATCTATCCACAAGATGACAGTTTAGATGTTATTTCTGTACCGTATTCTGCTTCCTGGCCACAAGATGGCAGTCTTTATTTATTAATCATGGTGAATTTCCTTTTCAATGACCCATCGCTATCCAAGAAAGCCATCCAAGCAGCTACAGCGTTTCCTGAGTTCCAGCACCTGAACCAAGCCGTGATCGTGTGAAGCTTTCTGGCTGTCTTTGACACGCTTTTTGCCTCCTGTTATGGGAGTCACCACAATCTGGTGAGTAGGCTGTGTGGCCGGTGATGGTAGTGGAATACTGTTACCTGATGTTTCACTGCAATTTAGGAGGATTTATCCAGAAGTAGGGATGAGCTTAGAGTTCGAGTCAAACTCATGTTCGACTCGAACATTGGCTGTTCGCAAGTTCGCTGAACAGCGAACAATTTGGGGTGTTCGCGGCAAATTCGAATGCCGCGGAACACCCTTTAAAAGTCTATGGGAGAAATCAAAAGTGCTAATTTTAAAGGCTTATATGCAAGTTATTGTCATAAAAAGTGTTTGGGGACCTGGGTCCTGCCCCAGGGGACATGGATCAATGCAAAAAAAAGTTTTAAAAACGACCGTTTTTTCAGGAGCAGTGATTTTAATAATGCTTAAAGTCAAACAATAAAAGTGTAATATCCCTTTAAATTTCTTAGCTGGGGGGTGTCTATAGTATGCCTGTAAAGGGGCGCATGTTTCCTGTGTTTAGAACAGTCTGACAGCAAAATGACATTTCGAAGGAAAAAAAGCCATTTAAAACTACCCGCGGCTATTGCATTGCCGACAATACACATAGAAGTTCATTGATAAAAACGGCATGGGAATTCCCCACAGGGCAACCCCGAACCAAAATTTAAAAAAAAAAAAAAAAGACGTGGGAGACCCCCTAAATTCCATACAAGGCCCTTCAGGTCTGGTATGGATTTTAAGGGGAACCCCGCGCCAAAAAAAAATGGCGTGGGGTCCCCCCAAAAATCCATACCAGACCCTTATCCGAGCACGCAACCTGGCAGGCCGCAGGAAAAGAGGGGGGGACGAGAGTGCGCCCCCCCTCCTGAACCGTACCAGGCCACATGCCCTCAACATTGGGAGGGTGCTTTGGGGTAGCCCCCCAAAACACCTTGTCCCCATGTTGATGAGGACAAGGGCCTCATCCCCACATCCCTGGCCGGTGGTTGTGGGGGTCTGCGGGCGGGGGGCTTATCGGAATCTGGAAGCCCCCTTTAACAAGGGGACCCCCAGATCCCGCCCCCCCCCTGTGTGAAATGGTAAGGGGGTACTTACCCCTACCATTTCACTAAAAAACTGTCAAAAATGTTAAAAATGACAAGAGACAGTTTTTGACAATTCCTTTATTTAAATGCTTCTTCTTTCTTCCTTCATCTTCTTCTGGTTCTTCTGGTTCTTCCTCGTCCAGCGTTCTCGTCCAGCATCTCCTCCGCGGCGTCTTCTATCTTCTTCTTCTCGGGCCGCTCCGCACCCATGGCATGAGGGGAGGCTCCCGCTCTTCTCTTCATCTTCTTCTTCATCCTCTTCTCTTCTTCCTTCTTCTCTTCTTCATTTTCTTCTCCGGGCCGCTCCGCAGCCATGCTGGCATGGAGGGAGGCTTCCTCTGTGTGACGGCATCTCCTCATCTGACGGTTCTTAAATAATGGGGGGGTGGGGCCACCCGGTGACCCCACCCCCTCTGACGCACGGGACATGACGGGACTTCCCTGTGGCATTCCCCGTGACGTCACAGGGAAGTCCCGTCAAGTAACCGTGCGTCAGAGGGAGTGGGGTCACCGGGTGGCCCCGCCCCCCGTTATTTAAGAACCGTCAGATGAAGAGACGCCGTCACACAGCGGGAGCCTCCCTCCATGCCAGCATGGCTGCGGAGCGGCCCGGAGAAGAAAATGAAGAAGAGAAGAGGATGAAGAAGATGAAGAGAAGAGCAGAAGCCTCCCCTCATGCCATGGGTGCGGAGCGGCCCGAGGAGAAGAAGATAGAAGACGCCGCGGAGGAGATGCTGGACGAGAATGCCGGAGGAAGAACCAGAAGAGCCAGAGGAACCAGAAGAAGAAGAAGATGAAGGAAGAAGCATTTAAATAAAGGAATTGTCAAAAACTGTCTCTTGTCATTTTTAACATTTTTGACAGTTTTTTAGTGAAATGGTAGGGGTAAGTACCCCCTTACCATTTCACACAGGGGGGGGCGGGATCTGGGGGTCCCCTTGTTAAAGGGGGCTTCCAGATTCCAATAAGCCCCCCGCAGACCCCCACAACCACCGGCCAGGGTTGTGGGGATGAGGCCCTTGTCCTCATCAACATGGGGACAAGGTGTTTTGGGGGGCTACCCCAAAGCACCCTCCCAATGTTGAGAAGATGTGGCCTGGTATGGTTCAGGAGGGGGGGCACACTCTCGTCCCCCCTCTTTTCCTGCGGCCTGCCAGGTTGCCTGCTCTGATAAGGGTCTGGTATGGATTTTTGGGGGACCCCATGCCGTTTTTTTTTTTTTTTTTGGCGCGGGGTTCCCCTTAAAATCCATACCAGACCTGAAGGGTCTGGTATGGAATTTAGGGGTAACCCCACGTCATTTTTTTTTTTAATTTTGGCCGGGGTTCCCCTTAATATCCATACCAGACCTAAAGGGCCTGGTATGGAATTTAGGGGGACTCCCACGTCATTTTTTTTTTAAAATTTTGGTTCGGGGTTTCCCTGTGGGGAATTCCCATGCTGTTTTTATCAATGAACTTCTATGTGTATTGTCGGCAATGCAATAGCCGCGGGTAGTTTTAAATGGGTTGTTTTTCTTCGAAATGTCATTTTGCTGTCAGACTGTTCTAAACACAGGAAACATGCGCCCCTTTACAGGCATACTATAGACACCCCCCAGGTACGAAATTTAAAGGGATATTACACTTTTATTGTTTGACTAAGCATTATTAAAATCACTGCTCCTGAAAAAACATTTTTAAAAACTTTTTTTTGCATTGATCCATGTCCCCTGGAGCAGGACCCAGGTCCCCAGACACTTTTTATGACAATAACTTGCATATAAGCCTTTAAAATTAGCACTTTTGATTATTCATGTTCGTGTCCCATAGACTTTAACGGTATTCCTGTGTTCGAGCGAACTTTTTTCCAGTTCGCATGTTCTGGTGCGAACCGAACAGGGGGGTGTTCGGCTCATCCCTATCCAGAAGATATTTTACACTATTTTGAACATTATTTGTTTTTGATTGTTTTTGAATTCAAGGCTTGTAATGTATTACTATCTTGTGAGTGTATAGAATGGTGGAGAGTTATCACAGATAAGAAGCACTGTGCAACACTTTGGGTGCAAGTGTTTATAATTGAATGCTGGATATTATTCCCTTTCTGGTGAGTGTTTTGACACATCGCACTGTCACAGTGGGCTTTTGAATCAAGAAAGAATCGTCAGTTCATGACAGTTGGTTACACATAGGACTTCATTCATCCAACACATAGACTTTTTTTCATTTATGTAAAGCGCTGCACCAAATGTGTTTATCATATGGTCTATTGGAGGTTGTATTCACCTTTGTGTGTGCTAGCTGCTACATTATTATCTTTTCAGCCATCTTGTTTAATTGAAGCAAAAGAGTATTATGTCTTATTTTATTGCCATCTTGATAGATAATCTAAAGTTCAGGGGTTGTAAATCTTTAAAATAAAAAAAAAGTTCTCCAGAATCGTAAGAGAATTGTGATCTTTATTCTAAGCAAAATAATTGTGATTGTCATTTTATCCAGAATCTTGCAGCTCTATGGACACTCAATTTAATCATTTACACGCATCTAAATATACAGTATATGTTTAAAGTGTATGTCAAGCAAATAAGGGTTAGAACCCCTCTCAGGGTTTTCCTACTATTCAGGGCTCAGTTAGAGGGATTATCTAATCTTCCAGTCCTGCTGACAATGTTTTATCAGAAAGCAGTGATGGGAACACAGATAGAAATATAAATGCTTTATTTAGTAGATTAGAGGAACTGCGTCAGATTTTATTTCTGTCTGAGTCCCTGTTGCAGATTTTTTCACACTTCCTGTTTGATCAAATGTTGTCAGCAGGACAGCAAGTGAGGGAAAATCTCTCTAACCGATAGCAGTAAAAACCTGCCAGACATTCTAATCCTTACCCACTCTATCCAAAACTGGAAACAAGGGTTTGGTTTGAATATTCTTTAACTGCTTGAGGACCAGTTATACTCATAGCTGTACATTAGCTGCTTTAAGAGCACTAGGAGGTGCGACGGCGGAGTCGTTTCGCGTGCCTGGCGGTCGCGTTGTCAGCCAGGCACCCGCGATCGCTCCAGAGAGAGACAGAACGAAGGTCTGTCAATGTAAACAGACAGATCTATATTCTGTCAGGGGTGAGGAGACTGCTCTGTTGTTCCTACTGGTTAGGAACAATGATTGGTCTCCTCCCCCAGGCAGTCCCATCCCCCACAGTTAGAAACACTCCCTTGGACACACATTTAACCCCTTGATCGCTCCGTAGTATTAACCTCTTCCCAGCCAATGACATTTATACAGTAATCAGTGGCTATTTTAGGGATGCACCGAATGGGTTTTTCGGTGCTGAAACCGATATCGAAAATAAATCGGTCAGAGACTGCAGACATAGTACAGGAGATGGTCAGAGACTGCAGACATAGTACAGGAGATGGTCAGAGACTGCAGACATAGTACAGGAGATGGTCAGAAACTGCAGACATAGTACAGGAGATGATCAGAAACTGCAGACACAATACAGGAGATGGTCAGAGACTGCAGACATGGTAGAGAAGATGGTCAGAGACTGCGGAAATACTACAGGAGATGGTCAGAGACTGCGGACATGGTACAGGAGATGGTCAGAGACTGCGGACATGGTACAGGAGATGGTCAGAGACTGTGGACATGGTACAGGAGATGGTCAGAGACTGGGGACATGGTACAGGAGATGGTCAGAGACTGGGGACATGGTACAGAAGATGGTCAGAGACTGGGGACATGGTACAGGAGATCAATGCAGCCTCACCAGTGCCCATCATATGCAGCCTGCCAGTGCCCATCATATGCAGCCTGCCTGTGCCCATCATTTGCAGCCTGCCTGTGCCCATCATTTGCAGCCTGCCTGTGCCTCACCGGTGCCCAGCAGCCTACTAGTGCCTGTCATGTAGCCTGCCTGTGCCTCACCAGTGCATATAAACATACACATATAAAACACACACACACACACACACATATAAAACACACATGCACACACATAAACACACACACAAATATAAAACACACACACACACACGCATACAAACATATATAGACAGCCTTTTTAAAAATTGACAGCTGCAGCTCTGTACCTTCAATTTCCATGCCGGGCACTGCACTGTAGGGGGAAGCAGAGAGCACAGCACACACTGCTAGACATCTCTCCCTTACTTTCACTTTCAGAGTAAACAGCGTGACCAAGCTCCTGCACAGCCGATTTACACATCGGCTGAGGATCCATATGCAGCCACCGCTTGGGGAGAGGGGGACGTTACACGGAGACCCCACAGGCCACCTGCAGCATGGGCTAGGAGGGAGGCGAGGGGAGAAGGAGAGAGTAAGGACAGGTGCTCCAGAACGACACCCCCATGATGGGCGGCACCCGCCCAGCAGGCCCCATCTCATTTTCAGCCTCATTTTCGGCATGAATTCTCTTTCAGCAAATTGCAGAAAAGGCCATTTTTGGCCGATATGTTTCGGCGGCCGAAATTTCGGTGCATCCCTAATTTTTAGCTTTGATTGCTGTATAAGGCTTCATGCACACTGAAGCTCATAAACGGCCATTTTTGGGAGTTTGGGCATTTTCTTTTAACAGCCCAGAAACTCCCCTATGTTATCCTATGTGTCCATACACACATGGACGTTTTTGGACGTTTATCAACAGTGGAGTTTATGGGCTGTTTTCTAAAATAGCATTCAGGAGTCATTTTTCTGACCACAAAAAACGCCAAACACTCATAAACGCTGATGGATATCTATAAACGCTCAAAAACGTGGCTCACCAGCGTTTAATGTTTTTGATACATTCGAAAAAAAATGCTACAAAAAAGCTAGTAAACGCTATTGCAAAAACGTTAAAAACATTGAAAGACTCACTGCAAAGCTACTGGTGTTTTTTAACGTTATTTTAATGCCCTGTGTGCATGGAGCCTAAATTTCAATGATCCCAAAAAAGTGTCAAAAGTGTCCGATCTGTCCGCCGCAATGTCGCAGTCCTGATTAAAAAAATCGCTGATCACTGACATTACTAGTAAAAAAATAATAATAAAAATGCCATAAATCTATCCCTTTTGTAGACGCTATAACTTTTGCGCAAATCAATAAATATATACTTATTGCAATTTTTTTTTACCAGAAATATGTAGAATACATATCGGCCTAAACTGAGGAAGACATTTTTTTTGGGGGGGATATTTATTATAGCAAAAAGTAAACAATATTGTTTTTTTTCAAAATTGTCGCTTTTTTTTGTTTACAGTGCAAAAAATAAAAACCGCAGAGGTGATCAAATACCACCAAAAGAAAGCTCTATTTGTGGGGAAAAAAGGACGTCAATTTTGTTTGGGTACATTGTTGCAAGACCGCGCAATTGTCAGTTAAAGCAAATCAGTGCTGTATTGCAAAAGTGGCCTGGTCATTAAGGGGGCAGATCTTCTGGGGCTGAAGTGGTTAAAGCTGAAGTTTAATCTGCTTAAATTCTACCTTTCCTAGTTCCTCCTCCCCTTACCAAAAGATAACTAAAGGCAAAACATTTTAGTTTTGGATAGGTTGGAGAGGGATTAGATCTATCAGGTGTTTATTGCTGTCTGTGTCCCTATTATGGAGATTCACTCTCTCAAATTGTCCTGTGTATTGTTATCACCAAAAGTTAAAGAAAATCCCAAATTTTAAGTTGTCACCAGAACAAGAATAGAGGGGAAATCTTCCAATGAGGACACAAGTTCTGGTGACAAACAGGGATTCCCTCACTTTGCAGGGATTTCCTCTCACTTTCTGTTTTGGCTATAGGGCAGGAAGTGAAGGGACATCTCCCCAACAGAACACAGATGACAATGAGAAAAATAAAACGGAGAAGGGTTATAACTCCCTTAACCCCCTTACTCTGAAATTAATAAATTCACTTTTGGTTCTACTTTTACAGGCCAATTCCATTTTTAACTAAAACCTCTACACCCCTTATTTTAGACCCAGAAAAATCATTACTCTGTCTCAGTATTTGAAACTTCCCCTTTAAAGTGAAGATGCGCGTTATACGCCGATAAATACGGTATATCCAAAAAACACGCCCAAGCTCATCCTTATGCCACGTACACACGATCGCACATTCCGACAACAAAACCGTGGATTTTTTCCGACGCATGTTGGCTCAAACTTGTCTTGCATACACACGGTCACACAAATGTTGTCGGAAATTCTGAACGCCAAGAACGCGGTGACGTACAACACATGAAGTTCAATAGCCAGTGCGGCTCTTCTGCTTGATTACAAGCATGCGTGGAATTTTCTGCATCGGAATTGTGTACACACGATCGGAATTTCCGACAACGGATTTTAAGGTCGGAAAATTTGAGATCCAGCTCTCAAATTTTTTTTGTCGGAAATTCCGACGGAAAATGTCTGATGGACCCTACACACGGTCAGAATTTCCGACAACAAGCTCCCATCGAACATTTGTTGTCGGAAATTCCGACCGTGTGTAGGCTCCATTAGACTCTTCACCACACACAGCCACAAAAGCAAGAGAATTCTTGTTGGGCAGTGAATTCGTTAATTTGCATTTAATTTTAATGGTTTAAAGAATGTCAGGCAAAATGGTCGGCCCTCACGCATGTTCACTTCATCAAATCTGGCCCTCTTTGAAAAAAGTTTGGACACCCCTGGTCTAAAGACTTTTTTTACTTATGTGTATATTTATGTTTTAATTAGCGGCTGCTTTTATGTACATAGATTTATGTCATATACACATCATACATTATATATGCTTTCTAAAATAAGTTGTATTATATTTTTTTCCTGAAACTATGCACTAAATAAACAGTTGCACAAATATTAACGCAACGTAAAAAAATTGCAGCAAATATTTTTGTCTTACAGGCCTCTGTTTTCAGGAAATATATAATGTTCTGAAGGTTTTAAGTAATTTTATAGCCAAAATTGCAGACTTTTACATGTGTGCAAGAAAAAAGAAAAAAAATGCTCTAATGCCAAAGCGGATAACAAATACCGCCTACCTGAAGAATACAGAACAGAGATATGATCCACCATTCAAGATTGTTACAATGAAAAAGGAAAATATAATATTAGAGAATGAAGGACATGTACTATCATCAGAGACAATAACAATACATGTAGGGATGTAGGTCCGTAGTGCCTTGTTTAACCACTTCAGTCCCAGAAGGTTTCACCCCCTTCATGACCAGGCCATTTTTTGCGATTTGGCACTGCGTAGCTTTAACTGACAATTGTGCGGTCATGCGATGTTGTACACAACCACATTTTTTTGTCCTTTTTTTCCCCCAAAATAGAGCTTTCTTTTGGTGGTATTTGATCACCACCGACAATTCTCAAAAAAAACCAAAAAAACAATATTTTTTACTTTCTGCTATAGAACATATCCAATAAAATTTTTTTTAAAAATCTAATTTCTTCATCAGTTTAGGCCCGTACATATTTTTGGTAAAAAAATCCCAATAAGCATATATCGATTGGTTTGTGCAAAAGTTATAGTGTCTACAAACTATGGGATATTTTTACGGCATTTTTATTTTTACTAGTAATGGTGGCGATCAGCGATTGTTGGTGGGGATTGCGACATTGCGGCAGACAAATCGCACACTAAGTGACACTTTGTGGGGAACAGTGACACTAATACAGTGATCAGTGCTAAAAAAAATGCACTCTCACTGTACTGATGACATTTTCCTCTGTGACAGGCGGTCTGCCTTTTTCATATAGGCAGACTGCTGTTCTGCCTCTCCTGCCAACGATCGGCGGGTGTCGGTGAACATCACGTCCGCTGGACCCCCTGATTCCTGCTGGGTTCAAATACAACGGGAGCGGGTCACCGGCAGTGTGCCCCAGACCCAGAAGAAGAGACAATGTACAGGTACATTGATTCACACAGCTGGACCACCATGCCGCAAAAGTTATAGTGTCTACAAACTATGGGATATTTTTACGGCATTTTTATTTTTACTAGTAATGGTGGCGATCAGCGATTGTTGGTGGGGATTGCGACATTGCAGCAGACAAATCGCACACTAAGTGACACTTTGTGGGGAACAGTGACACTAATACAGTGATCAGTGCTAAAAAAAATGCACTCTCACTGTACTGATGACATTTTCCTCTGTGACAGGCGGTCTGCCTTTTTCATATAGGCAGACTGCTGTTCTGCCTCTCCTGCCAACGATCGGCGGGTGTCGGTGAACATCACGTCCGCTGGACCCCCTGATTCCTGCTGGGTTCAAATACAACGGGAGCGGGTCGCCGGCAGTGTGCCCCAGACCCAGAAGAAGAGACAATGTACAGGTACATTGATTCACACAGCTGGACCACCATGCCGCAGTAAATGTGCGGTGAACGGTCCGGAAGCGGTTAATTCTCTTTTTGTTTTCTTTTTTTTACATTGTAAGTCTTTCTTTATATGACTGACTCTACTTAAAGCTGGGTTCACATATGAGCCGCAAGCAGCTCCCAGCAGGGGTCCGGTGAGTCCGGGTTCATCGTTTCAGGTCAGATTTGAGCCTGAATTTTGGGCTGAATTTGGACCTGAAACGGACCAAAAGACGCACAGCAGAGATACGTGAACCCGCTGCAGAGATATGTGGATGGGCTCCATAGAGAGCCAGTCAAAATCCCCTGCTATGTGAACTCAGGCTTATGTGGGAATGCTAGACTTGCCTTGGGAAAGCTAATGGGGTACCTTTGGCAGTTTTAGCATATAAGTGAATCCAGTTGGGGGCGTGGCCTGAAGTTACATGGTGTAGGACGTGTTCTGAGCAGCTCCGTGCATTTATCCTACCATCCGCGGCATCCTGCATCCCCCAGGCAATATTTCTTCACCACAACCATCCCCCTAGACCAGTGGTTCTTAACCTTTCTAGTGCCGTGACCCCTTGATAAAATTTCCCAAGTTGTGGGGACCCCTAGCAGCAAAATTATTTTCGTAGCGTGGGTTGTCAGTACCCAAGTCAAGACAAGTAATTTGTGACCCTAACCCACGGACATTTACCCCCCCCGCGTCCCTTCCACTCATACAGTATTAAAACCCCTTATGGTACGTTTCAGGATGTACCACTCCTTCTCTTTGTTCTCCTTTCTTTCCCTTTTATCTCTCTCTATCCTAATTTCTTGGTTTTTTTTTTCCCATCCCTCTCTCTAGCCATTGTTCTTTCTCTTATTCTTTCTCTCCCTTTTTCTTTGTTCCTTCCCCCTTTTCCTCTCCCTTCCATGTATTCTCTATTTTTATTCCTTCCCTTACTCCTTGGTGGGGGGGTGAGGGAATGGGATGAGTGGCAGTGCTGGCGGGGAGTTGGGATGTGTGGCTATGCTGGTGGGGGGGTGGGATAAGTGGCAGTGCTGGGGGGAGTTCTGCTCAACCAACTTAGGTGCTCTTATTTAAGGTCATCTGCAGATCTGAGAACTGTAGTTGGGACTTTTAATGATTAACTCTAATCACAGGTAGTGTTACTCACTGTGTCTCCGGCTTCACTGTTTTTTCCAGCTCTGTGGTGTCTCGCAGCAGTGACACCTATGCCAAAGTCAGGAGATAGGGTCACCTCCAGCCCCTCCCACTTCACATTCCTCACCAGTCAGTTGACCTTTAGTCTCTGCCCCCCAGCCATGCCGTGAACTGAATGGGCGGCTGCAAAGAGACTGAGTGGGTGGCCACGGCTCCAGGAACAGCCCAGCTGGGCGGCCACAAAAAGGTTGGGAGAGCATTGCGGGCTTCAGGAACAGCTCAGGATTTGGTGACCCCTGGCAAATCATCATTCGACCCCTGAGGGGGTCCCAACCCCCAGGTTGAGAACCACTGCCCTAGACACTCCAGCTCCTGGGCATCATGTCGCCATCAAAAGCTCAGAAAGCCGCCACGTCTAAGCTAGACCAATACCACCGACATGAGAAGGAAGATCAGGCGGAAAATGGTGGCGACACTGCACATGGCGAGGAGCGCACAGCGGGAGACACAGACAAGCTATTAGAAGCAATAACCCTCTGCCGAACATCGCTCGCCTCACAGATAGAAGAGGTCAAGGTAGACATATTCTTGATCAGACAAGACTTTCACAAACTCCGGGACCGAGTTAAGGAAACTGAAACCCGCATTAGTGACATGGAGGACATCATCCCTCCAATGAGAATGGAGGTGCACCACATGAAACAGCAAATCCAACAGCTATTCTCCAAACAAGAAGACCTGGAGAACAGAAGCAGGAGGTGTAACCTTCGCCTCATCGGCCTGCCAGAGGGAGCTGAAGGTAAAGACCCCACGCTTTTCTTAGAGCAATTGCTTATTAAGACATATGGTAGAGAGGCATTCTCCCCCATGCTGGCAGTTGAAAGAGCGCACCGCATGCCTGCCAGACCGCCACCGCAGGGAGCCCCACCACGTACCTTTATAGCAAAAATGCTTAACTATAGAGACAGAGATGCAGCCCTGCGATTGGCAAGAGAACGAGGTAATATCCCCCTTGGCAATGTAAAAATAGCGGTGTTTCCTGACTTTTCTGCAGAGGTCCAGCGACGCAGGCAAAATTTCATGGAAGCCAAACGCAAGCTTAGAAGCCTCAACATGAAATATGCCATGCTGTTTCCATCGCGTCTCCGAGTGGAACACGATGGTCGCGCATCTTTTTTTGAAGATCCTGCTGAGCTGATGGCCTGGATGGAACGCAGAGCTACCTTGGAAAAGGCGGATTAAGGTGACTGTGAGTATGTAATCATATCTTAAGCTTTTACATACAAACTCTGGATCAGACGTAACAGCACTCTATTATCATTCTCCCATGTTGAAAACCCACCCCCATATACTTCACTAGTTGTTATCATTGTGAAGAGAGGCCGCAGAAATTGAACAATCGATTCCATGAGTGCTCCCGTTGCTGACATAAAACCGGTTTAAATATTGCGGATCATTGTTGATGCATTATGTTGGAACTTTCCTGGGACTACTCCTTATAAGATCAAAATTTACCCACCAAGCTATACCTCACAGAGGAGCTTTGGATAACCAGCGTCCTATTAACCACCAGTAGAGTGCAGCATAACCTGCCCCCATGCAAGTCTAGAGATGACAGCCTAAGAAGAGATAGATATAACAGCACCAATCCTGATATTGCGCAAACATCAGTAACACATCTGAGTATTAAGAAGCTAACCCTCTCTGTTATTTTCCCATTATGGAAAGAGGGTTTTAGACCTGGTGCACAGAGACCCATCCTATTTCAACTATTGTTTTTTTATTATTTTTCCTTTCAATATGCCGTCAGGCCCGAGACTGCAAAGAAAGTTTTGTTTTGGGTGCATGCTAGCATCAGTTGGGGAAGATGCAAAGCAGGGAGGGGGGAGGGGGAAGGGGAAACCAAAAAGTTGAATTTAAATGAACGCACTTTAATTTTCATGCATACAATACTAGCATATCTCACACTTAACTGGTGTTTACTTGATACATATAGTAAGTTATATCATTCATCCTCCTTGTTTAAACAATCCTCATCAACCTGCTACGAGGGGGTTAAGTGTTATAACAATATACAATTATGTAGTTGCAAACAACAATGCCACGACTGTCATTGAAATTCCTTACATGGAATGTGAGGGGGCTGCGTGACAAAATTAAGCGCGCTGCAGCTCTCACATTTCTTAAAAAGCAAAGAGCGGATGTGGTTGCCCTGGTTGAAACACATATAGAGGGTAGGCTTCAGATGACACTCCGTCGCCCATGGGTGGGATGGGTGTTCCATTCGACCCACACAACACATTCTAGAGGTGTCTCGGTACTTATTGCAAAAACAGTGCATTTTGAATTATGTGAGTTGAAAACAGATCCATAAGTGACTCCAGTTTTTTGTATGATAAGGGCTCCACCAATATGGGGAAGACTTTTATAGGGATCTTTGGCAGGGTGCCTTTAGCCAATCGTGGCTCAGGGGGACTAAGTCCACACCCCACACTATATAACGCTGCTTACATAGCGGCCGTTTATAGTGTGTGCACAGAGATAGATTGAGCTAGATCAGGCAGCAGGTTATTTAGTGGCGTGCAGGCAGTGTATTTAATAATATATATATATATATATACATACATACATACATACATACATACATATATATATATATATATATATATATATATATATACACACACACACACACACACACACACATACATACATACATACATATACATTGTATATATATATATATATATATATATATATATTACACATATATATATATATATATATATATATATATATATATATATATATATATATATATATATATATTGTAGCAGAGCGTCCCAGAGAGAGCCAGGAAAAGTCCTGTTCGGGGTTTATACATCTCCCAGGCTCCTCTCATACAGGTTCAGGGATCTCTGATCCATGGTCCAGTTCAGTTCTTGGTCCTCTCCCCCAGGCTAATTTAAGCTCACCTGAGCAAGACAGCCCTTGCTCTTGGCCTGGGATACTCAGAGAACTTCTGTGTAAGAGTGCAAAAAGGTATGTGGAAGCTGACAAGCTGTAGGCTTGCTCAGCTTAGTAGTTAGGATTTGTAAATATTGTTTAGTTAGTGCCGAGACACGGCTAGGTTTTGTTTTGGCTATTTTTGTTCCTATTTTTTTCTTTTGGAACACTGTACAGCACCTGTATATAGACTTGTATATATCACAAATAAACACCTCACTGTTTGTCACTATTCCACTGGATTTGGTATCTGTGCCTGAAAGACTGCTCATCCCAGGGAGCTTTGTGCCTGCTACCAGTCCCCCAGGTTACATATGGTGGAGAATGCGGGCAGCTGTAGTAAGTTACTACTTAAAAGGCCAGTACCTAGAGTGACTAAACATGGAGGAAATCCTAAAACAATTGGTGATATCCAATGCTGCACAGCAACAATCCAATGCTGCACAGCAACAAGCAAACGCTGCACTGCAGCAAACAAACGCTATCGCACAGGAGCAAACCAAAGCACTGTGCCAACAGATTGGTGCTGTACAGAAGCTATCGCAAAGGCTGTTTGAACAGCTAGCCACTGATGCAAAAGAGGATAGGAAAACCCTGGCTGCGGTTGTGGAGACGCTAGCACAGTGGTCACCTGCTAAAGTTAATTTTGTTGGAGACAAGCCCTCAGCCATCCATGTGGGTCGCTTTCTTTCCAAGATGACTGCAGATGATGATCCAGAGGCCTTTCTCTTAACCTTTGAACGGACCGCTGAGAGGGAAGGTTGGCCCAAAACCCAGTGGGCAGGACTGGTCGCCCCCTTGCTGTCTGGAGAATCACAGAAGGCCTACTATGATTTGGAGTCAGCAGAAGCAGGAGACTATGAAAAGGTCAAGCGGGAAATCCTGGCGCGACTTGGTGTCACCCTGGCAGTTCGAGCACAGCGGGTCCACAGCTGGTTCTTCCAAGACGAGAGGCCCCCAAGATCGCAGATGTTCGACCTAATTCACTTGGTGAGGAAATGGCTACAGCCGGAGTCCTTGTCTGGGCCACAAATTGTGGAGCGTGTGGTCATGGACCGGTTCCTGAGGTCACTACCAGTTCCCCTGCAGAAGTGGGTGAGTCAAGGAGACCCCAACTCAGCGGACAACCTCGTGGAACTTGTTGAAAGGTACTTTGCTGCAGAGAACCTGGTCACCACCCCTACAGCCGCACGGACTTTCCGCCCAAAGCCACGGTCTCCCCAGGCAACCGGTAAGACTGTTCCAGGGGAAGTGGGTGGTAAGCATGGCAAGGAAATAGGGGGGAGGATTTTTGGTGCCAGGACTGAAGTTTGGCGTCCCAAACAAGGGAAGCTACTGCCTGTCAGCAAACCAAACGGGAAACATCAGGTGTTTTCGTTGCCAAGAACTGGGACATGTTGCAGCAAATTGTGCATTGACAGATGAACCAATGCAGTGTGATCTATCTGTTAGAAGGCAGTCTATGTTTGCTGCTGTTTCATGCGCTGCAGCACCAAGTATGGGAAAACACATGTGCCAAATGTCTGTTAATAATAAGCCTATTATGGCCTTGCTGGACTCTGGAAGTCTAGTGACTTTAGTTACAGCTGAGATGGTTGAAACTGTGAATTTGCATGTTAAAAAAGGTTGTTGACAAGGATGGGAAAAACTGGGACTTCCTGATACCATACTTGATGTTTGCCATCAGGGAGGTTCCCCAGTCCTCCACGGGGTACTCTCCCTTTGAGTTGCTTTATGGGAGACACCCTCGGGGACTCTTGGACATAGCCAAAGAAACTTGGGAGGGGGAGCAGACACCCCATAAAAGTGTCATTGAGCATATCGCTCAAATGCAGGACAGGATTGCAGCAATCATGCCGATGGTAAAAGAACACTTACTGCAGGCCCAAACAGCTCAACAGAGGATATGCAACAGGGGGGCCCAACTCTGTGTTTTCTCACCTGGTGATAGGGTCCTGGTGTTCCCACTGTTGAGAGCAAGTTCCTGGCTAAGTGGCAGGGTCCCTTTGAAGTAATTGAAAGAGTTGGGGAGGTCAATTACAAAATATATCAACCAGGAAAAAGGAAGCCCGAACAGATTTACCACATAAACCTGTTAAAGCCCTGGAAGGATAGACTGGCGTTAACTGCGAGGTCCCTCCCGGTAACGCCTAAGGGTACTGAGTCTCCTCTGATCCCTGAGGTCACGATTCCAGACACCCTGTCATATTCTCAAAAGCAGGAAACTAGAGAATTCCTGATAAGAAATAGAGAGAAATTTTCAGAGTTACCTGGCATGACTTCAGCAGTTCAGCATGATATTGTTACTGAACCTGGGGTCCGTGTCAAGCTAAAACCATACCAAATTCCTGAAGCGAGGAGAAAGGACATCAGCGAGGAAGTTAAAAGAATGTTGGAGCTAGATGTCATTGAGGAATCCAATAGTGACTGGTCTAGCCCCATCGTGTTAGTCCCAAAACCGGATGGCACTTGGAGGTTCTGTAATGACTTCAGGAAGCTTAATGCAGTGACAAAGTTTGACACGTACCCAATGCCCAGAGTGGACGAACTTATAGACCGACTTGGCAAGGCTCGCTATCTGACCACTTTGGACTTGACAAAAGGTTATTGGCAAATACCCCTGACTGGTAGCGCCAAAGAGAAGACTGCATTTGTGACCCCAGAGGGTTCCTTTCAATATAAAAAAATGCCTTTTGGGTCGCAAAATGCCCCCGCCACATTTCAGAGGGCCATGGACAGGACTCTAAGACCCCACCAACAATATGCAGCAGCATATCTAGATGACATAGTGGTACATAGCACTGACTGGGAGTCTCACTTGCCCCGTGTCCAGGCTGTCCTCGATTCCCTCTTCAAAGAAGGTTTTACAGCAAATCCAAAAAAATGTGCCATTGGTCTAGAGGAAGCCAAGTATTTGGGCTACACTATTGGGCGTGGTGTCATAAAACCTCAAGTGAATAAAATAGAAGCCATCCAGGAATGGCCACGTCCTGCAAACAAGAAGCAGGTCAGGGCCTTTCTTGGCATTGCGGGGTATTATAGATTTATCCCAAATTTTGCAACTATAGCTGCCCCACTGACAGACCTTACGAAAGGGAAAGACTCGGTAATGGTGAAATGGTCCTCAGTAGCAGAGGAATCTTTCCAAGTCCTGAAGAAGGCTCTTTGTGCACAACCAGTACTGTACTCCCCCGATTTCTCCAAAGATTTTTTGGTTCAGACGGATGCGTCTGATGTTGGTATCGGGGCAGTACTATCACAGGTACACAATGGGGAAGAACACCCCGTGGTGTACCTAAGCAGAAAACTCAATGACCATGAGCAAAGGTATGCAGTCATTGAAAAGGAGTGTTCAGCCATAAAGTGGGCCGTGGACGCACTCAGGTACTATTTGTTAGGACGCCAGTTTGAGTTAATAACTGACCATGCTCCTCTAAAATGGATGGCCCAAAAGAAGGAGACTAATAGACGGGTGAACCGGTGGTTTTTGGCTCTACAGGATTACTCATTCACTGTAAAACACAGGCCAGGTGTTGAGATGGGGAATGTAGATGCCCTGTCCCGTGTTCACTCCTGTTGGGCTACAGGTGTTCCAACCCTGGGGTTGAAACAAGGGGGGAGGATATGTAGCAGAGCGTCCCAGAGAGAGCCAGGAAAAGTCCTGTTCGGGGTTTATACATCTCCCAGGCTCCTCTCATACAGGTTCAGGGATCTCTGATCCATGGTCCAGTTCAGTTCTTGGTCCTCTCCCCCAGGCTAATTTAAGCTCACCTGAGCAAGACAGCCCTTGCTCTTGGCCTGGGATACTCAGAGAACTTCTGTGTAAGAGTGCAAAAAGGTATGTGGAAGCTGACAAGCTGTAGGCTTGCTCAGCTTAGTAGTTAGGATTTGTAAATATTGTTTAGTTAGTGCCGAGACACGGCTAGGTTTTGTATTGGATATTTTTGTTCCTATTTGTTTCTTTTGGAACACTGTACAGCACCTGTATATAGACTTGTATATATCACAAATAAACACCTCACTGTTTGTCACTATTCCACTGGATTTGGTATCTGTGCCTGAAAGACTGCTCATCCCAGGGAGCTTTGTGCCTGCTACCTGTCCCCCAGGTTACTATATATATATATATATATATATATATATATATATATATATATATATATATATATATATATATATATATATATATATATATATATATATATATATATATATATATAAAATCACTCTAATGCTACTGCTGAGTGATCACATTTTATCAACCGTTTAGAACTCTTGTACATGTGCACATAACTTATATCTTAAAAAGGTCTTTTTTAATTATGTCCTGTATGTAATAAAAAATAATTCTGTTATTTTTTATACTTATTGTGGAGTATTGTATTTACTTCCTTTTCTCTGGCACCCCCAAAAATCCCGCCAAAAAACCCTCCCCTGTCCACATATCTATCTATCTATCTATCGACTCGGTTAAATTGACGATAGGCAACTCCTATCCTCATATTGATTATTGGTTCCAAATTAACGTATTTATCGGCGTATAACACGCGCCAGCGTATAACACGCACCCCAAGTTTAGGAGGGAATTTTAAGGGAAAAAACTTTTAGGAGGGAAGTTTAAGGAAAAAAACTTACATTTAAATGCCCATCAATGCAGCCTCATCAGTGTTCATCTGCAGCCTTTCCCCAGTGTCCAGTGCAGCCTTGTCAGTGCAGCTTTGCCCCAGTGCAGCCTTGTCAGTGCAGCCTTGTCCCCAGTGCAGCCTTGTCCCCAGTGCAGCCTTGTCGCCGCCGACATACAAACGTTTAGTTTGTATTTTTAAACATGGCGCCGCGGAGTTCGGAGGGACTCGGCGGTGCTCGTTCAGCTGAACGAGCGCCGCCGAGGACACAGTGACTGGGCGGAGCCGAGATACACATAGCCGAGGGTTCTCTGCGCCGTTCACAGTCACGCCCAGTCCCTATAATGGACATAACACAGGTCCAATGGTGGGACTGGGCGTGACTGAACGGCGCCGAGAAAAGCCGAGAACCCTCGGCTATGTGTATCTCGGCTCCGCCCAGTCACTGTGTCCTTGGCGGCGCTCGTTCAGCTGAACGAGCGCTGCCGAGTCCCTCCGAACTCCGCGGCGCCATGTTTAAAAATACAAGCTATGGGAATGTCGGCGGCGATCGCTACGACAGATCACAAAATAGCGGGGATCGGCGTATAACACGCACCCACGATTTTCCCCTTATTTTAAGGGGAAAAAAGTGCGTGTTATACGCTGATAAATACGGTAATAATGACTACTGCAGTAGGGAACAGACACAAAAGATACGCTTAGCATCTTTCCAAATAACTGTTCTGCTTTATTATGACGCAATTGAAGGTTTTTATGCACATGATTACGTAGGTATCACATTAATATTACAATTGTACGTTTATGGTAACAAGGGGCGTTACATAGGCAGGCTAATTCTAATCAGGACTCGAAAGAATGTAAACATGTACTGAAAACATTATTAGTGCCGTGTGCACAGTGAGGGCAGTGTGCAATACATACAAATTACAATACAATTATTTACAGAACATACAAATTTCTATTACAGTCTCCCCTCTTTTGATCAATATTTTGATCACTAACCATACCTGCTATCACCTTTAACCTGGAACCTCCACACGCTTAGGTGCAGGTAGTCCTGGCCAAAGAGGCAAAAAAAACTCCATTGTGGA
The DNA here is from genome assembly GCA_037953035.1 of Aquarana catesbeiana. Taxonomy (NCBI): domain Eukaryota; kingdom Metazoa; phylum Chordata; class Amphibia; order Anura; family Ranidae; genus Aquarana; species Aquarana catesbeiana. The sequence goes on from JBBHAA010002777.1 coordinate 351,921, forward strand.
GAAAATAATAGCTGAGCAACTTTTTTTCATTACCAAATGACTTTTCATTGTGAAAAACAAATGATTGATAAGACATATTTACAGAGTACTGGCTGTACACTCCTGTGGCCAGAATGGCCTTCTAGCTGAATTGTGGGCATGCTGACTTAGCAGCATATGTAAACACAGACAATTCTACATTAAAAATGGAAGACATACAAAAGATAAAACATGGCTAAACTACTTTTCAAATATATATATCCCTTAAAATTAAAGTAATTGATTTAAAAAGTACCCTAGACTGTGATCACAAGAGGGAAACACATCAAAACACAGAGATTTCTTTAATTTAGTCATGTCTGGTGTGGATCCAGGTGAGTTTTCCTTCAAGTTTTGCAAAAACTGTACATGAAATAGATGCTGTATTGAGTCTCCAAACATTTCCTTATATATAAATCTCTTAACAATCCAAAAGTCACCTGGCTTTAGTTTTAGATCCTTCCAAATTTTTAGGATCTGGAATTGGGGAGAAAACACATAAATGAGTTTGTCAAAAACCTTAAAAGATCAGCAACATTCTCTGTGAGATCCGAATGGAGGACTTCAGCTGCTGAGACAAAATATAAGCAAGTGAGTAACACACTCCCAAACCAAATCCCATAGGGAGAGAGTCCAACATCCCCCTTAGGGGCTTGATAAAATATAAGAAAACATTCAGGCAAAAGTTTTCTAGTTTCTTACTCTACTTTGTCCGCTACATTGTAGACAGTAGGGGTATAAAAATAAAACCTCAAAACTTCTAGTAAGGACTCTCCTATAAAAATGATTTCCACTGTTACTCTCTGTAGATTCTGCACTCTATATTTACAAACTATTCTGATAACACTTTTTACTGTGGCCTTTGCAGTAGCATTTGCCACTGGACATCCAAAAAACATGTCCATACAGACAAAATGCATACTTGTAAGATCCTGACTTGGGCATCTGGATATATCTTTTTTGTAATCTCTGGAAGGGATGTTCAGCTTTTAGTAACACCTTTGGTAACAGGTAAAACAAGAAGTGGTATGTTAGTAAAACAACTGTGGTGAACCCTGGCTCTATCCCACGCTCATTTACTAAGGCAGCCATAACTGTTTGTGACTGATCCATGTGTCAAGCTGGAGGGGAAAAGAGTGGCTGGCAGACATTAATGATCACCTTTTCCAAAGTCCTGTTTCATAAGAAGTTGCCCCCTGTGGACCACTTGTTCTTCTCGTTCTGGGGTCCTTAAAGTTGAATTATTAATCCCAGCTATACTGGGCCAGAACTAGGGTGGAATCTGTGAGTTGCACAGACCCATCAAGTGTCCGGGGCTGCAAATGCAGCATCCTTAGTGCATCCTGGTCTGCTTCCATGTGTGAAAGTTAATATGGCTACCTCAGTAAGAACCTGGAAGGCTGAAAACAGCCAATCAAATTAACTTGGCATGCTTGGTTGGTTTACCTGCTGAAGTAAAAACAAACTTCTCGCCCTTCAAATGGAACCAAAAGCTCTCTATATCTCGCCTATCTATATAAATATACACTCTTTTTGTAGCTCACAGGCTTTGCTAAAACATGGAGCTCTGCTTCTTGAGCTGGGGAAAAAGGATCAAATGACTTTGAATACAGAGTATCCTTCTGGGTGATAAACTGCATACTCAAATCTACAAAAAATTTAATATCTGGGTCTTCAGGGAGTGTGTCCTGCACTGGGCTCACAGCAGCTGATTCCTATGTCATCAATTTAACACATGTGTCTTTTCCTTTCTTTTGAATAAATGTACGCGTTTTTCATTGTTAGATTTGTACATAAACAAACTCATATTTTAACCACTAGGCGTCCGCGCTATAGCCGAAAGATGGCTACAGCGCGGACTCCAATTGCCAGGAGGGCGTCCCTGGACGGCCTCCTGTTCACTTCCGCAATGCACGCTCCCGGGAGCGCGCATCGGGGAAATTCTGCTCTGGCCGTGTCCCTTGGACACAGCCAGTCACAGATCGCCGTAAACGGCCAATCACAGCAGCCGTTTACAGCGCGATCCGAGCTTCCAATGAGAGATGATCTCAAATGTAAACATATGAGATCATCTCTCATTGCCGGCTTTCTCTCCTCACACAGAGACCGTGTGTGAGGAGAGAGAGCGATCTGTCATTACTGTGAGTTGCCGAGCCTTTAGTGAAACACCCTACAGTGCCCATACAGTGCCACATCAGTGCCACAGTGCTTCCATCTGTCATCAGGGCCATCTGTCAGTGCCATCTGTCGTTAGTGCCACCTGTCAGTGCCACCTGCCACATCAGTGCCACCTGCCACATCAGTGCCACCTGTCAGTGTCACCTGCCACGTATCAGTGCCACGTATCAGTGCAATCTGTCAGTGCCATCTGTCGTCAGTGCCACCTGTCTGTCACCTGCCACATCAGTGTCACCAGTGTCACGTATCAGTGCCATCTATCACCAGTGCAATCTGCCAGTGTCACGTGTCATCAGTGCCACATATCTGCCATTTTTCATCACTATGTCACAAAGAGTATATTCAGCCGAGGAAGCATATAATATTCTTGCGGCCGACGAGAGCAACGGGAGCTCTCTGCTTCAGATTCCTATTCAGATTCTGAGTCTGACGTGGACTACGAGCCTGTCCTCAGCAGTGGTACACTGACAGCCTCAGAGGAGGATGAGAGTCCGCCCGCCAGACAAAGACGTACTAGTGAGGATGCAGTGCCATCCACCAGCACCGCAATGCCATCCACTATCACCACAATGCCATCCACTATCACCGCAATGCCATCCACCAGCACCGCAGTACTTCGACAAAGTCCACATACCAGTGGGGTGTCACCTCAGGCCCAAAGGGTTAGGTCCCATGCCAGCCTTCCCTACTCCCTTGAGAATCCCTTATGGCTGCCACCCAATTCAGGAGAAGCTATCATTCCCCCTTTTACTGCCCAGCCAGGAGTCCAGGTGGATACAGAAAATTTTTCACCATTAGATTTTTTCAACCTTATTTTTACTGAGGACATGCTTGCATCGATTGTGGCCCAGTGCAATCTATATGCCCAACAATACATAGCAGGTAACCCAATGTCCTATTATGCCCGTCCCTATGAATGGAGAGCCCTAACAGTGGAGGAGTTTAGAATTTTTTTGGGCCTCACATTCTGTATGGGACTAACCAAAAAAAATGTATTACGTTCCTATTGGTCTACCCTCCCCATCCACCACATGCCCATCTTTTCCTCTGTAATGCCCAGAACCAGGTATCTCATGATTATGAGATTCCTACACTACAATGACAATACCCAGTGCCCTCCCCGAAATGACCCACATTTTGACAAGCTATATAAAATTCGCCCACTACTAAAATATTTTTCTGATATCTTCCCCCAGTTATTTACCCCAGACCAGCACATATGTGTGGATGAGTCCCTGGTCAAATTTAGTGGCAGATTGGGCATAAAACAATTTATTCCCACCAAAAGGGCCTGCTATGGGGTGAAAATGTATAAATTATGCGACCGAGCTACAGGATATACCTATGCCTTCATGGTATACGAAGGGAAGGACACCCAGCTACATCCCCCTAATTGCCCAGAATATATCGGATCGAGTGGGAAAGTCGTTTGGGAACTCATAAACCCACTCCTGGAAAAAGGCTACCATCTATATGTGGACAATTTTTATTCTAGTCTGCCCCTGTTCCGAAATCTTCACAGACAGAAGACTCCAGCATGTGGCACCATAAGGAAGAACCGGAAGGGCTTTCCTCAAAGCCTCGTGAACAAAAAGCTAAGAAGAGGGGAAATGGCGAGCTTGAGGAATGAGGAAATTCTGGCTGTGAAGTGGAGGGACAGAAGGGACGTCTACGTGCTTTCATCAATCCACAATAACACCGTCGTGGAGATAACCAGGAGGAATGGGGTAATCCAAAAGCCCACATGCATCTTTGAATACAACAAGTATATGGGCGGGTGTCGACTTCAACGACCAGATGCTCGAACCCTATCTTGCCACGAGAAGAACATACCAGTGGTATAAAAAAGTTTCGATATATTTGTTCAATTTGGCCATATATACCAGCTATGTTATTTATCATAAATCCACTGCAAGCCCCAAATCCTTCCTTGGATACCAGGAGGAAATCATCACTGCCCTTATATACCCGAACGGCCCACCAGAAACCATTCGATCCGATGTGATTAGTAGACTGTCCGAACGCCACTTTCCCGAAAAAATCCCCCCCAGACCAACAGGCCAAAAACGGAAAAAATGCCGGGTGTGCACCAAAGGAGGAGTGAGAAGAGACACTACTTTTTATTGTCCCCAATGTCCTTCCCAACCAGGCCAATTATTAGTGAAGTATGGTAAACATAACCCTCACTTCCTGCCATTTATCTTCACACCCCTTATGCCTCTGCTTGCTCTGTAACTGACCCTGGCTTGTTTTTCGACCACGTTTCTGCCTACCGATTCTGTTCATACCTCTACCTGATCTGGAACTGACCCTGGACTGTTTGACCATCCTTTTTGCCTGCCTCTTGGACTGATCTTGTACCCTGCTACTGGACTAGTGGGATTCATAACACAGGGGTCTCACATATGTGAGGGGCTCCAGAATTGTTTTTCTGGATGAAGAAAACATTTTTTTTGTTTTCTCATTCCTAGATTAGGGTCTGGAGACTCGGAGGCTTCAAAGAGATTTGGGTGGGAGAAGCCTCTACCCCTGTCCCCATTCTGTCCTGAACGAGGCCCTACTTCTGCCTGCTGCCTGTAGGACCTATGCCATCATGCCTCTGCCTGTCGCATGAACTGACCACACCACATGGATGGACCATGTTCCTGCCTACTACCAGGATCAATATTTTGGCACTGCTGACAATCTCTGCCTGCACTGACCCTGGACTGTATATGGACAGTATCCCTGCCTGCTGCCTGTACTGACTATGGACAGTGTTCCTGTCTGTTGCCTGGACAATTGCGTTCGCTTTTGCTGACCAAGTCCCTGCCTGCTGCCTGGACCAGTGCTATCCTCCTGTGGACAACTGTGCTACTAAAACCACAGGTAATCTTTTTTTTTACCCTTTGCTCAGCAGAATGTATTTTGGGGTGTAATTCTTGGTATGTGCATGCTATGTGTCCCTAGAACACCTGACGGTGTTCCTTGTATGTGGCCAGGCTGTGTAAAAGTCTTACACATGTGGTATCGCTATACTCAGGAGGAGTAGCAGAATGTATTTTGAGGTGTCATTTTTGCTATGTACATGCTATGTGTTGGAAATAGCTTATAAATGGACAACTTTGTGTAAAAAAAAAAAATGCGTTTTCATTTTTTTCCACATTTTCCAAAAACTTCTGGAAAAAAATGAACTGTTTAAAAGACTCATTATGCCTCATAGATTATACGTTGGGGTGTTAGCTTTCCAAAATGGGGTCATTTTGTGGGCGTTTCCATTGTCCTGGTGCTCCAGGGCCTTCAAAAGTGTAACAGGTGGGTGAGAAATGAGATGTGTAATTTATGCTCCTAAAACCCTTGAAGGTGCTGTTTCAATATTGTGCCTCTGTATGTGGCCAGGCTGTGTAAAAGTTTCACACATGTGGCATCGCCATACTCAGGAGGAGTAGCAGAATGTATTTTGGGGTGTCATTTTTGCTATGTACATGCTATGTGTTGGAAATAGCTTATAAATGGACAACTTTGTGTAAAAAAAAAAAAAATGCGTTTTTCATTTTTTTCCACATTTTCCAAAAACTTCTGGAAAAAAAATGAACCGTTCAAAAGACTCATTATGCCTCATAGATTATACGTTGGGGTGTTAGCTTTCCAAAATGGGGTCATTTTGTGGGCGTTTCCATTGTCCTGGTGCTCCAGGGCCTTCAAAAGTGTAATAGGTAGTTAACAAGTTAGATGTGTCATTTATGCTCATAGAACACTTGATGGTGCTCCCTGCATGTTGGGCCTCTCTATGTGGCTAGGCTGTGAAAAAGTCCCACACATGTGGTATCCCCATACTTAGAAGGAGTAGCAGAATGTATTTTGGGGCGTCATTTGTGGTATACACATGCCATGTGAGAGAAATAACCAATTACAATGACAATTTTATGGGAGGAAAAAAAAATCTTCATTTTGCAAAGAATTGTGGGAAAAAATGACAACATCAAAAACCTCACCATGCATCTTACTGAATACCTTGGAATGTCTACTTTCAAAAAAGGGGTCATTTGAGGGGTATTTGTACTGTCCTGACTTGTTCAGGTCACAAGAAATGAGATAGGCCACCAGTACATCAGGTGTGATCAATTTTTTATGATTTGCACCACAACTTGTAGACTCTATAACTTTCACACAGACCAAATAATATCCACTAATTTTGGTTATTTTTACCAAAGATATGTAGCAGTATAAATTGTGGCCAAAATTTATGAAGAAAAATTAATAATTTGCAAAATTTTATCACAGAAACGAAGAAAAATGCGTTTTTTTTCTAAATTTTCAGTCTTTTTTCATTTATAGCGCAAAAAATAAAAAGCCCAGAGGTGATCAAATACCACCAAAAGAAAGCTCTATTTGTATGAAAAAAAGGACACAAAATTCATTTGGGTACAGTATTACATGACTGAGTAATTGTCATTCAAAGTGTGAGAGCGCTGAAAGCTGAAAATTGGTCTGGTCACGAAGGGGGTTTAAGTGCCCAGTTGTCAAGTGGTTAAACCTTTCATTAGACAAACATTTAGTTAGCTGTATATTTGCTGCACAGAATGTCAGACCATTAAAAATTAAATGTTTGACCAAAACAATATCTAACTTTGTCTAATAGCACCTTTGCATAAAAGCTGCAGCTCTGATATATTGGGGTGAACCCTTCATTACTGGGTCCAGCTTGCATAAATATATTACAATGGCTTGTTTTCTATCATGCTGTTTGTGTAAGAACTCCAGTTTCATGTTTCAAAAGACAACTTCTTCCTGGTAATATTATAATAAATGATAACAATACCCTGCGGTCATGGAGAGATGTCCATAAATCCAAAAATATTCTTCTGCTTATACCACTGTACTTACAAGAAAAAGGGGCACATCATTTCACAATCCACATATTCTGCTTTGGATTTCAAAAATAAAAATAAATAAAACAAAAGGACCAATCTGTATGATGGACCAGAAAGCATCAAAAACTATAAAACAACTGTCTGCAGGTGGCATCTATCCTAACAGGGTGTGTGGACTTGATGTGATGGGTCTGTTATATTTAAATTTTATTTATTATTACTCTCACATCATGGACCGCACATCAAGTTATCATCAAAAACCTTACAATATCATTTTTGTAGAAAAACTTCTTATGTATCCCATCCATCTTGGCTTTGTTAAATATTATGGCAGCTGTATTCCAAATAACAACCTCATCTTAATCTTTTTTTCTCTCAATAAGGGCTTATTGTATAAATGTAAAATTACAAAATTGTTATCTTAATCTAAACTAATCCCATTTTTACAAATTTCCCCAATAACCTGAATTTCATTTCCAACCAAAGGTTGTCTAAACCAGTTTCAATATATCTATATAATTGTTAAACTCATATTAGAAATGAATACTCATTATTACTTAATTTTATTTAATTTCCCTTTTTTAAATGCATTGTTTCCACTATCAAAGGATATTCAATTTGTGTAGTACACGGTTAAATGTAACCTTCATTTTACCATGTTTGGAAAACAGATTCAAAATAATTGTGATCACATTGTTTACCATTAGATTCGTTAATCCGGCACATTTTGTTATAAATGTTTTGTCTAAAAAACAGAAATTGGCATGGTGTCCTTCCAGCTTATCACTGACCTCTCAGGGACATTCTTTCAGGAGAGCACAAAGGAGGGGGTCACATCTGCGTACATGACACACACAAGCAATAGAACTAAAGCTCCCAGCATTCGCACACACACCAATATCTCTCTAAAATCGCTTACATTTTTCCCATTTGTACACAACACATGCATATCATTCTCTCAATTTCTTTTAACTCTCATTAATATTTCCCTGCCTAAATTCTGCATTCTTTATTTTGTTCAGATATCTTTTATATCTAGCTTCTATGATTCTATGATCAGACGGGGAGCCACAGTGCTCATCCCATCTTCCCTCTCTGACAACATATAAAGTATTCTGTTTTAATTCTCATTTCTGTTTCTGACTCTAATAGTTGTAGTGCCTGACCCCAAATTCATCCCACAACCTAACATGAAAAACGTCCCTTTCTGTCTAGTGTTAATTGTCACCCTTGATCCATCCTGCTCACATAGATAGCTGTTTCTCTAGCTGTTTACTCTGCATGATTCTTAGTCCCTGTGGACCTTGGTAACCCAGTTACCCATTGTGGATCCCTGTCCACTTTAACCATTTAATATAGGGGCTCAGTATAGGCGGAACCACACCTTTGGTTCATATATAGCGCTCCTCTTGCACTGGGCATTTTTGAGGGTCTCTTACCCTTCATTCCCTTACTTAATTCAATGCCCATAATGACTGGCCAGTCTTCTCTACATATGCCTATACCCTCTTGCCTCTAAACTACTTTATCTAGCAGATGTACTACATATACCTGTGAACAGCACTATTCTTCCCTTTCTTATCTAGAACACTCCGATGGACAATAGACAAGTACAACATAACATATAACCACCAATCAATACAGTTCGATTAAGGGGAGTAACATAGGTACCCTTTGTCCCGAAAATGCCTTACCGATCAAGGAAGTCTGATAACTCAAATGTAAGCAAAAGGCTTACCTCAGCCGGCTGATTATCAGAAATTCCTGGATTGTCTCAAGCTCCTCGTTTTGGATACTCTGGGTCACCTGGAATCCCCTCCTAAGGCAAAGCTCGCCATGCTGACTTGGTTAAATTGATGATAGGCAACTGCTATCCTCATATTGATTAGTGGTTTCAAATTAATAATAACTATTGCAGTAGGGAACAGACACAAAAGATATGCTCAGCATCTTTCCAAATAACTGTTCTGCTTTATTATGACGCAATTGAAGGTTTTTATGCACATGATTACGTAGGTATCACATTAATATTACAATTGTACGTTTATGGTAACAAGGGGCGTTACATAGGCAGGCTAATTCTAATCAGGACTCAAAAGAATGTAAACATGTACTGAAAACATTATTAGTGCCATGTGCACAGTGAGGGTAGTGTGCAATACATACAAAATAGAGTACAATTATATATAGATCGTACAAATTTCCATTACAGCATGAATCCTGCTCGTTTTGCGAGACACTTGCAAACCGAGTCAGGATTTAAAAAAAAAAAAAAAAAAGTTGCTTGTCTTTCAAAACGCTCGTTAACCGTGTTACTCGTCAACCAAGGTTCCACTGTAACTCCCTTAACCGCCTTCACCTTCAGTTCTACTTTTACAGGCTAGTTACATTTTTAACTAAAACCTCTAAACACTTTATTTTAGACTCCACCCTCCCTCAGTTAGAACACACACTAGAACGCACTTAACGCCTTCACTGCCCTCTAGTGTTAACCCCTTCACTGCCAGTGACATTTTTACAGTAATCAATGCATTTTTAATCGCACTGATCGCTGTATTAATGCCAATGGTTCCAAAAATGTGTCAAAATTGTCCAATCTGTTCGCCATAATGTCGCAGTCACAATAAAAATTGCAGATCACCGCCATTACTAGTAAAAAAAATAAATAAATAATAAAAATGCTATAAAACTATCCCCTATTTTGTAGACGCTATAACTTTTGCACAAATCAATCAATATACGCTTATTGCAATTTTTTTACCAAAAATATGTAGAAGAATACATATCGGCCTAAACTGAGAAATTATTTTTATATATTTTTGGGGGATATTTATTATAGTAAAAAATAATGCATTTTTTTTTCAAAAAATTGTCGCTCTTTTTTTGTTTTTAGCGCAAAAAATAAAAACCTGTAAAAGGCAATCAAATACCAGGAAAAGAAGGCTCTATTTGTGGGGGAAAAAAAAGGATGTCAACTTTGTTCAGGTGCAACATCGCACGACCGCGCAATTGTCAGTTAAAGCGACGCAGTGCCGAATCGCAAAAAGTGCTCTGATCAGGAAGGGGGTAGAATCTTCCGGGGCTGAAGCGGTTAATTAGCAGCTGCTTTTATGCACACAGATTTAGGTCTATACATCATACATTATATATGCTTTCTACATATATGTTTTTTGGGAACTTAATTTTGTCCTGAGCGCCGAGTGGTGCAATTAGGCCTTTTAGACACTGAGATGAGCAACGTAAAAAATTGCAGCAAATATCTTTTTGTTTTACAGGCCTCTGCTTTCAGGAAATATATAATGTTCTGAAGGTTTTAAGTAATTTTATAGCCAAAATTGCAGACTTTTACATGTGTGCAAGAAAAAAGAAAAAATGCTCAAGTGCCAAAGCGGCTATGAAATCCCAACTACCTGAAGAATACAGAACAGAGATATGATCCCCATTCAAGATTGATACAATGAAAAAGGAAAATAGAATATTAGAGAATGAAGGACACGTATTATCATCAGAGACAATAACGATACATGTAGGGATGTAGGTCCCTAGTGCTCCGTTTAACCACTTCAGTCCCGGAAGGTTTTACCCCCTTCATGACCAGGCCATTTTTTGTGAATTGGCACTGCGTTGCTTTAACTGACAATTGCGCGGTTGTGTGACATTGTACACAAACAAAATGTATGTCCTTTTTTCCCACAAATAGAGCTTTCTTTTGGTGGTATTTGATCACCACCGATAATTCTCAAAAAAACAATATTTTTTACTTTCTGCTATAGAACATACCCGATAAAATTTTTTTTTAAAAAAATCTAATTTCTTCATCAGTTTAGGCCCATACATATTTTTGGTAAAAAAAAATACCAATAAGCGTATATTGATTGGTTTGCGCAAAAGTTATAGCGTCTACAAACTATGGGAAAGTTTTATGGCATTTTTATTTTTACTAGTAATGGTGGCGATCAGCGATATTTGGTGGGGATTGCGGCAGACAAATCGTACACTAAGTGACACTAATACAGTGATCAGTGCTAAAAAAAATGCACTCACTGTACTGATGACATTTACATAGGCAGACTGCTGCTCTGCCTCTCCTGCAAATGATTGGTGGGTCCCGGCGAACATCGCGTCCTCTGGACTTACTGATTGGTTCCCGCTGGGTCCAAATACAATGGGAGTGGGTCGCCGGCGGTGCGCCCCAGACCTGGAAGAAGAGACAACATACAGGTACATTGTTTCATGCAGCTGGGCCGCCATGCTGCAGTAAATGTGCTTTGGATGGTCCGGAAGCGGTTAATGATCTTTGTTTCTTTTTTTTAAATTGTAAGTCTTTCTTTATATGACTGGCTCTACTTAAGGCTGGCTTCACATATGAGCCGCATGCAGCTCACAGCAGGGGTCCGGTTAGGGTTGCCACCTCATCCCTTTAAACCCGAACACATATTAATTACACAGGTTCTGTGGCTGATTAAGGTGGTAATTAAACGAATTTGGTGCCTTATCTGAATTAAATTAGCCTCAGAACCCGTGTAATTCATATGTGTTCGGGTTTAAAGGGATGAGGTGGCAACTATAGGTCCGGTGTGTCCTGGTTCACCATTTCAGGTCAGATTTCAGCCTGAATTTTGGGCTGAATTCGGACCTGAAATGGACCAAAAGACGCACAGCGTTTTTGTACAAATCGCACCGGACCCACTGCGGAGATATGTGGATGGGTTTCATAGAGAGCCGGTCAAAATCCCCTGCTATGTGAACCCAGCTTATGTGGCAATGCTAGACTTACCTTGGGAAAGCTAATGGGGTACCTTTGGCAGTTTTCGCATATAAGTGACTTTTGTATGATAAGGGCTCCACCAATATGGGGAAGACTTTTTTATAGGGATCTTTGGCAGGGTGCCTTTAGCCAATCATGGCTCAGGCGGACTAAGTCCACGCCCCACACTATATAATGCTGTTTACATAGCAGCCATTTATAGTGTGTGCACAGAGATAGATTGAGCTAGATTAGGCAGCAGGTTGTGTAATATATATATATATATATATATATATATATATATATATACACACACACACACACACACACACACACACACACACACACACACACACTATCACACAAAAGTGAGTACACCCCTCACATTTTTGTAAATATTTTATCTTTTCATGTGACAACACTGAAGACATTTTTTGGGCTGGAGCACCCCTCCCCCTCATCATTTAGTGGCCACCAGTGCATAGGATGTATCCTCTTCAGTTCTCCCACATAGAGGAGTTTATCTCCCATGGTTGAGACACAGGTTCTTTCATTCTATTACTAGAGTAGGACCCACTAATTCGGGGTACTTTGTCGCAGTAGGTGGGCTTAGCACTATATGACCTTATAATGTGACCAAACCCCCGTATTTTTTTTAATATGTTCAGGTGTTTTTAACTAGCCTTGCAGGAAATGTTATTCTTGAATGTGTGCGCTGTAAAATATTTTTTTAACACTGAAGAAATGACACTTTGCTACAATGTAAAGTAGTGAGTGTACAGCTTGTATAATGCCCTGTACACACGGTCGGACTTTCCGATGGAATATGTGCAATCGGAGCTTGTTATTGGAAATTCCGACCGTGTGTAGGCTCCATCAGACTTTTTCCATCGGAATTTCCGACACACAAAGTTTGAGAGCAGGCTATAAAATTTTCCTACAACAAAATCCAATCCATTAAATTTCGATCGTGTGTAGACAAATTCGACGGACAAAGTGCCACGCATGCTCAGAATAAATTAAGAGACGAAAGCTATTGGCTATTGCCCCATTTATAGTCCCAACATATGTGTTTTACGTCACCGTGTTTGGAACAATCGGATTTTCCAACAACTTTGTGCGACCGTGTGTATGTAAGACAAGTTTGAGCCAACATCCGTTGGAAAAAATCCATGGATTTTGTTGTCGGAATGTCCGACCGTGTGCACAGGGCATAACAGTGTAAATTTGCTGTCCCCTCAAAATAACTCAACACACAGCCATTAATGTCTAAACCACTGGCAACAAAAGTGAGTACACCCCTAAGTGAAAATGTTCAAATTGGGCCCAATTTATCCATTTTCCCTCCCCAGTGTCATGTGACTCGTTAGTGTTACAAGGTCTCAGGTGTGAATGTGGAGCAGGTGTGTTAAATTTGGTGTTATCCCTCTCACTCTCTCATACTGGTCACTGAAAGTTCAACATGGCACCTCATGGCAAAGAACTCTGCGGATCTGAAAAAAAGAATTTTTGCTCTGAATAAAGATGGTCTAGGCTATAAGAAGATTGCCAAGACCCTGAAACTGAGCTGCAGCACGGTGGCTAAGACCATACAGCGGTTTAACAGGACAGGTTCCACTCAGAACAGGCCTCGCCATGGTCGACAAAAGAAGTGGAGTGCATGTTTTCAACATCATATACAGAGGTTGTCTTAAGGAAATAAACATATGAGTGCAGCAAGCATTGCTGCAGAGGTTGAAGTGAAGGGGGGTGAGCCTGTCAACGCTCAGACCATACGCCACACACTGCATCAAAATTCGTCTGCATGGCTGTTATCCCATTTATTTGGTTCAGATGGTGTTAAGCCTGTGTGGCGACAACCAGGTGAGTACAAAGACCAGTGTGTCTTGCCTACAGTCATGCATGGTGGTGGGAGTGTCATGGTCTGGGGCTGCATGAGTGCTGCCGTCACTGGGGAACAACAGTTCATTGAGGGAACCATGAATGCCAACATGTACTGTGACATACTAAAGCAGAGCATGATTCCCCTCCCTTTGGAGACTAGGCCGCAGGGCAGTATTCCAACATGATAACGACCCCAAACACCTCCAAGATGACCACTGCCTTGCTAAAGAAGCTGAGGGTAAAGGTGATGGACTGGCCAAGCATGTCTCCAGACCTAAACCCTATTGAGTATCTGTGGGGCATCCTCAAACAGAAGGTGGAGGAGGGCAAGGTCTTCAACATCCACCAGCTCCATAACATCGTCATTGAGGAGTGGAAGAGGACTCCAGTGGAAACATGTGAAGCTCTAGTGAACTCCATGCCACACAAAATATTGACACTTTGGGCCCAATTTGGACATTTTCACTTAGGGGTGTACTCACTTTTGTTGCCAGTGGTTTAGACATTAATGGCTGTGTTGAGTTATTTTGAGGGGACAGCAAATTTACACTGTTATACAAGCTGTACACTCACTACTTTTCATTATAGCAAAGTGTCATTTCTTCAGTGTTGTCACATGAAAAGATATAATAAAATATTTACAAAAATGTGAGGGGTGTACTCACTTTTGTGAGATTATGTGTGTGTGTGTGTGTGTATGTGTATATATATATATATATATATATATATTGTAGCAGAGCGTCCCAGAGAGAGCCAGGAAAAGTCCTGTTCGGGGTTTATACATCTCTCAGGCTCCTCTCATACAGGTTCAGGGATCTCTGATCCATGGTCCGGTTCAGGGATCTCTGATCCATGGTCCAGTTCAGGTCTTGGTCCTCTCCCCCAGGCTAATTTAAAGCTCACCTGAGCAAGACAGCCTTGCTCTTGGCCTGGGATACTCAGACAAGCTTCTGTGTAGGAGAGCAAAAAGGTATGTGGAAGCTGACAAGCTGTAGGCTTGCTCAGCCTGATAGTTAGCATCTGTAAATATTGTTTAGTTAGTGCCGAGACACGGCTAGGTTTTGTTTTGTTTTTTTTTGTTCCTATTTGTTTTTTTTGGAACACTGTACAGCACCTGTATATAGACTTGTAAATATCACAAATAAACACCGCACTGTTTGTCACTATTCCACTGGATTTGGTATCTGTGCCTGAAAGACTGCTCATCCCAGGGAGCTTTGTGCCTGCTACCTGTCTCCCAGGTTACATATGGTGGAGACTGCGACCAGCTGTAGTAAGTTACTACTTAAAAGGCCAGTACCTAGAGTGACTAAACATGGAGGAAATCCTAAAACAATTGGTGATATCCAATGCTAACAGCAACAATCCAATGCTGCACAGCAACAAGCAAACGCTGCACTGCAGCAAACAAACGCTATCGCACAGGAGCAAACCAAGGCGCTGTGCCAACAGATTGGTGCTGTACAGGAGCAATCGCAGAGGCTGTTTGAACAGCTAGCCACTGATGCAAAAGAGGATAGGAAAACCTTGGCTGCGGTTGTGGAGACGCTAGCACAGTGGTCACCTGCTAAAGTTAATGTTGTTGGAGACAAGCCCTCAGCTATCCATGTGGGTCGCTTTCTTTCCAAGATGACTGCAGATGATGATCCAGAGGCCTTTCTCTTAACCTTTGAACGGACCGCTGAGAGGGAAGGTTGGCCCAAAACCCAGTGGGCAGGACTGGTCGCCCCCTTGCTGTCTGGAGAATCGCAGAAGGCCTACTATGATTTGGAGTCAGCAGAAGCAGGAGACTATGAAAAGGTCAAGCGGGAAATCCTGGCGCCACTTGGTGTCACCTTGGCAGTTCGAGCACAGCGGGTCCACAGCTGGTTCTTCCAAGACGAGAGGCCCCCAAGATCGCAGATGTTCGACCTAATTCACTTGGTGAGGAAATGGCTACAGCCGGAGTCCCTGTCTGGGCCACAAATAGTGGAGCGTGTGGTCATGGACCGGTTCCTGAGGTCACTACCAGTTCCCCTGCAGAAGTGGGTGAGTCAAGGAGACCCCAACTCGGCGGACAACCTCGTGGAACTTGTTGAAAGGTACTTTGCTGCAGAGAACCTGGTCACCACCCCTACAGTCGCACGGACTTTCCGCCCAAAGCCACGGTCTCCCCAGGCAACCGGTAAGACTGTTCCAGGGGAAGTGGGTGGTAAGCATGGCAAGGAAATAGGGGGGAGGATTTTTGGTGCCAGGACTGAAGTTTGGCGTCCCAAACAAGGGAAGCTACTGCCTGTCAGCAAACCAAACTGGGGAAACATCAGGTGTTTTCGTTGCCAAGAACTGGGACATGTTGCAGCAAACTGTCCATTGACAGATGAACCAATGCAGTTCGATCTGTCCATTAGAAGGCAGTCTATGTTTGCTGCTGTTTCATGTGCTGCAGCACCAAGTATGGGAAAACACATGTGCCAAATGACTGTTATTAATAAGCCTATTATGGCCTTGCTAGACTCTGGAAGTCTAGTGACTTTGGTTATAGCTGAGATGGTTGACACTGTGAATTTGCATGCTAAAAAAATTGCTGTGATCTGTGTACATGGGGATACCCGCGAGTATCCTATAGCCACTGTTCAGTTTAAAACTGGCTTAGGTACGGTGACCCATCCGGTCGGACTTGTGCCCCACTTGGTGCACGAGGCCATCATTGGTAGGGACTTCCCTAAGTTTTGGGAACTGTGGGATCGTCCCGACCCGGTCGCAGTAGCTGACTCAGTGACAGAGCCAGAACTCCTGGCCGCTACTGACAATATGGGTTCAGGGGACTCCTCTCAGGGCTCCCCAGGTTTTCCTTTCTCAGTTATGGCAGGAGAGCTGGAGGAGCCTGAGGAGGTCCCCACAACCAGTGGAGCTGGACAGCCATCTGCTGAATCTGAGCCTATGTTGGAGTTTGCTGACCTTAATGTACACAAGGAAAATTTTGGTACCAAGCAGAGAAAAGACCCAACCCTTGCCAGGGCCTGGGAAAATGTAATGGTGATTAATGATGTACCTGTCGAATCAGGGGACAGGCTCTGTTTTCCTTATTTTAGCAGCAATGAGGATTTAATGTATCGTGTATGTAAAAAAATGATGAAGTGGTTGAACAGTTGGTGGTCCCTAAGCCATACAGACGGGTGGTGTTGGAACTTGCCCATGGGCACTTGCTAGGAGGTTATTTAGGGGTTGAGAAAACTACTGAAAGGGTATTGCACAGGTTTTGCTGGCCCGGGATACAGAAGGATATTGAGAATTATTGTCAATCCTGTCCTGTGTGTCAGATGTCAGCCCCACTACAACACTTCCGAAGTCCTTTAGTGCCCTTGCCCATTATTGAAGTGCCCTTTGAGAGGATTGCCATGGACCTTGTGGGTCCACTCCCCAAGTCTGCCCGAGGTCATCAGCATATCCTCGTAATCATGGATTATGCTACCCGTTACCCAGAGGCAATTCCCTTACGCACCGCGTCTGCTAAAAACATTGCCAAAGAGCTGTTTATGGTGTTCAGTCGTGTTGGAATCCCTAAAGAAGTCCTTACAGACCAGGGCACCCCATTTATGTCACGAATAACTAGAGAGCTGTGCAAGTTATTTAAGGTGACGCAATTGCGAACCTCGGTGTACCATCCTCAAATGGATGGCTTGGTGGAACGCTTCAATAAAACATTAAAGAGCATGTTAAAAAAGGTTGTTGACAAGGATGGGAAAAACTGGGACTTCCTGATACCATACTTGATGTTTGCCATCAGGGAGGTTCCCCAGTCCTCCACGGGGTACTCTCCATTTGAGTTGCTTTATGGGAGACACCCTCGGGGACTCTTGGACATAGCCAAAGAAACTTGGGAGGGGGAGCAGACACCCCATAAAAGTGTCATTGAGCATATCGCTCAAATGCAGGACAGGATTGCAGCAATCATGCCGTTGGTAAAAGAACACTTACTGCAGGCCCAAACAGCTCAACAGAGGATATACAACAGGGGGGCCCAACTCCATGTTTTCTCACCTGGTGATAGGGTCCTGGTGTTCCCACTGTTGAGAGCAAGTTCCTGGCTAAGTGGCAGGGTCCCTTTGAAGTAATTGAAAGAGTTGGGGAGGTCAATTACAAAATATATCAACCAGGAAAAAGGAAGCCCGAACAGATTTACCACATAAACCTGTTAAAGCCCTGGAAGGATAGACTGGCGTTAACTGCGAGGTCCCTCCCGGTAACGCCTAAGGGTACTGAGTCCCCTCTGATCCCTGAGGTCACGATTCCAGACACCCTGTCATATTCTCAAAAGCAGGAAACTAGAGAATTCCTGATAAGAAATAGAGAGAAATTTTCAGAGTTACCTGGCACGACTTCAGCAGTTCAGCATGATATTGTTACTGAACCCGGGGTCCGTGTCAAGCTAAAACCATACCGAATTCCTGAAGCGAGGAGAAAGGCCATCAGCGAGGAAGTTAAAAGAATGTTGGAGCTAGATGTCATTGAGGAATCCAATAGTGACTGGTCTAGCCCCATCGTGTTAGTCCCAAAACCTGATGGCACTTGGAGGTTCTGTAATGACTTCAGGAAGCTTAATGCAGTGACAAAGTTTGACACGTACCCAATGCCGAGAGTGGATGAACTTATAGACCGACTTGGCAAGGCTCGCTATCTGACCACTTTGGACTTGACAAAAGGTTATTGGCAAATACCCCTAACTGGTAGCACCAAAGAGAAGACTGCATTTGTGACCCCGGAGGGTTCCTTTCAATAAAAAAAAATGCCTTTTGGGTTGCAAAATGCCCCCGCCACATTTCAGAGGGCCATGGACAGGACCCTAAGACCCCACCGACAATATGCAGCAGCATATCTAGATGACATAGTGGTACATAGCACTGACTGGGAGTCTCACTTGCCCCGTGTCCAGGCTGTCCTCGATTCCCTCGTCAAAGACGGTTTTACAGCAAATCCAAAAAAAAGTGCCATTGGTCTAGAGGAAGCCAAGTATTTGGGCTACACTATTGGGCGTGGTGTCATAAAACCTCAAGTGAATAAAATAGAAGCTATCCAGGAATGGCCATGTCCTGCAAACAAGAAGCGGGTCAGGGCCTTTCTTGGCATTGCGGGGTATTATAGAAGATTTATCTCAAATTTTGCAACTATAGCTGCCCCACTGAAAGACCTTACGAAAGGGAAAGACTCGGTAATGGTGAAATGGTCCTCAGTAGCAGAGGAATCTTTCCAAGTCCTGAAGAAGGCTCTTTGTGCACAACCAGTACTGTACTCCCCCGATTTCTCCAAAGATTTTTTGGTTCAGACGAATGCGTCTGATGTTGGTATAGGGGCAGTACTATCACAGGTACACAATGGGGAAGAACACCCTGTGGTGTACCTAAGCAGAAAGCTCAATGACCATGAGCAAAGGTATGCAGTCATTGAAAAGGAGTGTTTAGCCATAAAGTGGGCCGTGGACGTACTCCAGGTACTATTTGTTAGGATGCCAGTTTGAGTTAATAACTGACCATGCTCCTCTGAAATGGATGGCCCAAAAGAAGGAGACTAATAGACGGGTGAACCTTTGGTTTTTGGCTCTACAGGATTACTCATTCACTGTAAAACACAGGCCAGGTGTTGAGATGGGGAATGTAGATGCCCTGTCCCGTGTCCCGTGTTCACTCCTGTTGGGCTACAGGTGTTCCAACCCTGGGGTTGAAACAAGGGGGGAGGATATGTAGCAGAGCGTCCCAGAGAGAGCCAGGAAAAGTCCTGTTCGGGGTTTATACATCTCCCAGGCTCCTCTCATACAGGTTCAGGGATCTCTGATCCATGGTCCGGTTCAGGTCTTGGTCCTCTCCCCCAGGCTAATTTAAAGCTCACCTGAGCAAGACAGAATTGCTCTTGGCCTGGGATACTCAGACAAACTTCTGTGTAGGAGAGCAAAAAGGTATGTGGAAGCTGACAAGCTGTAGGCTTGCTCAGCTTAGGATCTGTAAATATTGTTTAGTTAGTGCCGAGACACGGCTAGGTTTTGTTTTGGCTATTTTTGTTCCTATTTGTTTTTTTTTTGGAACACTGTACAGCACCTGTATATAGACTTGTAAATATCACAAATAAACACCGCACTGTTTGTCACTATTCCACTGGATTTGGTATCTGTGCCTGAAAGACTGCTCATTCCAGGGAGCTTTGTGCCTGCTACCTGTGTCCCAGGTTACTATATATATATATATATATATATATATATATATATATAGTTTGTGTGTGTATATATACAGTACAGTGTTTATACAAGTCTATATACAGGTGCTGTACAGTGTTCCAAAAACAAACAGGCACAAAAATAGCCAACCAATAACCTAGCCGGGTCTCGGCACTAACTATACAATATTTACAGAGCCTAACTATCAGGCTGAGCAGGCCTACAGCTTGTCAGCTTCCACATTCATAGCTTTTGCCAACCTTTTGCTCTCCTAGACAGAAGTTGTCTGAGGTTCCCAGGCCAAGAGCAAAGGCTGTCTGCTCAGGTGAGCTTAAATTAGCCTGGGTGAGAGGACCAAGACCTGAACTGGACCATGGATCAGAGATCCCTGAACGTATATGAGAGGAGCCTGGGAGATGTATAAACCCCGAACAGGACTTTTCCTGGCTCTCTCGGAGATGCTCTGCTACATATCCCCCCTTGTTTCAACCCCAGGGTTGGAACACCTGTAGCCCAACAGGAGTGAACACAGGACAGGGCATCTACATTCCCCATCTCCACACCTGGCCTGTGTTTTACAGTGAAGGAGTAATCCTGTAGAGCCAAAAACCACCAGTACACCCGTCTATTAGTCTCCTTCTTTTGGGCCATCCATTTCAGGGGAGCATGGTCAGTTAACTCAAACTGGCGTCCTAACAAATAGTACCTGGGCCACGGCCCACTTTATGGCTAAACATTCCTTTCATGGTCATTGAGCTTTCTGCTTAGGTACACCACAGGGTGTTCTTCCCCATTGTGTACCTGTGATAGTACTGCCCCGATACCAACATCAGATGCATCCGTCTGAACCAAAAAATCTTTGGAGAAATCGGGGGAGTACAGTACTGGTTGTGCACAAAGAGCCTTCTTCAGGACTTGGAAAGATTCCTCTGCTACGGAGGACCATTTCACCATTAGAGTCTTTCCCTTTCGTAAGGTCTGTCAGTGGGGCAGCTATAGTTGCAAAATTTGGAATAAATCTTCTATAATACCCCGCAATGCCAAGAAAGGCCCTGACCTGCTTCTTATTTGCAGGACATGGATGGCTTCTATTTTACTCACTTGAGGTTTTATGACACCACGGCCAATAGTGTAGCCCAAATACTTAGCTTGCTCTAGACCAATGGCACATTTTTTTGCATTTGCCATAAAACCTTCTTTGAAGAGGGAATCAAGGACAGCCTGGACACGGGGAAAGTGATACTCCCAGTCAGCGCTATGTACCACTATGTCATCTAGATAGGCTGCTGCATATCATCGGTGGGGTCTTAGGGTCCTGTCCATGGCCCTCTGAAATGTTGCGGGGGCATTTTGCAACCCAAAAGGCATTTTTTTTACATTGAAAGGAACCCTCCGGGGTCACAAATGTAGTCTTCTCTTTGGTGCTACCAGTCAGGGGTATTTGCCAATAACCTTTTGTCAAGTCCAAAGTGGTCAGATAGCGAGCCTTGCCAAGTCGGTCTATAAGTTCGTCCACTCTGGGCATTGGATACGTGTCAAACTTTGTCACTGCATTAAGCTTCCTGAAGTCGTTACAGAACCTCCAAGTGCCATCCAGTTTTGGGACCAACACAATGGGGCTAGACCAGTCACTATTTGATTCCTCAATGACATCTAGCTCCAACATTCTTTTAACTTCATCGCTGATGTCCTTTCTCCTCGCTTCAGGAATTCGGTACGGTTTGAGCTTGACACGGACCCCAGGTTCAGTAACAATATCATGCTGAACTGCTGAAGTTGTGCCAGGTAGCTCTGAAAATTTCTCTCTATTCCTTATTAGGAACTCTCTAGTTTCCTGTTTTGGGGAATATGACAGGGTGTCTGAAATCGTGACCTCAGGGATCAGAGGGGACTCAGTACCCTTAGGCATTACCAGGAGGGACCTCGCAGTTAACACCAGTCTTTCCTTCCAGGGCTTTAACAAGTTTATGTGGTAAATTTGTTCGGGCTTCCTTTTGCTGGTTGATATACCTTGTAATTGACCTCCCCAACTCTTTCAATTACGTCAAAGGGACCCTGCCACTTAGCCAGGAACTTGCTCTCAACAGTGGGAACTAACACCAGGATCCTGTCACCAGGTGAGAAAACACGGAGTTGGGCCCCCTGTTGTATATCCTGTTTAAGCTGCTTGGGCCTGCAGTTAGGCAAGCTATTTTTAGCGGCGGTTTACCATCGGATTTGCGGCGCATTTCGGCCGCTAGCGGGGTGCTTTTACCCCCGCTAGCGGCCGAGAAAGGGTTAAGACTAGGGTTGTCCCGATGCCGATACTAGTATCGGTACCGATACTGAGCATTTGCGCGAGTACTTGTATTTGCACAAATGCTCCTGATGCCGATCCGATACCTAGGAGAGAGGAATAAAGCGACTCTCGGCACAACCGGAAGTCAGCGGGCGGAACAATGGAAGTGACGCTCCGTGTTGACGTCGGCGATTGGACATCCCGACGCCCATCTTGGTACACCCTGCACTAGGCTGCAGTAAGCCAGCAGCAGACATCTTATTACATCCAGCCCATATAGATCGGGCTGGGTGTAAAAAGATGGCCGCTGCTGCTTTTAATGCGGCTGAGTGCAAGGAGTACCAAGATGGGCATCGCAGCAGCCTTTCCTCATGGCATGACAATGCCTGCCCATCAGTGACAATAAATGCCACCTATCAGTGCCCAATGCCCATAAGTGCCGCTCATCAGTGCCAGCCACCTGTCAGTGCCATCTATCAGTGCCAGCATCACCTGTCAATGCCATCTATCAGTGCCAGCCACCTGTTAGTGCCAGCCATCAGTGCCCGCCATCTATCAATGCTGCATATCAGTGTAAC
The DNA here is from genome assembly GCA_037953035.1 of Aquarana catesbeiana. Taxonomy (NCBI): domain Eukaryota; kingdom Metazoa; phylum Chordata; class Amphibia; order Anura; family Ranidae; genus Aquarana; species Aquarana catesbeiana. The sequence goes on from JBBHAA010002777.1 coordinate 374,641, forward strand.
CTAATCTGTATTGTGCTTTGAAAACTGTCACATAACATTAAAAAAAGTATCGGTACTTGGACTCGGTCTTAAAAAAGTGGTATCGGGACAACACTAGTTAAAACCGCCCGCAATAGCGGCATTTTGCTGGCAGTATCCCAGAGCTGCCCCGTTGGTTTCAATGGGGAGTAGCGGTGGAGAAGCGGTAAACACACCAAAGAACGCTCCAAAGAAGCTGCTGGCAGGACTTTTCCTGACAACCTGCCAGTGCACTGCTCCGGTGTGAAAGCCCTCAGGCTTTCATACTGGAGACAATGGAGCAGCTGTTTGAGGGTAGATTGCAGGCACTATTTTAACACTATAGCGCCTGCAAAACGCCCACGTGTGAAAGGGGTCTAAAGCTTGTCAGATTCCACATTCAGAGCTTAATAGCTTTTACCAACCTTTTGCTCTCCTAGACAGAAGTTGTCTGAGGTTCCCAGGCCAAGAGCAATGGCTGTCTGCTCAGGTGAGCTTGGGGGAGAGGACAAAGACCTGAACTGGACCATGGATCAGAGATCCCTGAACGTATATGAGAGGAGCCTGGGAGATGTATAAACCCTGAACAGGACTTTTCCTGGCTCTCTCTGGGACGCTCTACTAATATATATATATATATATATATATATATATATATATAAAAATGACGTGGGGTCCCCCCTTCCCCCCTCCAAAAAATCCATACCAGGCTCTTCAGGTCTGGTATGGATTTTAAGCAAAGAAGCAAACAAACCCAAAACCCCATTAGGTAAAAGTAGCACCATCAATAACAAATGAACCAACACACCAAATCAAACCATGCAGAAAATGTCCTCACCTGTCTCTGAGAGCTAGTTTCATAACACACTTTCCCAGCAATGGCATCCTAGCATGCAAACACATGTGCCATTCTATATATAGAGGGGAGACCCACCCAGGGCTCATGCCTCACCCAACTCATGTGTAAAGCGACAGATATGTAGGCAGGACGCTCCACTACACCATACACAAGTCCCACCAGATGTGATGTCACTTCCCGTGCCACACCTTACCCCGAGGCCGGAACTAGAAATTATGTACCATTATGGCCCACCACCTCTGGTGCCCCATAATCAACTGAAGGTGGTGGGCACAGGTGTGAAAGCTTACCCACAAAAAACAACCCTGGAATGCATGCTCCACTACAATAGCCATCGGCCCAAAACCTGACTCATCAACAACAAAATCTACCATAAATAAAACAAATACCAACACAACAAAAAGTAATAACCTGTAGTGGGGGATGTGAAATGGACATAACTCCTACCCATAACACCCAGGAGATGAGGGGGAGGAGAAAAACGTGACACAACAACAAACACACGACACTATACAAAGCAAGCAAAGCAAAACCAACACAAGTGTCCATAAATTGCATCTTGTAAGATGTAGAACAGGGGTCTCCAAACTTTGTAAACAAAAGGCCAGTTTTTTATGTTTTAATTTTTAGGGGGGCGAGAATATGGTCAGCACAAAATGTCCTGGTGTCCCCTATTTAGTATACAGGGAATAATGTCCCATCGCTGGTGTCAGTGGGAGGAATAGTGTCCCATTACTGGTTTCAGTGGGAGGAATAATGCCCCATCTTTAGTATGAGGGGAGGAATAGTGCCCCATTATTAACATCAGTGGGAGGAATAGAGCCCCATCTATAGTATTGGGGGAGGAATAGTGCCACATCATTGGTATCACCAGGAGCAATATTGCCCCATCACTGGTGTCATTTGGAGGACTAGTGCCCCATCATTGGTGTCACTGGGAGGAATATTGCCCCATCATTGGTGTTAGTGAGAGAAATAGTGCCCTATCATTGGTATCTCTAGGAGAAATATTGCCCCATCACTGGTGTCAGTGGGAGCAAAAGTGCCCCATCACTGGTGTCAGTGGGAGGAATACTTCCCCATCACCGGTGTCAGTGGGAGGAATAGTGCCCCATCTTTAGTATTGGGGAGGAATAGTGCCCCATCATTGGTGTCACTGGGAGGAATAGTGCCTCATCACTGGTGTCAGTGGGAGGAATAGTACCCCATCACTGGTGTCAGTGGGAGGAATAGTACCCCATCACTGGTGTCAGTGGGAGGAATAGTACCCCATCACTGGTGTCAGTGGGAGGAATAGTACCCCATCACTGGTGTCAGTGGGAGGAATAGTACCCCATCACTGGTGTCAGTGGGAGGAATAGTACCCCATCACTGGTGTCAGTGGGAGGAATAGTACCCCATCACTGGTGTCAGTGGGAGGAATAGTACCCCATCACTGGTGTCAGTGGGAGGAATAGTACCCCATCACTGGTGTCAGTGGGAGGAATAGTACCCCATCACTGGTGTCAGTGGGAGGAATAGTACCCCATCACTGGTGTCACTGGGAGAAATATTGCCCCATCACTGGTGTCAGTGGGAGGAATAGTGCCCCGTTGTTAGTGTCAGTGGCAGGAACTATGCCCAACTGTTGCTGACAGTGGGATGAATAATGCCCCAAGGGCTGGATAAAAGCAAGCAAAGGGCTGCAGTTTGGAGGCCACTAATGTAGAAGATGTAATTTAGGGATCCTTTCTTTTGTTTGCAATATATTGCCCTCAAATTTTTGATTTTCTATGTTTACATTTGGAGATTTGTTATTGTGTTTTGATAGTAATGTGATACAAAATTTAAAAATGACCCTAATGACTTCTTAACGTGGTTGTAAACCCTCCACTTTCACTTTAGCTCAATCTGATCTATATATACAGTATCTCACAAAAGTGAGTACACCCCTCACATTTTTGTAAATATTTTATTTTATCTTTTTATGTGACAACACTGAAGAAATTACACTTTGCTACAACGTAAAGTAGTGAGTGTACAGCTTGTATAACAGTGTAAATTTGCTGTCCCCTCAAAATAACTTAACACGCAGCCATTAATGTCTAAATCGCTGGCAACAAAAGTGAGTACACCCCTAAGTGAAAATGTCCAAATTGGGCCCAATTAGCCATTTTCCCTCCCCGGTGTCATGTGACTCGTTAGTGTTACAAGGTCTCAGGTGTGAATGGGGAGCAGGTGTGCTAAATTTGGTGTTGACGCTCTCACTCTCTCATACTGGTCACTGGAAGTTCAACATGGCACCTCATGGCAAAGAACTCTCTGAGGATCTGAAAAAAAAATTGTTGCTCTACATAAAGATGGCCTAGGTTATAAGAAGATTGCCAAGACCCTGAAACTGAGCTGCAGCACAGTGGCCAAGACCATACAGCTGTTTAACAGGACAGGTTCCACTCAGAACAGGCCTCGCCATGGTCGACCAAAGAAGTTGAGTGCACGTGCTCAGCGTCATATCCAGAGGTTGTCTTTGGGAAATATACGTATGAGTACTGCCAGCATTGCTGCCTAGGTTGAAGGGGTGGGGGGGTTAGCCTGTCAGTGCTCAGACCATACGCCGCACACTGCATCAAATTGGTCTGCATGGCTGTCGTCCCAGAAGGAAGCCTCTTCTAAAGATGATGCACAAGAAAGCCTGCAGTTTGCTGAAGACAAGCAGACTAAGGACATGGATTACTGGAACCATGTCCTGTGGTCTGATGAAACCAAGATAAACTTATTTGGTTCAGATGGTGTCAAGCGTGTGTGGCGGCAACCAAGTGAGGAGTACAAAGACAAGTGTGTCTTGCCTACAGTCAAGCATGGTGGTGGGAGTGTCATGGTCTGGGGCTGCATGAGTGCTGCCGGCACTGGGGAGCTACAGTTCATTGAGGGAACCATGAATGCCAACACGTACTGTGACATACTGAAGCAGAGCATGATCCCCTCCCTTCGGAGACTGGGCCGCAGGGCAGTATTCCGACATAACAACCCCAAACACACCTACAAGACAACCATTGCCTAGCTAAAGAAGCTGAGGGTAAAGGTGATGGACTGGCCAAGCATGTCTCCAGGTGAAATAAGGTATTTTACAACCTCATTTTTGTCATATTTAAATGTGTTTGGCTTACCAATACATTCCAGGATCATTATATTAAAAAAAAGAAAAAAACCTACGGGGTTTACTTAGGGTTGCCACCTTTTCTTCAAGCCAAACCCGAACATTTTAGTGGTGCATGGCACTGCACTTGCTTAACTCAACCCATTCACCTGAATGGGGCTGCGCTACAACTGTGTGCAATGCACATGGCTACAGCAGTGGTATGGGTTTTTTAGGGATTTAAAACAGGTGGTGAGGAGGCAACATAACTCTTCTTCACCACCTGTCAAATACCTTCAAAACATGATCCACTATGGATCACTCTGCAGAGTGCCCTGCGGCTCCGTTTACACTTGTGGTTGGAGGACAGTAAAAATTAGAGGTTATGCTGTGTTTTAACAGCTACCTAACCATTCCACTTAAGCTGAAAAGGCAGCAAAGGGGATGGACACTTGCCACAGCCAAAATATTCTGCATGACAGTGTGGCAAAACATGTCTGCACTGTTGGGTTCAGTGAGCAATATTGCCTGCCAATTGTGGACCATTCAAGTGACTGGGGGCTTCCCGAAACCATGTGCAATGCATTAAATTGCGGGGCAATGCTGTGGGGTTTAAACAGGTGGTGAGGAGGTGATATAACACCTCCTCCCTGCCTGTCAAATGCCCTCTGAAGAACAATACAAATGTGGCTTGCTCTTCAGAGGGCACCACATGTGTAAACTAGAAGGGGGCAGAGTGACAGAGAGGGGCAGACAGAGTGACAAGGAGGGGCAGAGTGACAGAGAGGGGGCCAGGCAGAGTGACAGAGAGGGGGCCAGGCAGAGTGACAGAGAGGGGGCCAGGCAGAGTGACAGAGAGGGGGCCAGGCAGAGTGACATGGAGGGGGCAGAGTGACATGGAGGGGGCAGAGTGACATGGAGGGGGCAGAGTGACAGGACACTGTAGTATGATGGCACCGACCCTGACTCCCAATAATTACATACAACACAGAAGAATCCTAAGAATTCCCCCCTCTCCCCCCTCCCTCCTCAGATCAGTGTTTTTCTTACCCAGCCAAGTATTGTGAATGTAGCTGATTCTGTGGCTGGTCTCCTGCATGGTCCGTTCCTGCTCAGCTGTCTGTGTGATAAACTACACACGCGCTGTCCTCCAATTCTCCACTGACACCCGAACACTGACAGGGCACTGCTGGCCAGACTCTTTCTTCTATATCGGTCTCAGCTTGCCCTCAGTAAAGTTGTCCAGGGTTCGAGTGCCCTCAGTGTCTGCCAGGCACCTCTTCTCCTCCTGTAGTCATGTGAGCTGCGCTTCCCGGCAATTACCTTCCCCGGCGGATACTATAGAAGCGGGGGTTCGGGACTGATTAAATTGTCCGAACGGCTGTATTAGGATAACAACCTGTGCCTGGAACACTAGTAATGTTCCTGCCCGACCCCCAGGCTGAACAGATGGAGCTCTAAGCCACAGTGTGGTCTAGATCATGTGTCCGGGTTCCAGGCGGCAGGAGCCCCGGACACGTGATTCAAAATTACTTTAAACCCGTACTGTCCGGGTGAATCCCGGACAGGTGGCAACCCTAGGTTTACTTCCTCTTTAATTACGTATCTGTATAGAGTGAAAATCTGTCTTATATCTAGCAATAAATTTGTGTTTTGAACTCTGCAAACTGTTGTTCTTGGTTCTGCCCCCATTAAATTAACCGCTTCAGCTCCGGAAGATTTTACCCCCTTCCTGACCAGAGCACTTTTTGCGATTCGGCACTGCGTCGCTTTAACTGACAATTGCGCAGTTGTGCGACGTGGCTATCAAACAAAATTGACGTCCTTTTTTTCCCACAATTAGAGCGTTCTTTTGTTGGTATTTGATCACCACTGCGATTTTTATATTTTGCGCTATAAAGAAAATAAGAGCGACAATTTTGAAAAAAAACGCATTAATTTTTACATTTTGCTATAATAAATATCCCCCAAAAATATATCAAAAAAATTTTTTTTCCTCAGTTTAGGCCGATACGTATTCTTCTACATATTTTTGGTAAAAAAAAAAAAATTGCAATAAGCGTTTATTGATTGGTTTGCGCAAAAGTTATAGCGTTTACAAAATAGGGGATAGTTTTATGGCATTTTTATTAATAATTTTTTTTTTTTTTACTAGTAATGGCAGCGATCAGCGATTTTTTTTTTTTTTTTTATTGTGACTGCAATGTTATGGCGGACATGTCAGACATTTTTGACACATTTTTGGGACCATTGTCATTTATACAGCGATCAGTGCAATTAAAAATGCACTGATTCCTGTGTAAATGACACTGGCAGTGAAGGGGTTAACCACTAGGGGGCGGGGAGGGATTAAGTATGTCCTAGGCCTAGGGGAGTGATTATAACTGTAGGGGGGATGGGCTGTATGTATCACTAGACTGATCTCTGCTCCCGATGACAGGGAGCTGTGATCAGTGACACTTGTCACTAGCCAGAATGGGGAGATGCTGTTTACATCAGCATCTCCCCATTCATCCTCTCTGTGAGGTGATCGCGGGTATCCCCGCAGCGATCGAGTCCGTGGGACCTGCGACCTGACTCACGGAGCTCCCGGCGGCGCGCACGCAATGGCACAGCGGGGAATTCAAATGGACGTACCTGTAAGTCCATTTGCCCAGCCGTGCCATTCTGCCGATGTACATCGGCGTGTGCCGGTCGGGAAGGGGTTAAGAAAAAAATCTACCTAAAAAAATAGAAAGTAGTTGCAAATTTGGTAGTTTGAATTTCATACATGGTACCCTGAAAGTCCCAATAAATGCACATTGGTGACACATTTTTGATTTACAATAACTGCTGAATTTCTTATAAAGTCTGTAGAGTCAGACCAGAGGAATAATAGGTTCTGTAGGCCTTGTACTATTAAAGCCCATCTCCAGCCAAAGCTTTTTATTCTGTTTTGAACAGAGCCTGGAGAGGTTAGAGTGTCTGTCAGGTTTTTATTGCTATCTATCTGCTGAGGGGATTCACCTTCACGTCCTGTCAGGACAGAAAGTGATGGGAACATCTTCAATGAGGACACAGACCAAACACAAACATATGATTTATAGAAGGAGGCAGAGATAGAACATCTGATAATGTGGTTTCTGCTGTTCATGTCTTCCTGTCCTCCTATTTCTTATACAGTCATCACAATGACAGGAAGTGAGGAAAAATCATCCAATGGGGTTACAGATTAAAAAAAAAAGACAGAAAATGTAACTCTTTCCTACCCTGTAGAAATATTAAAAAAAGAATCAGCTGGGCTTAGACTTTAAGGCCTCTTGCTAATCATATGGCCATAAGTCTCTTATCTCAACAGTCCTAGAAGGCAGAAAGTGAAAGTGTTTGTAAAGGATTTAAAAAATATCTATTATATATATCATAAATACATACATACACACAATTTATATATATATGTATGTATGTATGTATGTATGTATGTGTGTGTCCCCTCTCAATAACTGCGACCTGCGACTACCTTCCCACTCTATCCTCAACTCCCTAACCCACATCTTCAACCTCTCCTCCGGCACCTTTCCTTCCCCGCTCAAACATGCACTGGTTACCCCCATACTCAAAAAAACCCTCACTAGACCCCACCTGCTTGAATAACTTAAGACCTATCTCCCTGCTCCCGTTTGCCTCCAAGCTCATCAAACGCCTTGTTCATGACCAAATAAGTTTCTACCTCACGGACAACAACCTTCTCGACCCCCTACAGTCTGGCTTCCGCCTACAACATTCTACTGAAACTGCCCTACTAAAAATCACCAATGACCTAATAACTGCCAAAACCAATGGCCACTACTCCATACTCATACTTTTAGACCTCTCTGCTGCCTTTGACACAGTTGACCACCTGCTGCTCCTCAGCAAATTACACTCCCTTGGCCTCCGTGATTCTGCATTATCCTGGTTCTCCTCCTACCTATCTCAGCGCACTTTCAGTGTCACTTACAATTCCATCTCCTCTGCTCCCCTTCCTCTTTATGTTGGGGTACCCCAAGGCTCCGTCCTTGGGCCTCTCCTTTTCTCACTCTATACCTCTTCCCTGGGCCAGTTGATAACCTCCCACAGCTTCCAATAACACCTCTATGCCTATGACACACAGATCTATCTCTCCACTCCTCAACTCACCCCCTCGATCTCCTCACGGGTCTCAAACTTGCTGAATGACATATCGATATGGATGTCACACCACTTCCTCAAACTCAATCTTTCTAAAACTGAGCTTGTTATATTTCCTCCTTCACGGTCCCCCTCCTGTGACTTCACCATTAATATCAACAACACAACCATTGGTCCCTCCACACATGCCAGAGTCCTGGGTGTAATCCTTGACTCTGACCTCTCCTTCAGCCCCCACATCCAATCACTGGCTAAATCCTGCCGCCTTAACCTCCGCAACATCTCCAGAATTCAACCCTTCCTGACTAATGACACTACAAAACAACTTATTCACTCCTTGATTATTTCCCACCTTGACTACTGCAACTCTCTCCTTAATGGCCTACCCTTAAGCAGGCTATCCCCCTTCAGTCTATTATGAATGCTGCTGCTAGACTAATACACCTCACTAATCGATCCGTGACTGCTGCTCCTCTCTGCCAATCCCTTCACTGGCTTCCCCTACCCCACCGTGTAAAATTCAAAATGCTAACCATAACATAAAAGGCCATTCACAACATCGCCCCCATCTACATCACCAACCTCATCTGCAGATATCGCCCAAATCGCCCCCTCCGCTCCTCCCAGGACCTCCTGCTCTCTAGCTCCCTTGTTACCTCCTCTCATGCTCGCCTTCAGGACTTCTCCAGAGCCTCTCCCATCCTCTGGAATTCCCTGCCCCAATATGTCCGATCAGCCCCTACCCTGTCCACCTTTAGGAGATCCCTGAAAACTCATTTATTCAGGGAAGCCTATCCCACACCCACATAACTGTCCCTGAGCCACCCCCATCAAATCATTCTTTGCAGCTATTACCTTTTGTACCACCACCCCCTCCCTTTAGAATGTAAGCTCTATGAGCCGGGCCCTCCTGTACCTTTTTGTATTGTACTGTAATTGTGTTGTCCCCCTTATACATTGTAAAGCGCTGAGTAAACTGTTGGCGCTATATTAATCTCGTATAATAATAAAATATATATATATATATATAATATATATATATATATATATATATATATATATATATATATATATATATATATATATATATATATATATATATATATATATATATATACACACATACACACACACACACACACACACACACACACACACACACACACACACACACACACACACACACACACACACACACACACACTGGGGACGCAAAGTATTCAGACCTCCTTAAATTTTACACTCTGTTATATTGCAGCCATTTGCTAAAATCATTTAGGTTTATTTATTTCCCTCATTAATGTACATACAGCACCCCATATTGACAGAAAAACACAGAATTGTTGACATTTTTGCAGATTTATTAAAAAAGAAAAACTGAAATATCACATGGTCCCAACTATTCAGACCCTTTGCAGTGACACTCTCATATATATATATATATATATATATATATATATATATATATATATATATATATATATATATATATATATATAACTCAGGTGCTGTCCATTTCTTCTGATCGTCCTTGAGATGGTTCTACACCTTCATTTGAGTCAAGCTGTGATTGATTATACTGATTGGACTTGCCAGAAACTGAAGAAAAGAATTGTTGCTCTACATAAAGATGGCCTAGGCTATAAGAAAATTGCCAAGACCCTCAAACTGAGCTTCAGCACTGTGGCCAAGACCATACAGTAGTTTAACAGAGCAGGTTCCACTCAGAACAGGCCTCGCCATGGTCGACCAAAGAAGTTGAGTGCAAGTGCTCAGCGTCACATTCAGAGGTTGTCTTTGGGAAATAGATGTATGAATGCTGCCAGCATTGCTGCAGAGGTTGAAGGGGTGGGGGGTCATACGTGGCACACTGCATCAAATTGGTCTGCATGGCTGTCGTCCCAGAAGGAAGCCACTTCTAAAGATGATGCACAAGAAAGCCCACAAACAGTTTGCTGAAGACAAGCAGACTAAGGACATGGATTACTGGAACCATGTCCTGTGGTTTGATGAAACCAAGATAAACATATTTGGTTCAGATGGTGTCAAGCGTGTGTGGCGGCAACCAGGTGAGGAGTACAAAGACAAGTGTTTCTTGCCTACAGTCAAGCATGGTGGTGGGAGTGCCATGGTCTGGGGCTGCATGAGTGCTGCTGGCAATGGGGAGATACAGTTCATTGAGGGAACCATGAATGCCAAGATGTACTGTGACATACTGAAGCTGAGTATTATCCCCTCCCTCTGGAGACTGGGCTGCAGGGCAGTATTCCAACATGATAACGACCCCAAACACACCTCCAAGACGACCACTGCCTTGCTAATGTAGCTGAGGGTAAAGGTGATGGACTGGCCAAGCATATCTCCAGACCTAAACCCTATTGAGCATCTGTGGGACATCCTCAAACGGAAGGTGGAGGAGCGCAAGGTCTCTAACATCCACCAGCTCCGTAATGTTGTCATGAAAGAGGATTCCAGTGGCAACCTTTGAAGCTCTGGTGAACTCCATGCCCAAGTGGGTTAAGGCAGTGCTGGAAAATAATGGTGGCCACACAAAATATTGAGACTTTGGGCCCAATTTGGACATTTTCACTTAGGGGTGTACTCACTTTTGTTGCCAGCGGTTTAGACATTAATGTGTGTGTTGAGTTATTTTGAGGGAACAGCAAATTTACACTGTTATACAAGCTGTACACTCACTAATTTACATTGTAGCAAAGTGTCATTGTGTCAGTGTTGTCACATGAAAAGATATAATAAAATATTTACAAAAATGTGAGGGGTGTACTCACTTTTGTGAGATACTGTACTACAGGAGACGGTCAGAGACTGCAGACATACTACAGGAGACGGTCAGAGACTGCAGACATACTACAGGAGACGGTCAGAGACTGCAGACATACTACAGGAGACGGTCAGAGACTGCAGACATACTACAGGAGACGGTCAGAGACTGCAGACATACTACAGGAGACGGTCAGAGACTGCAGACATACTACAGGAGACGGTCAGAGACTGCAGACATACTACAGGAGATGGTCAGAGACTGCAGACATGATACAAGAGATCAATGCAGCCTGCCAGTGTCTGGATGCAGCCTCACCCGTGCCGTCTGTCACAGGAGGCGGGACATTGCAGCTGCCTGGACAATTCAGCTCCGTGACACATGGAGATCGCCGCTCTGTGGGAGGGAGGAGGAGGGAGGACTGGGGAGAGCCAGGAAGATGCCCCCGCAATGGGCGGCACCAGGGGGCGGGGGCCCGCCCCCATTTTCGGCAACATTTTCCTATCAGCAATGTGCCAAAAACAATTTTCAGCTGCCGAAATTTCGGTGCATCCCTAGTTGCCACATGTCCGGTTTTGGCCCGGACAGTCAGGGATTTGAATCCTGCATCCGGTTGTGAGTTCATCTCAAAACCGGACAAATTAATATTAAAACCGGATTTTGGTTCTAAGCATTGCTGCCTAATGAGGAGGAGAGGATGTGGTGCCCCCAGTGGAGAGCAGAGGCAGGGCTGTGTCTGACAGCACAGCGAGGACAACCTGATCACAGAGGACACCACCGGCGGGCTCAGGTTACACTCCGCTTCCTCAGTAACACAGACGGTTCTGCTGCCTTGATCACAGCTAAAGCGGCTGCTCTGGAGGTAGGGGAGAGGTCATCTGATAGTCTACCAGCCTAGTGTGTAGCTCGGTATGCTGGTGTTCTGACGAGAACTGTCCTCCTATCAGATAGTGTCCGCCCCGCCTGCACAGTACGGAGGAGAAGGAGATGCCGAAAGTGTCCGAAGTTGATCAGCTGACCATCAGCTGTACACGGTGCTTGGGCACTTATTAGCGATGGCTGTCTAAGAGGGTCCCTCACGGGCTCGCCACGCTTCGCTCGCCACGCTTCGGGCACAGCTTAGCTGCACTCGGCATCTATTTATTCTTACTCTATGTCCACTTGGATAGTAGGGAATGAACCTGGACACAGGGTAAGAATAAAAGCGCAGGCGCCGTCTACAGCTGAAGATCAGCTGTTTAACTTTGGAGACTTTCGGCTCTCGTTTGTCCTCTGTACTGCGCCTGAGCAGTACAGGGCGGACACTTTTGGATGGGGGACAGTATTTGACAAGACACTGGACAGTGTGTGTCCCTGGAGTGGAGGAGGGGCTCTTCATTATTCCAGGCTCTCCAGGTGACAGGAGTAGCACAGACATGTGTATTGCTTGGGGGGGAAAATCTCTGGGCTGTCCTCTGCTGTCACCATCCAGGTCTCCTCTGCCCACACTTCCTCTAACTTGTCTTTGGTATAGTCTGAGCTGTGACCTGTCATATGGGGGCTGTATGAGGTCATAGCCCAAATCTCTGCATGGATTATTCTATGAAGTTTCCTCATCTTCTGCCTTTTATTGCAATTTTTCTATAAGAGTTCACAAGTCATGTGACAGCTGTGTGTAGTAGTGTAGTGTAGTGTAGTGTATTTCTGCAATTGGCCACTCCATGCAGTGCAAACACACTTACAACGCACCTGTGAGAATTCTGACAGCACAGCGTGTCGCTTCACATAGTACTCATACCTAAGCATTGTACTACATCGCACAGTATTTACATCTATACACTGTGCAGCGTCATACTGTATTTATACCCGCACATTGTGCTGCGTCATACAGTATTCACATCTGTACATTGTGCTGCGTCACATTGTATTTACATCTGTACATTGTGCTGCGTCACACAGCACTCCCACCAATACATTGTGCCACATCGCTATACATTATATTGAACATTATATACTTCTCACCAAAGTGTTCATTGTCTTAACAGTAGTGATGCACCAAAATTTCTGCAGCCGAAAAAAAAAAATGGTGTTTTCAGCATGTTGCCAAAAGAAAAGAAATGCTGATAATGGCGCCGATAATCGCGCATGCGCAGCAGCGGTGGCCGTGCTGTCAGGTGCCGCCCTATGCGGAGTGTCATCCTGGTCAGGGTCCTGTCCTCTCCTTTCTCTCCTCCTCTCATTGCAGAGCAGCTATCTTCCTGTGTCATGGAGCTGAATTGTCCTGGCCAAGCAGCCGCAGTAACAATGTCCCAGATCCTGTGATAGATGGCACACTGATCCAATGGCGAGACATTGAATCAGTGTGTCGTAAGCACAGGAGGTGGGACATTGTTACTGCGGCCGCCTGGCCCGGGCAATTCAAATCCAGCTCCGTGACACACGGAGATCACCGCTCTGATCCAGACACAGGCAGGCTGCTGCATCTGATGGGCACAGGAACTAGTGAGGCTCCATGACAGGCTGCTGCCTCTGATGGGCATAGGCACTGGTGAGGCTGCATGACAGGCACAGAAAGGCTGCTGCATCTGATGGGCACAGGCACTGGTGAGGCTGCGGATGGGCACGGGTACTGGTGAGGCTGCTGCATCTGATGGGCACAGGCAGGCTGCTGCATCTGATGGGCACAGGCACTGGTGCAGCTGCATAACAGGCACAGTCAGGCTGCTGCATCTGATGGGCACAGGCACTGGTGAGGCTGCGGATGGGCACAGGCAGGCTGCTGCATCTGATGGGCACTGGCGAGGCTGCATGACAGGCACAGGCAGTCTGTTGCATCTGGGGCAGGGGTCCCCCTGCCCCAAACCACCCACCTCCCCATGTTGAGGGCATGTGGCCTGGTATGGTCCAGGAGGGGGGGCACTCGCTCGTGTGCCCCCTCATTCTCACCTGCTGGGCTGTTTTTTGGGGGCGTGGGGTTCCCCTTAAAACCCATACCAGACTAAAGGGTCTGGCATTGTCCTGGGGGAACCCCACACCAATTTTTTTTTTTAAATTATGGCTGGGGTTCCCCTTCAACACCCTCAGCACAAGTCGCACTGCAACTCGGATTATCATGATCCGACTTCTGGTGCGACTTCTATTCAAATCAATGGGCTCCCATAGGGAACCACTGATTTTGAATAGAGGCAGAGAAACGCTTGATGAGGCTTAACGCTCTGTATACAGCCTTAAACCACGTTTGACAGCTTTTACAAGCATCTGGTGTTTTAGGACTGCTCTTGAATGCGATTTTAGGGCATTCAGACAATAGCCCATAAACTCCCCTGCTGATAAGCTTCAAAAAAGGTCCATGTGTGCATGGACACATAGGATAACATAGAGGGGAGTTTAAGGGCTGTTAAAAATAACATCCAAACTCCCAAAAAAAGTCACTTTATCAGCTTCAGTGTGCATGAAGCCTTACTTGTGTCACAGCAAAGTAAGATTATTTTATGGACACAAGAATGCTTTTGTTTTTAACAATGCCCCTTTCACTGTTAACACAATTTGGCCACACCCACTATTCGCTGCGCTGTGTGCACCCCATTACTACTCTGCTTGGGGCACCCAAAGGTGTCCCAGATCTTTTACAATCCTATAGTGTATAGTACAGGTAAAAAATCCTGTGCACCGCTAAAGTGTTCGGGCTTGGGGTGGAGAAAAGGTGGCACCCCCCTCCATGCTCTCTCATCATTGGATTTAAATGACAGCAGCAGGAGCCAATGGCCCCCATTGCTCTCACTGAGAAAGATAGCAGAGCCATGCTCTCGGGCACAGTGCTGGATCAAGATTTGGATCAGCTAAGTATTTAGGGGGGCGGGGGGGAGCTGCACCGAAGAGGTTTTTAATACAGAGAATACATCAAGGTAAGAAAAAACCTTTCGCCTTTAGAATCACTTTAAGAAATGTTGTAGTCAAGATTGCCAAATCTTTTCCTCCTGTGGTTACTGAATAAAGCACCGATAATACCCCATGATCAGCATGTTTGAAAGATAGATTTCTCAATAGTCTCTGGAACTCAGAGAAGTGCACTCAGGTGAGGCAGAGCCATGAACATAAAGACAAACAATCAAGCTTCGAGGGTCTTAGCTCAGCGACCTGGGGTTTGGGTAGATAGCCGAAGTCCTACCCCACCACTGGTCAAAATTTGGGGCTCCTGGGACCTATGGTTCCGGAGATATGGGGCTCCTTGCACAGCATGTCAGAAGCTACATACAGAGCGGGCAGTTTAAATACAAGCTGACACACTCTGTTTGCAGCAGACTGAGAGGATGAGCTCACAGTGCCTCTCACTTCTTGTCAGAGGCACTGAGCTCAATGGACAGCTTGGAGCCTTGGACCAATGGTAAAGTACCATTGGGCCCAGATGTCCAATAAAAATGCTGCAGTGGAGGCACGCCTCTCACTGCAGTGTCATAGAAGGGGCATGTGTCTAAAAGACAAATGTTCCCTTCCAGGCCAGCACTCTTAAAGTGGTTGTAAACCCTTACAGACCACTTTGACCTACAGGTAAGCCTAGATTAAGGCTTACCTGTAGGTCCAAGAAATATCTCCTAAACCGTGTATTTGCAAAAAGACAGGCACCGCTGTCTGCGGCGCACTGCGATATGCCGTTAGTGGCGGCTCCCGTGCGCAAGCGCAGGAGTGACGTCCTCGCGGCTCCGGCCAATCACAGCGCCGGAGCCACGATACCCGGAAAGAAGATGGACGCTTCGTAGCAGAGGGGACAGTGGTGACATCGCAGGCTCCTGTGTCAGGCAAGTGACACATAATGGGCTACTATGCGATGCATAGTAGCCCATTATGCTTTACCCATCAGGGTTTACTTCCTCTTTAAATACATGGGTTTATCTGTATAAGATTTACCCACAATCCCATGTTTTTCTAACACAGTTAAGAGGTAGAATGAGAATCTTCTGCTGCTGAAAAGGTATTGTTATATTCAAGGTAAATCATATATTATTATGCTATATGTTATAACATAATAATGTATTATTTATCTATTTACTGTGAAATTACTGGTTGGAAGTTATAACTTCCAACTTCAGTAATTTGTCTGTAAGCCACCTGCTTGAAAATATAGTAAATTACCTAAAAACAATATATAATAATTATTTGTATATTACTTACTTATGGTAATTAACCCCTAGCCACCCAGGCCAATTCGGACATTTCTCTCCTACATGTAAAAATCATAATTTTTTTGCTAGAAAATTACCGTATTTATCGGCGTATAACATGCGCCGGCGTATAACACGCACCCCAAGTTTAGGAGGCAATTTTAAGGAAAAAAAATGTTTTAAGGAAAAAAAACTTACATTTAAATGCCCATCAATGCAGCCTTGCACAGCGTCCATCTGCATGCTTGTCCAGTGTCATTTGCAGCCTTGCAGTCATTTGCAGCCTTGGTGTCATTTGCAGCCTTATCAGTGTCCATTTGCAGCCTTGCAGCTTTGTCAGTGCCCATCTGCAGCTTTGTCTGTGTCCATTTGCAGCCTTGCCCAGGCTGCAGTTAAACTGCAGTTACTTGTCAGTGTCACTGCAGTTTGAAAATGGCGCCGAGATACATAGCTGTGACTTGCGGCGGCTCTCAGCCACTTTCGGCTCCACTCGTAGTCCCGCCCGGGATGGGCGTGACTGTAAGCTGAGCGAGCACCGCCCATATACAGATAGCCGAGTGTACTTTGCTAGGTTCAGCTAGCTCCGCTCACAGTCACGCCCAGTCCCTGTGTCCATCATAGGGCGGGACTGGGCGTGACTGTGAGCGGAGCTAGCCGAACCTAGCTGAGTACACTCGGCTATCTGTATATGGGCGGCGCTTGCTCTGCTCAAAGTCACGCCCATCCCGGGCGGGACTATGAGTGGAGCCAAAAGTGGCAGAGAGCCGCCGCAAGTCACGGCTATGTATCTCGGCGCCGCCATTTTCAAACTCAGCTATCTATGTATATCGGCGGCCGGCGATCGCTCCACTCACAGTCAGCGGGGGATCGCAGGGGATCAGGGTATAACAAGCACCGTGATTTTCCCCTGATTTTCGGGAGAAAAAAGTGCGTGTTATACGCCGATAAATACGGTACTCAGAACTCCCAAACATTATATATATTGTTTTAGCAGACACCATAGGGAATAAAAAGGTGGTTGTTGCAACTTTTTATATTACACGGTATTTTGTATTTTTGTAAACGCGTTTCCTGAATTAAAAAAAAACATTAAAGTTAGCCCAATATTTTTGTATACTAAACTATACTACTAACACATCATGCTTTAAATTGCGCACACTTGTGGAATGCTGCCAAACTTCCGTACTTATAAATCTCCATAGGTGGCGCTTTAAAATTTTTTACAGATTACATGTTTAGAGTTAGAGGAGGTCTAGTGCTAGAATTATTGTTCTCTCTCTAACAATCGCGGCGTATGTAACCTGTGTGTATCTGGCTCTGATACTAGCCAGTGCCTCACCAGCCACTGACCTCACCACACGTCCTTGCTCGAACTCCCTACCACAATCTCTGGCTATCTCCTACCCTATCCATCTTTAGGCGAACCCCAATGCCACGTACACTTGAGCGAACTTCTCGTCAGACTGAACTCCGAAGGACTTTGACGGAGTTCCGCCGAAACGGACTTGCCTACACATGATCACACCAAAGTCCGATCCTTTCGAACGTGATGACGTACGACCAGACTAGAAAAGGAAGTTCAATAGCCAGTAGCCAATAGCTGCCCTTGCGTCATTTTCAGTCCGTCGGAGTAGCATACAGACAACCTTTTTTTATCTATAGGAATTGAGTCCGTCGGAAAGATTTGAAACAAGTTCTATTTCTAGGTCCGTCGGAATTTGACAGAAAAGGTCCGATGAAGGTCCGATGAAGCCCACACACGATCGAAATGTCCGCCGAAGTGTTTCCGTCTGACCTTTTCGGCCGTAAAGTCCGGTCATGTGTACACGGCATTAGAAATCATATTTTCAGAGAGTCTTTCCCACCTCCACCTAACTGAACTTTTCTTCCTCCATCAGCTCATCCATCACAGTTATTACCTTTTTTATCACTTGCTCCTCCCTATTAGATTGTAAGCTCTCAGGTACAGGGCCTTCTCATCCTTCTTGTATTGAGTTGCATTGTAATATCTCCCTTTATAAAGACTCTACAGAGTTGGCTAGAAGTAGATCCAGAGAAAGTCTATTCCACATGATGACAGATCTTATTATAAAGAACAACATACAGAGAATTCTACTGACCAGAGCACACTTGTATCACAGTTACAAAGAGCGGGGTGAGCCGCCAGTAAATCTCCATCTCCCTTCTGTATGATATACACCAGTGGTCATCAACCCTGTCCTCAGGGCCCACTAACAGGCCAGGTTTGCAAGATAACTGAAATACATCACAGGTAGGGTTGCCACCTCATCCCTTTAAACCCGAACACATATGAATTACACATGTTCTGAGGCTTATTTTATTGCACATAAGGCACCAAGTGTGTTTACTTACCACCTTAATCAGCCACAGAACCTGTGTAATCAATATGTGTTTGTGTTTAAAGGGATGAGGTGGCAACTCTAATCACAGGTGATATCATTTGCTGCTCAGTGATTGCAGTATTCTAGTCTGCATCTCCCCAAGGTAATACATAAAACCTGGCCTCTTAGTGGGCCCTGAGGACAGGGTTGATGACCACTGATATACACGGCTGGGACCCCAAATACTGAGAAGACTGACTTCGACTGACACTGTCAGGAGCCAATGACTTTGTGTTCAGGAGGCTGTCTCTACCTGCTGATTGGGTGATCCTGAGCTTCTAGCCAATAGGAAAATTAATACGGAGATGATCAGTGGTTGTTAGGTAGAGGGTACTTGAAAAGGTTGCAAAGCTTTAAAGTGGATGTAAACCCACTCTCATCTTTTTTTAAAGTAATGGCATAGTGCTGATCTATAAGGATATACATGCCTCCTGCATG
This sequence comes from Aquarana catesbeiana, assembly GCA_037953035.1. Lineage (NCBI taxonomy): Eukaryota > Metazoa > Chordata > Amphibia > Anura > Ranidae > Aquarana > Aquarana catesbeiana. Next base: position 393,518 of record JBBHAA010002777.1, read on the forward strand.
TATCCTTACCTTTCAAATGTCTCCCATTTAGCTGTTTGGAGCCCCCAAAAACTCCGGATTCAGTGGGCGGGTTTGTTGTACGGCGCTCGGTGGGCGGAGTCATGACATCACCAGACTCCCCGCCCACCTCTACACTCGCGCCTGGCCGGAGTGAAAAGTGCACGCACAGGAGAAGAGCGCGCTCATGGCTCCTGTCACTTCATGTGTCACTGTCCAGTGACAGTCGGGGATGATCGGTGCGGTGGGGACAGTTGTGAGCACGGATCCCCCTGAAAGTTTTTTCCGCTGAAAGCCACTGGAGGCTGAGGAGAAGCAGATGATCAAACGCCATGCAGGGAGATCGGTGCTCACGGCTGTCCCTCCGCTGCACCGATCACCCCCGACTGTCCCTTGTGTCTTCCTCCTCCAGCGCCTGACATGTTCTCCTCCTCAACCACCACGACTTCCCCTTCTTCTCTGGCCCCCCTCCTGTCCTCATCTGCCCGCTGTCTTCCTCCTCCATGCCCCCCTCATCCCCGGCAGCTGGCTGCCCTCCTCTCCCGCAGGCTCTGTCAGGATGGAGAGCGGAGGAAAGGACTGCTATACATGTCATTTACTGGGGGGTGGAGTGCTGTTGGACACAGATATAGATGTAATATAGCTGTGTCCAGCAGCAAAAACACCCCCCCCATCAGACCAGTGGAGTGTCTGCAGCCAGGGCTGAGATTATGCTGAGGTGTGGAACATCCAATCCTGGCAGAGCAGCAGAAAAGAGGAGTGGGAGGGAATTAAAAAACAATGCATGTCTCTTAGGCTAGTGCACGAGATATGTAAATCACCTGTCCCTCACAGCAAGGGGGAGGATGATAAGTAAATGATAGGTAAATGATAGGAAATCTTATACTCTACAACAGGGATATGCAATTAGCGGACCTCCAGCTGTTGCAGAACTACAAGTCCCATGAGGCATAGCAAGATTCTGACAGCCACAAGCATGAGACCCCATTCACACAGGGGCAACACGACTTGCAGGTCGCCTCAGCGAGGCGACCTGCACACGACTGCCCGGGCGACTTGCAAAACGACTTCTGTATAGAAGTCTATGCAAGTCGCCCCCGAAGTCATACAGGAACCTTTTTCTAAGTCGGAGCGACTTGCGTCGCTCCCCTTAGAACGGTTCCATAGCACAGAACGGGAGGCGACTTGTCAGGCGACTAGGTCACCTGACAAGTCGTCCTTGTGTGAATGGGGTCTGACACCCAGAAGCAGAGGCATGATGGGACTTGTAGTTTTGCAACAGCTGGAGGTCTGCTAATTGCATATCCCTGCTCTACAATATGACATAAAAAAATAAAATTTCGGGTTTACATCCACTTTAACACACAGGGGGAGAAAGTGAAAGTAAAATCTGGAGTTTCTTCAAACAAAATGAGAGAAGAATGAGCTTAGAGCTGGGAATTTCCACATCCTGAGGAAAGATTACTGCAGCACTGAGCAGACTAAAGCCGTGTACACACGGGCGGACTTTTCGGCCGGACTTTTGACGGACTTCCGATGGACTTTTGAAGGACTTGCCTACACACAATCACACCAAAGTCCTACGGATTTGTACCTGATGACGTACACTGGACTAAAATAAGGGAGTTCAGAGCCAGTAGCCAATAGCTGCCCTAGCGTCGGTTTTTGTCCGTCGGACTAGCATACAGACGAGCGGATTTCTGGGTCCGGCGGAGTTACAACGTAAAGATTTGAAGCATGTTCCAAATCTAAAGTCCATCAGATTTTCAACTGGAAAAGTCTGCTGAAGGTCCGATGAAGCCCACAAATGATCGGATTGTCCGCTGGACTCGGTCCGCCGGACCTGTCTGGTCGAAAAGTCCGACCGTGTATATGCTGCATAAGGTGTGTTCACACAGGCTTTACCAGAGCAGTGTGAACAACAAGCTTTGACAAAGCATGTGCAGAGATTTCAGGACGCTTTGTTGAAGCTTTTGAAGTATCATTTAGCTCCAGTTTGTAAGTGTTGAACACAGAAACTAATGGGAGTGCTGATTGTCACTTTAAGCAAGCTGCTAGCAGGCTTTCAACAAGCTTCAAGAAGTTCTGAAGCTTGCCAGCAGCTTGTTTAAAGTGGCAATCATCACTCCCATTAGGTTCTGTGTTTAACATTTACAAACTGGAGCTGAATGGTGCTTCAAAAGCTTCAACAAAGCTTGCTGAAAGCTTTGCACATGTTTTGTCAAAGCTTGCTGTTCACACTGCTCTTATACAAGCTGCAGCCCATGTGAAACAGTCCTGATTGCTAAAATAACTGCAACATGTTATTTAAAGGATAAGTTCACATTTTTAACATGTTACACCTATATTAAGGGTAGTGTCAGGGCTGGGCTCAGCCCTTCCTTCTCTGAGCTGGCCGCTCAGCTGTCGGCTAATTGCGAGCTCCCATCTCTCTCCAGTTACTCAGCTGTTAATGGTCCTGCTCGTCAGTCCTGCCTACTTAAGCCGTCCAGTCCAGAGGAGCTCTGCCTTCGTCGTGGTCACATCACAAGAAACCATCTCCTGCGTTCCTGTTTAAAGACTGGCTTTGCTGACATCCCTTCTACTCCAGATTCTGCTTGCTGTTCCACTACATTGATCCCTGACTTCTGGCTTGGCTGACTATCCGTTCCGGTTACTGAACTTTGGCTATGTTTTGAGTATGTTTGTTCTTTTTACTTTTATTATTAAACAAGTGTGATTTAACTGTACTTCTGTTTCGGTCTGATTTCATGCTTTCTGACAGTAGGCGAAAGCTATGAATTCTGAAGATGCAGTCAATCCACTTGTTGGTAATATTTTTTTTCTAGATTGGATGAACTGGATCATCGAATGGATCAGTTCGCCATGGTGTTACAAACGCTCCTGAGTCGCACGGCTCACCTGGAATCTCCCATGTGGCCGCCCCGATACAACCTATGTTGCAGGCTGACCCTGCTGCCGCTCCACTCTGTGCAGGCACCCGTCTCAAGTATTACCTCTATTAGAGGTATGTCTGGTTCCGCTCCGCTTCCCCAGCGATTTGGAGGCGATCCAGTCCAATGCAGAGGGTTTCTCAACCAGTACTTTGAGATGCTGCCCCAGGCATTTCCCACGGACAGAAGCAAAGTAGGTTTCGTGATATCTTTGCTTTCTGAGAGAGCCTTGGCCTGGGCAAACCCTCTATGGGAGATGCAAAAACCTGTTGTCTTAAGTTACCCTGAGTTTGTGGCTTTGTTTAAAAGGGTATTTGACATTCCTGCATGCTCCGCTTCTGATGCTAAGTGCCTCATGTCCATCGAACAGAGTACAAGAACTGTTGCTGACTACGCCATTGAATTCCTTACTCTGGCAGCAGAGGTTGTGTGGAACAATGAGGCCCTCGTGGCTGCTTTTTCTCATGGTCTCTTGGAAACCATCAAGGATGAGATAGCAGCCCGAGATATACCCACTGAGCTGGAGAAGTTGATCACGTTTTCCATCCTCATTGACTCCAGACTCAGAGAAAGACTCTCTTTTAAGGAGCGCTTGTGGAAGCCTCCTGTACATTTGTTTCTGAGCTTTGCAGTCCCACCTGTGCCTCCCTCACCTCCAATGCCTCCTGGTACCGAGTTGGGCAGTGAAGGTGAACCCATGCACTTGGGTTTCACGCGTCTCTCTGCAGATGGGAGAGCCTTTAGGAAGAGGGAAGAGATTCTGCCTTTATTGTGGCCAGGCTGGTCACTTTTTGAAGTCCTGTCCTACCGGTCCAGGGAACACCCGAACCTTAAGGTTCTGTCATGGACAGACCTTAGGTGGCGTGGTTTCATGCCCAGTTATCCAGAATAATAAGCCCCTGGTTTTGGTCACCCTTTCTTGGGTTGAGTCATCTGAGATACAGGCTCTAATCGACTCTGGGGCTGCAGGCCTGTTCATTGATGCTGCCTTTGTATCGAAGCACTTGATCCTGCTACAGCCCCATTGAGGCTCTTGATGGGAGACCTCTACAGCCTGCCCATGTGACTCAAGAGACGGTTCCGTTGTCCATGGCCGTAGGGGCTCTTCACCATGAGATAATCCAATTCCAAGTTATTTCCTCACCTAAGTTTCTGCTTGTTATTGGTTATCCTTGGTTACAGAGGCACAACCCCTCTTTTGATTGGCTCTGTGCTGAGATTCTCTTCTGGTTACCACAATGCAGCGAGGCATGCTTCCAGAAGGTAGCCAAGGTCCTGTGCACCTCTTCACTCTCCTCCCTGCTGGAGGAGTACCGCGATTTTAGCTATGTCTTTGACAAAGGTCAAGCCTCCACAGTTTATTCATAACTTCTCCTCTCTGGTCAAGCCCCTGACTGATATGACCAGAAAGGATGGTAACTGACAGAGTTGGTCTCCGAAGTCCATTAAGGCCTTTGAGATTCTTAAGGCTGCCTTTGTTTCTGTTCCTGTGTTGGCACATCCTGATCCTATGTTACCTTTTTATCCTTGAGTTTGATTCTTCTGAGACTGGTTGTCATAAACCAGATGTGACCAGAACTGTGTGACTGCGACAAAGTGAACCAGACATAAATAAGTGAAAGTAAGTTTATTAAGGAAAATGCATATGTGAACACACCACCAATACAAAGTGAACAACCAAACAATCAGTGATATAAAACCAACCAGCATATGTAGCAAGAGGGAGTACCAGAATCGTAGTCAAGCCAGGCCGGGGTCATAAACAGGGAATCAGTAGCTGAGAAGGGAGATAAACAGGACAAGAGAGGATGGATGGATCTCAGGAGGGACGGGTCAGGTACAAGGCTCAGAGTCCAGAGTTCAGGTAACGGACAGGAAACAGGATTAACAGGTTCCAGGAATCAGGAATCAGGGTAACAGGAATCAGGGTAACAGGAATTAGATCAGGGCTCAAGGACAATACCAGGGCAGCATAAGTGTGCAATTGCCGGGTATTTATACTGCAGCTCTGCTAATTAACGTCATTATCTCCACAAGCTATGCAAGGCAATTTGTTTGCCTATATTGTTTCTGTTATAGAACATGTTATACATGGATATATTTTATTACTACATCTACATACTGTTTTTCCTTAATTATAATTATGTAATAACGCCTTATTTAAAAGATATATATGTAGGAATACCATAAGTAACACTACATTTTGTTTTCAGGTTAATATAAAAAAGACTTCAATGCAGCAATACTTTAGAAGTCCCTCTTCTTTATTAGCTTTTATGATTATTTCCTACACTTCCACTTCTAGAACACATTAATAATGGTCCATTTGTATTTTGTGCGTGTATACGTATGTGTGGATTACACATTCATGCATATATGTTTATACATGCCCTTCCCTTTTTTTTTTTTTCTCTTTCTCAATCAGCTCAATCAGCTACTTTGAATAAGAATTTATTTTTAAATAGATTTTTTACTTAAATCCTATCCATAGGTTTGCCTTTTTCCCTGTTTTTGCTCCAGTGTACCGCTGCGGCCAGCACGCATCCGAGACGGACAGGGTAGGTGTAAAGTTAACTGTATATATCCACAATTTGAGGGATTTAAATACATTGATGAACTATCCAGAGAACAGCATCTCATATATTTAAAAATTATAACCATCTGTCATCATATTTTCAAATATTCCCGCTCTCCCTTTTTTACCATTGGTTCTAAAACAAGCAACGTCAACATCATAGGTAGGTGATCAATTGATCAACCTATACAGTCAGATATTGACATAAAAAGATGCATGGTAACTTACTTATTATGCTTTCTTAATTAATTTAGATGAAATTCTCTTCCCAATTAAGCCCCTGAAGAAGGACTGAATTTTTATATATCCCGAAACGCGTTGGGATGGCAAAGAGTTTCCATCGCTTAAATACCACCGTGTAGTGGAATACAAGTAATGGCCCTAAAAAGCCCCGACTGTAGGAATATCATTGTCTAGTTGAATATAATCAGCATTGTTTTTGAATTATATGTATTATACATGTTTCCGTTGCTTGGAATGTCTTGTTTTTATAATCTTTAAATAAAAATATTGTTTTTACTCTTATCTGAGATCACAATCTATACAAATTCTTGTGCAAGTGCCGGAAAAATCCAGTTAGGGGAATTTTCTTTCTTTTTTTAGTTAATATGTATTTTATGGATGTGGCACGGCCCCCTTATAAACCTAGAATGAGCTAGTTATTTTTTTTGTTCAAATAATTTTGGGTAGAAAATACCCCTCCCCGCTCAACTAAGCAATTTTAGGTCTTATTACTATTTTGAAATAAACACCCCAAGAAAGGGAAAGCTGTAGTTTTAAAACTTTGTTATTGAAAGAAAGCTTGAACCTTTGATCATTTCTAAAATGGAGAACGTAGATTTTACAAACATGTTTGTGGGCCAAGACTGGGAATGTCTAATGAAAAAGTATTTAGATACATTTGGGGACAAGGAACAGATCGAAGCAGAGATCTCTTCCTTGTTTTTTAAACTTTCAAAAAATTTGGAGAAGAAGTCACTCCTCTTTTGGCATATTAAATCTTTCCAGGACTACATAAGTAACAACATTAACCCCTTGGGACTTCGTGTCCAGATATTTCCCACTTTGGAGGATCTGGACACTGATTTCAAAGCAACATGGGAAAATATATTACAAACATGCTCACGTAGCCTTATGGAAACATTGATCGACGAGTATACAAAAAGGACTAAAGCATTGGACACTGAAATTTCAAAAATTTGCGAATACTTACAAAAATTTAGAACACACCAATCAGTCATGAATAAAGAGAAAAAACTTAAGATCCATTTGGAATCTTTCAACAAAGACATCCTTATTAAAAAGAGTAAAAAATTTCAAAGGGACAAAAATGCATTTGAAATCGGTAAAGCATATAAATGGAACCAGAATAAAAACACATTAAGAAATTCTATTGCGTTAGTCAATCCTCGGTCCAATAAAAGCTTACCTCACAATCCCCTTCCCATTTCTTCAAAAAATAAACCCACATTTGGCACAAAACGACAATTCTCAGGTGACCAAACACCAGAACACAAACCTAAATAACAAATTTCAGAAAGGACACCCACTATCTCACACATTAGCACGGCACTCTCTGAGAAACCTTCTAACTTGTCCACATTGCATTATGCATCACAACAACACACACCTCCTTCAAATCAAGATATCACTAACACACAAGATTTAAGTCACAGGGATTCCTCTTTTTTAGATCAAATATTGGCGGGTGTCAGACCGCCTCCACCCAATCTCAATACTTATACACAAATGACACTATAGGGGACCATTCTAAGATACTGACATCCACAGATCTGGATCTCAGTATCATTAATTTATCTTCACACTCTTTATCCATGGCTGAAACATCGGTGTTAAAGAAGGGTCTAAATTTTTGCCCTAATTATAATTTAAACAAATTTGAACTCTATAAAGATCTTCAGTTGTTTATTCGTAAAGTGATCCTTAAAAAACTTTATCAAAAACATGACACTACATCCAAATACACTCTCCAAGAAAATCAAGCTTTGGACCAATTAATTGCCCTCCTTGAGGAAAATGATACAACTGATCTAATCGATCGAATAGATCTCCCTCAAATTCTGGAATCAGTAGAAAAATTGGACATGGCTGTACTTATTCAATAATATCTAAACTCAAGAAAAAATCCGATATGTGTCCGCCACCGAGTACATGCTCAAATGCAGCAGCCTTCCTGAAACTCGTCAATAGCGATTTAGATAAACTTAAAGTACAGATGAAGGGACCTCTCAATTTAAGGCCAGAAGAATCTGAGGCATTAACCTCCCTAGCTAACAATACTAAAATCACGATAAAATCATCAGACAAGGGAGGAAATATAGTTGTCCTAAATAATGACCATTATGTTAAGATCTGCAACAAAATCCTCAACAATGCAGACTGGTATCGTCGTATGCCGGCCTCCATTGTTGAGAAGTATAATAGAGAATTCTACACTTTAATAGACTCGGCGTATTTGAACAACACAATCAATAAATCCACCTGGACATTTATAAAAAAAAATATTTTCCTAGGATACCAACATTTTATATACTTCCGAAAGTACATAAGAGCCTGACAGACCCACCGGGCAGGCCCATTATTTCAGGTACTGGTTCGATTAGCGACAATGCTAGTAAGCTGGTCGATGAATATCTGAGACCTTTCGTAGTTGCCTTAACATCATATGTAAGGGACACAACTCATCTTTTACAAATCTTAGATCTCCTATATGTACCAGATCAAGCTCTCCTAGTTACAATCGACGTAGAAACTCTCTACAGTTCGATACCACATGAACGTGGACTCGCGGCAATCAGACACATATTACAACAAAATCCACAGTTGGACCCTATTTATAATGAATTCATTGTTGCACTGCTCGAGCACATCCTTACTCATAACATCTTCACCTTTAATGGCTCCCACTACCTCCAGGTGCAGGGGGTTGCGATGGGGACCTGTTGTGCCCCATCGTATGCCAACCTGTACCTGGGGGAGTGGGAGAAAGCTTTCCTCTCTGATGGCCTTACCCAATATACCAGCCACATTGTGGGCTGGTATCGATATATAGATGATATTTTGATCATTTGGGATGGCCCTCAGGATGTGCTCGAACAGTGCTTATTAAGAATGAATAAAAATGACTTACTTTTTTGGACATTGAAATCTACAGAGAAGAACAAGGAAAATTGTCCACCAAATTGTTTAGAAAAAGCACTGCAGGAAACACTATACTGCATGCCGTGAGTTTCCATCCACAGCCCCTCATAGACTCTCTACCGTATTCACAATTTCTTCGAATCAAACGTAATTGTACTGATAATGATACATTCCTAAAAGAAGCGGCGAACTTACGAAATAGATTACTAGCACGAGGATATACACATAAATCCTTGAAAAAAATCTTTTAAAAGAGTAATGAGTAAACCCAGAGATACGCTCTTTCAGGCCCCTAGACGGAAAGATTATTAATTCACTTCGTATTATAACCACATATAATCTACAACACCGTCAAGTACAAAAAATAGTTGAGAAATATTGGCACCTACTGACCCATGATCCATCTCTTGGTCATCTGGTGCCAAGTAAACCCCAATTTACATTTAGGAGAGTGACATCCATTGGCGATAAGATAACAAACAGTGAGTTTAGAAATGAATCGACAAAGGTACACTGTAAATATAAAGGAACGTTCATGTGCGGCTCTTGCCGCTATTGTACATATATGTTCACACAAAAGAACCCTATCCTCCCTAATGGAAGGAAATTGTATCCGAAACATTTTGCTAACTGCAGAACCACTGGAGTGGTTTATCTACTCCAGTGCAACTGCGGTTGTTTTTATATAGGGAAAACAAAACAAGAATTCTGGAAAAGAGCATACAGACATATTCTGTCCATGCAAACTTCCGATCCTGACCTTCCCCTGGGTCGTCATGTTGCCCTAGTACATGGGGGGCCACTTTCCTAAGGTCAGGTTTCTGATCTTAGATCGGGTGCACCCGAGCCCCAGGGGGGGCGACTGGAACAAGATCTTGCTCCAGAAAGAGCTTAAATGGATTTATTTATTAAAAGCCAACTCGCCTCCAGGCCTTAATGAGGCTATATGTTTTAAACCATTCCTAGAAGGGTTTAACTCCGGTGGAATGGAAAAATAGAATATTATGTAAGATTCACCCTAACAGGGAATTTTTCACAATCTTACAGGAATGATATAGAAACAATTGACATGTATCGGGGTTTCGTTCCAGTTGTCCCCTCAGGTACTTAGGTCTCTTGTAATATGATTGCATGTGAGTACCATGCTATAATACGTATTTAATATTTACACTGTAAACTCTTGAGATGACTTAAGATGACTCTATGTAACATACCATCCTATCTAGTAACATCAATTGTCTATTATTGTTATGTAGAATTTGAATTAACAACTATACCTGTATCATTCACTATATATTGTTTAATATTGCTCTAATTAAGCATAGTCTGTTGCAATTACTAGAGAAATATGGAATGTATTTTCCTGCTATGTTTATTACCTTATGTTCCTTTAAAAACAAAATATTTGTAGTACCAGTTTTTTGCCCCCTTTTTGTAATGTTAGTTTATGAATATATGATGATTTCTATTTTTTTAAAAATATGTGTCTTGCTGTTATCTCTGTTGCCCCTTGTCTACTACATCGAAATATCTATACTTTATCTTATACTATAAGATACATATATCATTTTGGAAATGGTGACAAATATGTCCTCTCATGTCTGCCCTCTATTGTCCGGCTTTGGGTGCGTGTTGCTCCAGCGGTCACCCGGCACGGTAAGCCGCCCAGAATCTTGGTCTGGGCGGCGCTTTGGAAGGTTACCAGGGCGACTTGACATCACGCCCTCTCTCCTCCATATTGCCACTCCGGCGGACATGCGCAGTCTGCCGGTGAGGCATTCCGTGCCGGTGGGACGGATGTGCGTGACGCCGTCCCAACGTTGCTGCGCTCGCGCATGCGCAGTAGGGGCGGCGCCGCGCATTCCCGTCTCAGGGAGCAATTGGAAGGCTCTCCAGCTAATGAGTTCCACTTATCAGCTGAGCGCGATTATCGCGCCAGCTGATGGGAACTCACTCTATTTTAAAAACCAGCTTCATTCAGTCCCAGCCCAGACACCGTGTCTGTCGGATGCTAGGATCTGTGGCTGGCTAAAATTTAAAAACACTCAATTACAGGTACTTTTCTTTACTATTCTACTGCAATTAAATATTATATTTTGTATTTTCATTTTTTCTTCATCTACAACTATATATTCAAGCTTTGCTTTCTATGTCCTGTTTAACATTGGCTGCTTCCTGATTCATTTATGCATACCTTTTAGGTGCAATTTAGGTGCACATTGTGGAGATAATACTGATAATTATCTCCACAAGCTATGCAAGGCAATTTTTGCCTATATTGTTTCTGTTATAGAACATGTTATACATGGATATATTTTATTACTACATCTACATACTGTTTTTCCTTAATTATAATTATGTAATAACGCCTTTAAAACATTTAAAACATTTAAAAGATATATATGTAGGAATACCATAAGTAACACTACATTTTGTTTTCAGGTTAATATAAAAAAGACTTCAATGCAGCAATACTTTAGAAGTCCCTCCTCTTTATTAGCTTTTATGATTATTTCCTACACTTTCACTTCTAGAACACATTAATAATGGTCCATTTGTATTTTGTGCGTGTATACGTATGTGTGTGGATTACACATTCATGCATATATGTTTATACATGCCCTTCCCTTTTTTTTTTTTTCTCTTTCTCAATCAGCTCAATCAGCTACTTTGAATAAGAATTTATTTTTAAATAGATTTTTTACTTAAATCCTATCCATAGGTTTGCCTTTTTCCCTGTTTTTGCTCCAGTGTACCGCTGCGGCCAGCACGCATCCGAGACGGACAGGGTAGGTGTAAAGTTAACTGTATATATCCACAATTTGAGGGATTTAAATACATTGATGAACTATCCAGAGAACAGCATCTCATATTTAAAAATTATAACCATCTGTCATCATATTTTCAAATATTCCCGCTCTCCCTTTTTTACCATTGGTTCTAAAACAAGCAACGTCAACATCATAGGTAGGTGATCAATTGATCAACCTATACAGTCAGATATTGACATAAAAAGATGCATGGTAACTTACTTATTACGCTTTCTTAATTAATTTAGATGAAATTCTCTTCCCAATTAAGTCCCTGAAGAAGGACTGAATTTTTATATATCCCGAAACGCGTTGGGCTGGCAAAGAGTTTCCATCGCTTAAATACCACCGTGTAGTGGAATACAAGTAATGGGCCTAAAAAGCCCCGACTGTAGGAATATCATTGTCTAGTTGAATATAATCAGCATTGTTTTTGAATTATATGTATTATACATGTTTCCGTTGCTTGGAATGTCTTGTTTTTATAATCTTTAAATAAAAATATTGTTTTTACTCTGTATAGATTGTGATCTCAGATAAAATTCTTGTGCAAGTGCCGGAAAAATCCAGTTAGGGGAATTTTCTTTCTTTTTTAGTTACTAATTAACGTCAGGTGACACCTGTCTGCAGAGGGGAATACCTGCTCCATACTGCCAGGATCCATCCGCTGGTGGACGCCAGTACTGCGGCCCAAAGATGACATAACATTAACAGGGAAAAGCTCTCCTGACAGTTCCAAACTGCCAGGAGACACCTGCTGGTGGACCTCAGTACTGCATGCCAAATAACAGATATTACCAGCGGATGGAACATTTCCTGACAGTACCCCCCCCCTCAAAGGAGTGGCCTCCGGACGCTCCAACTGGTTGTAATTGTCCATAGTCTATGGCATCAAGCAGAATGACAGATGGGGGTACGTCAGGCTGGGCCACAGGCACTTCAGGCTGGGCATCAGGCACCTCAGGGCAGACAGCAGGCACATCAGGGCAGACAGCGGGCTCCGGGTCCTCGAGCTGGGCAGCAGGCACCAAGACATCAGACCAGGCAGCAGGTACTGGACCTTCAGACTGGGCAGCAGACACAGGTGCTGGCACATCAGGCAGAACAACAGGTGGTGGCACAACAGGCTGAACAACGGGTGCATCAGACTGGGCAGTAGTCACTGGAGCGTCAGACTGGAACATGGACACTGGGATGTCAGGCTGAGCAGTAGGCACTGGGACCTCAAACTGGACAGTGGGCACAGGCATTGGTACAACAGGCTGAGTAGCAGACGGTGGCACCTCAGGCTGGGCAGCAGACGGTGGCACCTCAGGCTGGGCAGCAGACGGTGGCACCTCAGGCTGGGCAGCAGACGGTGGCACCTCAGGCTGGGCAGCAGACGGTGGCACCTCAGGCTGGGCAGCAGACGGTGGCACCTCAGGCTGGGCAGCAGACGGTGGCACCTCAGGCTGGAAGGCAGGCACGGAGACGTCAGGCTGGAAGGCAGGCACGGAGACATCAGGCTGGAAGGCAGGTACGTCAGGCTGGAAGGCAGGTACGTCAGGCTGGAAGGCAGGCACCGAGACATCAGACTAGAAAGTCGAGACATCAAGCTGGAAGGCAGGCACCGGGACATCAGGCTGGAAGGCAGGCACTGGGATGTCAGACTGGGTTGGATTAGCTGGTGCGGAGGCAGGTTGGGTTACTGGCAGGATCGTCTTGGTTGGAAAAAACTTTCGTTTTTTTCTTTGGCTTAGCCACTGAAGCTCTGTAGGTGAGGGGTGCAGCAGACTGGAAAGGAGGATTGGGATATGGCAGAGAAGAGGTAACAGTAGCTGGAGAAAGTTCCTGTGGGTTTGTGGGCAGCTGAGAAGAGGCAGGTGGGTTGAATGCAGGATAGGTACAGGGAGCAGAGACTGGATATGAGTATTTGGTTGGCAGCAGCGTATTCTGAGCTGCAACTGCGGTTGACATGGGTGATGGGGAAACATACATTTGAGTAGGCTGGTGTTTGGTGGCAGAGGTGGTTTGTTTGGCTGGAGCTGCTTGCATCATGTCAGACCATGCTGAAAGTATAGGTTTACAAACTGTGCTTTTAAATCTCCCTTTCTAACAAAAGACTGAGCAGACACAATGCACTCAGTAATCACCTGTGGGAACAGGCTGAATAGTGCTCACAAAAATCAGCTGGATCATCTTCAAAAAGCCATACTAGGGATACAACCTGATTCATATCAAAAGGAGGAGTGAAATCATCACGGCCCTCTGGAATACAGGGCAGGGCCAGCTCAGCACATAGCTTGATCAAAGGCTGCACCTCCCCAAACAATATATAATCCTGATTGACCAGGGAGTGAGCCAAACGTATAGTGGCAAACAACTGGTCACTAGACCATCCTTTCAAAGCCTGGCGGCATAATCACCACTTTCAGATGCCAGCAGAGAAAAATAAATAACCTCATCGGCATTCATGTTTGCAACCAACTGAATCAAAATGGTTCCCCTGTGCAGCCACTTCCGGTCAGGGATGGCCCTGGTATTCTATCATAAACCAGATGTGACCAGAACTGTGTGACTGCGACAAAGTGAACCAGACATAAATAAGTGAAAGTAAGTTTATTAAGGAAAATGCATATGTGAACACAGCACCAATACAAAGTGAACAACCAAACAATCAGTGATATAAAACCAACCAGCATATGTAGCAAGAGGGAGTACCAGAATCGTAGTCAAGCCAGGCCGGGGTCATAAACAGGGAATCAGTAGCTGAGAAGGGAGATAAACAGGACAAGAGAGGATGGATGGATCTCAGGAGGGACGGGTCAGGTACAAGGCTCAGAGTCCAGGGTTCAGGTAACGGACAGGAAACAGGATCAACAGGTTCCAGGTTCCAGGAATCAGTGTAACAGGAATCAGATCAGGGCTCAAGGACAATACCAGGCAGCATAAGTGTGCAATTGCTGGGTATTTATACTGCAGCTCTGCTAATTAACGTCAGGTGACACCTGTCTGCAGAGGGGAATACCTGCTCCATACTGCCAGGATCCATCTACTGGTGGACGCCAGTACTGCGGCCCAAAGATGACATAACAATAACAGGGAAAAGCTCTCCTGACAGTTCCAAACTGCCAGGAGACACCTGCTGGTGGACCTTAGTACTGCATGCCAAATAACAGATATTACCAGCGGATGGAACATTTCCTGACACTGGTGTTGGTGCCCTTCTGTCTGAATGACCTACCTCTGAGAGCGCTATGCATCCTTGTGGCTATTTTTCCAAGAAATTGTCACCTGCAGAGTGCAATTATGAGATTGGTGACAGAGAGCTGTTGGCGATCATTTTAGCCCTGAAAGAATGGAGACATCTCCTCGAAGGTACCACTGTGCCGGTTCTCATTCTTACTGACCATAAGAATCTCACATTCTTGTCTGAGGCTAAACGCCTCTCTCCCAGAAGGGCGCGATGGGCTCTTTTCTTGTCAAGTTATAATTACATTGTCTCATTCTTACCCCATACTAAGAATTGAAGGGCTGACACCTTGTCACAATTTTCCTCCACTTCCAAGTTGGAGTCTGTTCCAGTTCCTGTGATTCCTCCTGATCATATTCTGGCTACGGTTCGCACCAGTCTCATTTCTCCTTTGGGTGACAAAATTCTTGCTGCTCAGGTCCATGCTCCTCCTGAGAAACCTTGTGACCGCTGCTTTGTCCCAGAGAGTCTCCGTACTGCCGTGCTCCAGACTTACCATTCTTGCAAGGCAGCTGGCCACCCTGGGAAGAATCAACTTGTTTGGGCCATTTCCCAACAATTTTGGTGGCCTAGTCTACGTGCTGATGTAACTGCCTTCATAGCTGCCTGTTCCGTGTGTGCTTAGAGTAAGACTTCAAGACACCCTCCAGTGGGCCTCCTACAACCCATACCCAATGGGGAGAGGCCTTGGACCCACCTGTCTATGGATTTCATTGTGGAGTTACCCAACTCCCAAGGCAACACTGTTATCCTTATGGTGGTTGACCGGTTCTCAAAGATGTGTCATTGTATTCCACTTAAGAAGTTGCCCACTTCTAAGGAACTGGCTTCCATTTTTGCTCTGGAGATCTTTCGCTTACATGGGCTACCCAAGCTGAATGTCTTGGACAGGGGTAGTCAGTTTGTGTCCTGGTTCTGGCAAGCCTTTTGTGCACAGTTGGGAATTCAGCTTGCTTTCTCCTCTGCATATCACCAGCAGTCAAATGGGGCCTCAGAACGAGCCAATCAGTCCTTGGAGCAATTCCTACATTGCTATATTTTTGACCATCATAACAACTGGTCAGACCTATTACCGTGGGCAGAGTTTGCTCAGAACAGTGCCTTAAATTCTGCTTCCGGATTGTCCCCGTTTATGGCGAATTATGGTTTTCAACCTTACATGTTGCCTGACTCGTTTGTTCCACAGAGTTTTGCTCAGCTGTCGGCTAATTACCAGCTCCCATCTCTCTCCACAGTTACTTAGCTGTTGATGATATCCTGTTTGTCAGTCCTGCCTACTTAAAGAGGAGTTCCACCCAGAGGGTCCGATAAAAAAAAAAAATAATTAAAAGTCAGCAGCTACAAATACTGCAGCTGCTGACTTTTAATTGGACACTTACCTGTCCCAGGGTCCAGCGATGTGGGGGATCGAAGCCCCGCTTGTCCCCCCCTCCGCTCGTCTGCGCCGGCATTTCAACTGTGGGCGCCGGGCTGTGGCTTCACAGCCTGGCACCCACTGCGCATGCGCGAGCGGTGCCGTGCGCCGTGATTGGCTTCTCAATCACCTGGGACCTGTAATTGGTCCCAGATGATTGACAGGAGGGAGGGAGCAGAGCCGAGCCCTTCCTGTGCCGAGGGGGAAGTGATGTCACTAGCCCAGGCAAAGGAAGAGGCAGACTATGAGGGACCACCTAGCAACAGACATTTAGAGGTAAGTAAAAAAAAAAAAAAAATATCCAAATGTTTTTTTGTTTTTGTTTTTTTAGAATTTTTCAGGTATTTTTGTTTTTTTGGGTGGAACCCAACTTTAAGCTGTCCAGTCCAGAGGAGCTCTGCCTTCGCCTTGGTCACATCACAAGAAACTATCTCCTGCATTCCTGTTTAAAGACTGGCTTTGCTGACATCCCTTCTGGCTCCAGATCCTGCTTGCTGTTCCACTACTTTGATCCCTGACTTCTGGCTTGGCTGACTATCCGTTCCGGTTACTGAACTTTGGCTATGGTTTGACTACGTTTGTTCTTTTATTATTAAAGTGTGATTTAACTGTACTTCTGTCTCGGTCTGATTTCATGGTTTCTGACAGGTAGACAGTTCAAGGTATTTAGTAAGAGGCATGGTGAGTTTTTTTGAAGTTGTAATTTTTACCCACATTTCTTTGCAAAATGCAGATTTTCTTTTCACAAAATTGTCATATTACCAGGTTATTTCTCTTACATGGCATATGCATACTTCCAATTACACCCCAAAACACATTCTGCTACTCCTCCTGAGTATGGCGATACCACTTATGGGACTTTTTTCACAGCCTGGCCACATACAGAGGCCCAACATGCTGGGAGCACCGTCAAGCGTTCAAGGGACATAAATTACACATATTATTTTTTGACTACCTATTACACTTTTGAAGGCCCTGCAGCACCAGGACAATGGAAAGGTCCAAAAAATGACCCAATTTTGGAAAGCAAACACCGCAACGTATAATCTATGAGGCATAATGAATCTTTTGAACATGTCACAAGTTTTTGGAAAATGTGGAAAGAACATAACGCTTTTTTTTTTTTTTTTTTTTTTTTTTTTTTTTTTTTTGTACACAAAGTTGTCAATTTATACGATTTTTCTAACACATAACATGTACATACCAAAAATGACACCCCAGAATATATTCTGCTACTCCCCCTGAGTATGGTGATACCACATGTGTGAGACTTTTACACAGCCTGGCCACATACAGAGGCCCAACGTGCAGGGAGAACTGTCAGGATGAGCACTGATGTGGCATGGATGAGCATGGATGTGGCATGAATGAGCATGGATGAGGCACAGATGGCCATGTATGGAGCATGGGTGAGGCATGGATGAAGCACAGATAGGCATGTATGAGGCATGGATGAGGCACCGATGAAGCACATATGTATGAGACATGGATAAGGCTGGGATGGGCATGGAGCATGGATGAAGCACTGACTGGCATGGATGATTATGGATGGGCATGTATTAGGCACGGATGGGCATGGATGGGCATGGAGGAGGCACAGATGGGCATGTATCAGGCACGGATGAGGCATGAACAGAGCACAGATCAGCACTCTGGGCCCTTCAGGTCCAGCACACAGTGCTGCTGCACCAGCTCCCTCCTCTCCTCACACACTGTACCAGAGAGAGCTGACCCGAAAATGCAGCGGTTTGTTGAAAAGTGATCGCTCTGTCATTGGAAGGAGTGAAGAATATTAATATCTAGTATTCTAATATTCTTGTATCTCAGGGGCGTTTCTGGATGTATAGCAAAGTCTTTGTGTTATATGTCAGTGTCCTCTCTCCTAGAGGGTGTGTAGAGGAGATATGTGTCTGACTTTATCCAAGGCTGCATTTCCAACTTACTTTTAGGAATTTGTTTCTTAGTAGAAATTGAAGAATCCTTCATTCATATGATGTTTCCAGAATGGTTGTTTATTGTTCAGAAAGATAAGCAAAGACTTACAATAATGGCATCTGGTAACATATGGTATGGTGATGGCTTCAGAAGGAGGAAGAGACATCTGATGCTACATTCTCCAAAGTGTAGGGTTCCTTCTCACCTCCCTTCCTAACTACCATACAACCCTCATCAATTCTTATACTGTTTCATATTGTTATGTCAGCATTTCCTAGAATAACACCCATTCTTATATGCTTCAGTCTAAAGATAAGTAGATTAACTCCACCCATTGTCCTGACATAATAACTCACAATAGAAGTACCTACACAGCAAAACAACTTCACTCTGCCCTCTGTCCCTGTGTGTTCTGTGACCTTCAGAAACCATCACCAATTACATATAACATTCATGTGTTTCATAGATTTTTCTGAATCTTTTATCACTTAAAATATTAATTAACTCAAAATCTTCTAACATGGAGCGATCACGTGGTAAAGGGCTGCTGTCATCGGCCCTTTACCCCGATCTGTGATGTGTCAGGTCCTCCGGACCCAGCGGTCACAGGGGAGCACCAGGGGGCACGCAGGAATCGCGAGTCTGGGAAGACATCAAAGTACGCCCTCCCAGAATTAGCCGACCACGCTGTAGCCATCATTAAGCTGTGGCCTGGTCGGCAAGTGGTTAAAGTGGATGTTCACCCAAAACCTAACTCTAAGGCTGGGTTCACACTGATGCAAATTGGATGCGGATTTCCCTGCATCCAATTCGCATGACAGGAGAATGTGACTGGCTCTCAATAGAGCCAGTTCACACACCTCCGGGGCAGCCACGGTCTGCATTAGAAAAGGGTCCTGTACATCTTTGGTTCAGTTTCAGGTGCGAATTCAGACAAAAATTTGTACCTGATTCCCACCTGAATCGGTGAACAGGGAGGCACCGGACCCCGTGCTATGAGCCGAGGCTGCATCAGTGTGAACCCGGCCTCAATCTACTCGCAGCCACATTCTAAAACAAATCTATCCCTGTTAGAAGAAATCGCTATACATACCTACAAACCAACAACAGTTGGGAAATGCATGGGTAGTGATGTCACCCATACATAGTTGCCAAAATTACCCAAAAATTTATAGGAACACATTTTTGTCTGTAGGCAGGGTTATAATTAGCAGTGCGCCATGGCACCCACCATCAGATGTGGATTGTCGCCATGATGCCTGCCACCAGATGCAACTTGTCACTTGCTACCAGATGTAGCTTGTCACCTGCCATATCACTTGCCACCAGATGCAGCTTGTCACCTGCCACCAAATGCACCAGATCAACTTGTCACCAAATCAGCATGTCACAGATCAGCTTGTCACCAGATCAGCATGTCACCAGATCAGCATGTCACCAGATCATCTTGTCACCAGATCAGCATGTCACCAGATGCAGCTTGTCACCAGATCAGCATGTTACCAGATGCAGCTTGTCACCAGATGCAGCTTGTCACCAGATGCAGCTTGTCACCAGATGTAGCTTGTCACCAGGGGCCAGCACTGGTGATTTGATCTCCGCCGGCATTTTACAGAAAAGACCAGCTCTTGTGGAGGCCGAGGGGAAGAAACAAGAGGCTGGGGCTGGGCCCGGGTGGCAATGTTTTTTTTGGGCATTTTTGCTATTGATACATAGGCACTCTATTCATTTAAATGGGGTGTCCTACTCACAACAAGAAGCTCCAGATTTTTTTTAGAGCGAAGCGTAGTGCATTTTTTATCATGCTTTTTGGTCTGTTTGCAGCGCGTTCTGAAATTCAAAGAGTGCATTTTCTGTGCAGTTTGCCATGTGCTTGGAAACGCACCGGTGTGAATGGAGCCTCGTTGTTCTTGTGTAAACAAACCAATTTCACTTTAAGGCCCCATTCACACTTAGCATAGTGGGAACGCACTTTTGTAGGCTTGTTTTTTCCCATGACACACATCGGGCAGCCTGTCGATTTCAATGGGTAGACACGTACACACACACTGCGCATGCGCGGAATGATCAATACAATTTGGAGCATTTTTTAAATCCTTGCAAGGAATGTCTCTGCTTTTATGCACGCCTCTCGTAATTTTTAAATAAAGCAAGGTTAAAGGTTACTCTGCACTATTGGAGTCTTTCTTCTCTCCTTGGAAATATATAATTTGATTATCGGAACCCCTTCGGATATCTGTGGTGTACTCATAAAGGGAGAATTCTATTAATGTGTACCTATTATCCTGGAAGCAAGTGGCTCGTGGCGACGTTTGGACATCTCTGAGAGGGATATCTTCTTCAATGGCCGCGGATCATTTGCTGGAGGAAGTATCTAAGAATTCCATCATTGATTCTACTAAGCCTATCTAAGAGGTGTTCTGGTAAGCCTTTAATCCCACTAAGGTGACGGGCAGCATATGCAGTGAATGTCCCATCTATACATCTGCAGTGAAGTCAACAAATCATATTACACAATATTTTATGGACAATACCGTTTATGAACACTTTTTTTGTGCTTTATGGTGGTCTCATCATTTTGGGCAATTTAGACCACCTATGTATCAGGTCACATGTTTGGTTTTTTTGAACATTTATCTTCATTGTTTGTACTTTCTGTAATAATACCACTATAGTTCTGGTGTTTGTAATGTCACATTTTACACTTATTTTTCCAGCGCTGCACTTTTGTTTCTATAAATACAACTAATACCCCGTATACACGATCAGAAAATCGCATGGAAAATATCGCTTTCGAATCGATCGTACGATAATCGGATCGTTAGTACAGAGCTTTTGAGAGCCGATCATGACAGTTCGTCCAATATTATTCTATTCGATCTGAGATTAGCATGCAAAAAAAAACCGGATGATCATTTGTCTGATAATCTCATTGTGTGTACGGGTCATAAGGCTTCATGTACACGGGACGTTTTTACAACCTCTCCCGAGCCATTAAACTTGACAGATAATAACCCACGTTTAAAATGTCAGTTTTGCCGCATTTACATGCCGCGTTTTGCCGCGGTTGCGTTTAGAAGTGTTTAAAAAAAAATAAACAAACATTTTTTTTTTCAAATAGCCAAAAATGAAAAATGCCTGTAAACAAAACGCGGCTAAATGCGAGTTACTGCGTTAAGCCGCGTTTAGAAGCGTTTGGCGCTTGAAATGCCTCTACACTCCGCTTCTGAACCCATTTTTTGCGTTCCAAAAGAAGCCTCTAAACGCAACTGCCTAGAAACGTCTGTAAACGACCCTGTGTACATGTACTTATAAGATAACAGAGAGTTCAGGGGCACTTGAAAAAAATGCCCCTAAATGTCCGTTTACCAGCAGCAGTGTACATGAGGCCTAAGACTAAAAATAAATAGAAATTTGCTGCCAAAATTAACACTGCCACCAATATACAGCAACAATAGATCTGCCAGCAGCCTGCATCAGACTCCTCCCTCAACAGTAGATCCCTCCTAGCAACAATTGATCCCCCAGCAACTATATATCTCCCACCAGCAACAATAGACCCTTCTGTAACAATAGATTCCCCATTAACAAAAGACCCCCCCAGCAACAATAGATCCACCAGTAGCCAGCATCAATAGACATCAATGGAGGTGCCAGAACTGCATTCCCGCTGAAAAAAAGCCCTAGTCTTCCTGTACGTAGACGCCCATCCCTGTCCCAGTGTCTGCAGTACACACAGAGTGAGGTGAAATCACCCCAATGGGGTCATTAAAAAGCAGTAAATACCTCCAAGAAGTTCTGATCCCTCCGTACCCAAAACCAAATGAAAAGGCTTTAAACCTTCGTTCACACTAAACACGGCTTTGAAACCCTGCGACTTCATCTGAACTCGCACAATTTCAAAGCCACATTTCAGTCCGACTTCGGAGGCGACTTGAAAGGCATCTGTGCATGTTCATGCGCAGATGTCTATTGAAGTCACCTCCAAAGTCGCAAAACGTAGTGCAGGAACTACTTTTGGAAATCGGTGCAGTGCCGCAAAGTCGGCATCACACCGATTGGCACGCTCCTATTGCCGGCAATAGGCTGCGATTTGACCTGTCAAATCTCATGTCAAATCGCGCCGATGTGGACGGGGAGTTAAACTCAATCCCCAATAACCCCCCACAGCTCTCACTGATAAATTCAACCACACATCAGTCTGAGTAAAATCAAAACAGTTTTTACACGATCAACACACAAAATGGTTCCCTCGGTTATATTCATATGAAGGACTTCATTCAAATCAAGATTAACAAATACCTAAACTGGACTAGAGACGATCATACATAGAATGATCAGAGACTTTTTTTATATAAACAATCTGACTCAAGAAATCCTAATAGGTAGAATCACCATAAACTCATATTTGTGTTCTGCCTCCTAACTTTCTGTGTTGAGGAAGGACAGCTTTAGACTAGACTCACACCCGTGTGTCTGTATTTTCATCTGTATCCATAGTCTATGGGGCCACAAATGTCACACCAAAAGAAGTGCCTACTTTTTTTTCCAAGTTGCATAGAAGTCCATTGCATAGTCCTATAAACCACAATGTGATTAGTTGTGCATTGTCACACAATTGATTAGAGACTTTACAAAATCTATATAGGTAAAAGCCACACTTCAGTCATGCACCCATTTACATGGGCCACAAAGTATTAATACTCAAAAATAAAATGATTGATTAAATCAGGGGTATCATCCAAACATTTCAAACAAAGAGCCAGTTTACTGTCCTTTAGACTTTAGGGGGGCCGGATTGTGGCCAGTGGAGGTAGAAAATGTCCCGGACCCAGCATCAGTGGGAATAAACATTGCCTCAGTGTAGGAGGAGGAGTAGTGCCCCATCATTGGTATTGGGGGGAGGAATAGTACCCCATTGTTGGTGTCAGTGGAAGGAATAGTGTATCGTTGTTGGTGTCAGTGGGAGGAATAGTGCCCCACCCATCATTGGAGCACAGGTGTGTCAGGAGGAAGGTGTCTCTGAAGCTGCTGCAGGTGATCTGTGTGAGAGGAGAGTGGTGGTGAAATCTCTCCCAGCTCTCCTGGCCCCTTTCTGGGGAAGCCATGGAGGCCAGCAGGGCCTCCCCTGCTTGAAGCTCGCAGCCATCTCCTGGGCTGTCGGGTGACATGCCTGCCCCTGACCATGCCATGGCTGGTGATCTCTCTGCCCCTGGTGAGGATGAAGCCTCAGAGGCCATCCGGGAGTGAGTGGTGGCCGGGATAAAGGTCCTAAATAGGGAGAGAGACAAGCTGGTCAAGCACAGAGTGGAGCTGAAATGTTTGCGGAAGCAGTGTGAGGGCTTACACAGCCAGAAACGTGGATCCATAGATTCAGAGATCCAATTATCTAAAGTCTGGGTGGAACACCAGGAGACCATTGTGTCCATGATGGAAGGCAGAGATTGGCCTTTTAAGGAAAAGTTTTGCAATGACAGAAGGTTTGCAAGGATGACAAAGATGGAGGTGGAGGAGGAGACCCCCTGTTCTAACCCCCTGCCCCCTCAAGGAGAGGTAAGCAGCCCCCTCAGGGAGAGGTAAGCAGGAGACAGCTGGTATTGCAGCAGAAACTGTGACTATTGCTGATGGGAATTTGAATGTGTGTGTGACTGCTAAAAATCAGTACAAGTGTGATGGACAATGGTCCCAGTACAAGTGTGATGAACAGTCCTGCTAACTCAATTTAACCAGTTATTATTATTATTATTAATAATAATAATAATAATAATAATTAATAATGTACAGACTAATGTGACATCAGTGTGGGGCCTTGGCCCTGATAAACCTACGTTTGCTCAGGTGGTACGCTGTGCTCCTGGTAACTACACTTCCAAGCGGGTTTTCTCCCTGCAGCCTACCACTTTGAGCACCCCAGGATCTGGTCTTGGGTCTCTGGCTTCTGCTGGGGTTTCGAGAAGAAATGTAGTAATTCTTAAATGGGATGGTGGTGCAATCACTCCAGCACGGCGTGCAGTGGTAGACATGATTTTGAAGATGGGTTTTGGGGCAAAGGACCTGTATGCCTAATACATGTAGCTGGGAGCTGGGAATATACCATTAGTTTCACCAGGTCAGAGGGTCTTGACCTGTTCTGGGAGCGATATGAGGCTCAGTGCAGGTCAAGACCCGAATGGGAAGGTCTTGCCCCAGTTGCAGTTTCACAAAGGTCAACAGTGAAAAAAAATCACAATTATTCTCACTAATGAGAGTGTTCCTGCTCGAGATTTAGAGGTCTGGTTAAAGAATGATGGTGAGGATTTGACTAAGCCCAATAAAATACTTGATGAACATAACATCTGGACTGGGGGTTAGTCAGTAACGGTCAGGTTGGCCAGGGATTGGAATGTTGTCCGTCACCTGCCTTCCTCAGCTTTAATAGGGAGGGATGGGATGACTATTTTCTACCCTGGTCAGTCGATGCTGTGTCACCGCTGTGGAGAAAAGGGACATTTGAGCTCCTCCTGTTCAGCCTTGATATGTTCAGTGTGTCGGGGTCAGGGTCATATGGCTAAGGACTGCACCCAGATGATCAGGTGCAACCTGTGCCTGCACCTTGGTCACCCCTATAGCAGATGTCCTGAAGCCTGGCACAACATGGAGAAGGAGGTAATAGATGACCTGTCAAGGCTGGACAGGTTGGAGGCCCCTGGTGTACCATCCTCCTCTGCGATGACCGACTCCCCTGGTCCTGTTCAGGATCCCTCTCCAGTTCCTGTGGCCACCCCTCCTGTGCCTGTAAGTATTCCTTCTGTATCTGTCTCTGTGTCCTCCAGCCTACTGTACCCTCTCCTCTTGTGTCAGAACCTTCCAAGTCTGTGCCCCCCGAGTCAGTTACCCCCCAGGAGTCTAACCCTCCTAAATCTGACTTAAAGAAAGCCCCCCCACCAGGAGAGCTAGAGAGTATCAAAAGGGGTGCTGCTTCTTCCTCTGTAAAGAAGTCAAAGAAAAAAGCAAGGGATGAGGGCATCTCTGAAGCTGACCTGCAGTACCTGGAGGAGACGGAAGGTTGGAAGGCTGAAGAAGCAGGCGGTGGGGACGGATCAGGGTCAGGAAGCTCAAGTGCCTGTCTCCAACCGTCATAGGTCCTCTAAGTGGGATATTTCCTCTTCTGGGGCTTCTTCAGAGCAAAGTTCAGATTCTGAAATGGATTTTGAGCAGCCTCAAGAAAGAGAGAGAGGCTTCTGGTGATGAGCAGCAGAGGGGAGCTAAGAAGAAATCCACCCAATAACCCAAATGGCGGTTCCCCCTCCGTTAAAAGTGGTGACAATAAATGTCGCCAGCATTAAGTCAGTAAGAGCTCGTTCTATGGCCTTCTTTTTGTTCAGCCAATTAGATGCTGAAATGTTATTTTTGCAAGAGACTAGGTTCACCTCCTTGGCAGATATTCATATGGCCAAGAGAGAGTTAGGTATGGTCCATCTTACTGGTTTCTTGCGGCCGAGCCTTACAGCAGTGTAGCGATGATGTTTAAAACTGGCATGGTAACTGTCCGGCGGGTTATTGAGGTGGAGATTGGGAGATGTATGGCCTTAGACGTCCTTGTGGGAGGGCAGTACCTGCGCCTAATTAATGTTTATGGGCCGCACACAAAGTGGGACAGGAAATGCCTTTTTACAAGGATCAAGCCATTTCTTTTTACATCCCGGTAAGTGGTCTTTGGAGGTGACTTTAATACAGTAACTAGGCCCAAGGACAGGAAGGACTTCAAGGACAGGCTGGGATATGATAGCGTTTTTTTAAATAGTATGGTTAGGGATGCTGGTCTTGTGGATGTGAACATTAAGCACCTCCCGGATGACACTGGGTTCACCTTTCATCGAGGTAGTAGTCAGAGTAGGATAGATAGGTTTTTTTTTTTAAGGAGACCTCTGCTTTCTTGCCCCCAGTGGTGCAGGCAGTAGAGTTCTCTGATCACTGTATGCTATCTGTGGTCCTGAATGCTTCAGATGCCCCTCAGAGGGGCAAGGGCATCTGGAGATTGAATTCGACTCTTCCCAAGGAAGAACATGTTAGACAATCCTTTGAGGAATTCTTTCAGGCACAGGTGACCATTCTGGACTTTTGTAGCAGCAAGGCTGAGTGGTGGGAGCTGACCAAAAAGAGGATCGCTGGATTCTTCAGGGGCCTAGCCAATAGAAAATAGTTTAATAAATACATGACCTACCAACATTTACGGAGGAAGCTGGATATTCTTGTCTCAAGAGGAGGAGATCCTGGGGCAATCTCCAAAGTGAAACTCCTTCTCAGGAAGTGTCAATATGACCGGCATGCCTCTTTGGTTCTGAAAAGGGACTATGGGAAGTACCACTCGCCTGACCCTTACCAGAACTGCAAACAAGGTGTAGCTGTTAAAACGGTTGTTGGCCTTAAGGGTAGTACAGGTTCCTTGACAAAGTCCAGGTCAGGGATCCTGGAGGTCATAAGGTCCTTTTATGCTGACCTTCTTGGGAGGAAAGATCTTGACCATGACAGGATGGAAAGCTTTTTGGACTCTACTCCAGGTCTAAATGATGGAGATGTCCCATTGATGAATTTGACAGAGGAGATCACAGTTGAAGAGGTGATGAGGGCAATTGAACAGCTTGCCATCAAAAAGTCATCTGGACTGGATGGCTTGAGGGCTGAGTTTGGTAGAAGTTTTTAACAGTTGCCTTGCTGAGGGGGTGCTTTCCCCTTCCATGAGGCACTCGGCTGTGATTCTTCTTTCAAAAGGTAAAGATCCTTCGATAATTGAGAATTGGCGCCCCATCAGCCTTCTCAATGTTGATAGAAAGGTGCTGGCAAAGATATTTTTCTGGCGCCTATCGTCAGTAGCAGAGTCTTTGCTTTCTCGCCATCAGCACTGTTCGTTCCAGGGTAGGAGCAGGGCTGCAGGCTGGGGAAAGTATTTGCTGACATTAGATCAGGCAAAGGCTTTTTATATTATTAACCATGAGTACCTGTGGTTGCTCCTTAGTAAGTACAGTCTGCCGGGAGGTTTTGTCGATTGGTTGAAAGTCTTGTAAAAGGGGGCAGAAAGCTTTCCTCTTGTTAATGGTTGGGTTGGGCAGTCCTTTGAGGTTGGCTCTTGAGTGCATCAGGGTTGTCCCCTGAGTCCCCTGCTCTATGTGTTTGCAATCGACCCCCTCATCAGGAAGCTAGAGAGCGGCATGTTGTGTGGGGCTCCCGGGTGAGCCACCATTGAGGGTTGTTGCCTATGCGGATGATGTGTCAGTGATTGTCACTGGAACCGATGAGGTGGTATCTCTGACATTACGTTACTCTGAAGCATCAGGCTCCAAGATCAATCAGGAAAAGAGTGAAGATTTCTGGATGGGAAAGGAAGGTGAGGGGTTTGATCTCCTGGACACCTTTCCAGTGCCCCAGGAAAAAATTAAGATACTAGGCATTGAATTTGGACCCGGCGATTATGGCCTAAAAAACTGGGAAGGCAGATTGGAAATTGCCAATACTAAGGCAGTCAGCTGGAAGAGATGGAAGTTATCTCTGAGGGAAAGGGTTGATCTGATTAAGACTTACCTGATTCCGATCTTCTTGTATGTCAGCTTTGTCTGCATCTTGCCAGTGTCTCTCCATGCTAGGGTCAGTAGTGTGTTCTTCCAGATGCTGTGGGGGAACAGACTGAACCCCCATCAAGAGGAATGTCACCTATCTATCCAGGAGGGAGGGTGGCTTAGGTATGGTCAACCCAGTTCTTTTCGCTGCTTTTTCTCAAGTTTAACATTGGTAATATGCTTGCAGTGGAACCTCCTGGATGGGTAGGCATATTTAGATCTTGGTTTAGGCCTTTTCTACAACTTTGGGAAGAAGGTGGCGAAGGAAAGAAACTCAGGGGTCATCGTGGTCAGCTACCAGCCTATGTCACATAGTTACATAGTTACATAGTAGGTGAGGCTGAAAAAAGACACAAGTCCATCAAGTCCAACCTATGTGTGTGATTATGTGTCAGTATTACATTGTATATCCCTGTATGTTGCGGTCATTCAGGTGCTTATCTAATAGTTTCTTGAAGCTATCAATGCTCCCCGCTGAGACCACCGCCTGTGGAAGGGAATTCCACATCCTTGCCGCTCTTACAGTAAAGAACCCTCTACGTAGTTTAAGGTTAAACCTCTTTTCTTCTAATTTTAATGAGTGGCCACGAGTCTTGTTAAACTCTCTTCTGCGAAAAAGTTTTAACCCTATTGTGGGGTCACCAGTCCGGTATTTGTAAATTGAAATCATATCCCCTCTCAAGCGTCTCTTCTCCAGAGAGAATAAGTTCAGTGCTTGCAACCTTTCCTCATAACTAAGATCCTCCAGACCCTTTATTAGCTTTGTTGCCCTTCTTTGTACTCGCTCCATTTCCAGTACATCCTTCCTGAGGACTGGTGCCCAGAACTGGACCGCATACTCTAGGTGCGGCCGGACCAGAGTCTTGTAGAGCGGGAGAATTATCGTTCTATCTCTGGAGTTGATCCCCCTTTTAATGCATGCCAATATTCTGTTTGCTTTGTTAGCAGCAGCTTGGCATTGCATGCCATTGCTGAGCCGATCATCTACTAGGACCCCCAGGTCCTTTTCCATCCTAGATTCCCCCAGAGGTTCTCCCCCCAGTGTATAGATTGCATTCATATTTTTGCCACCCAAATGCATTATTTTACATTTTTCTACATTGAACCTCATTTGCCATGTAGTCGCCCACCCCATTAATTTGTTCAGGTCTTTTTGCAAGGTTTCCACGTCCTGCGGAGAAGTTATTGCCCTGCTTAGTTTAGTATCGTCTGCAAATGCAGAGTTTGAACTGTTTATCCCATCCTCTAGATCGTTTATGAACAAATTAAATAGGATTGGTCCCAGCACAGAACCCTGGGGAACCCCACTACCCACCCCTGACCATTCCGAGTACTCCCCATTTATCACCACCCTCTGAACTCGCCCTTGTAGCCAGTTTTCAATCCATGTACTCACCCTATGGTCCATGCCAATGGACCTTATCTTGTACAGTAAACGTTTATGGGGAACTGTGTCAAATGCTTTTGCAAAATCCAGATACACCACGTCTACGGGCCTTCCTTTATCTAGATGGCAACTCACCTCCTCATAGAAGGTTAATAGATTGGTTTGGCAAGAACGATTCTTCATGAATCCATGCTGATTACTGCTAATGATACCGTTCTTATTACTAAAATCTTGTATATAGTCCCTTATCATCCCCTCCAAGAGTTTACATAATATTGATGTGAGGCTAACTGGTCTGTAATTCCCAGGGATGTATTTTGGGCCCTTTTTAAAAATTGGTGCTACATTGGCTTTTCTCCAATCAGCTGGTACCATTCCAGTCAGTAGACTATCTGTAAAAATTAGGAACAACGGTCTGGCAATCACTTGACTGAGTTCCCTAAGTACCCTTGGATGCAAGCCATCTGGTCCCGGTGATTTATTAATGTTAAGTTTCTCAAGTCTAATTTTAATTCCGTCCTCTGTTAACCATGGAGGTGCTTCCTGTGTTGTGTCATGAGGATAAACACTGCAGTTTTGGTTACTGAAGCCCCCTGATTCACTCGTGAAGACTGAGGAGAAGAATAAATTCAATACCTTTGCCATCTCCCCATCCTTTGTAACCAGATGTCCTTCCTTATTCTTTATGGGGCCAATATGGTCTGTCCTCCCTTTTTTACTGTTTACATACTTAAAGAATTTCTTGGGATTTTTTTTACTCTCCTCTGCTATGTGTCTTTCATGTTCTATCTTAGCCGTCCTAATTGCACCCTTACATTTCCTGTTGCATTCTTTATAAAGTCTGAATGCTGAGGATGATCCCTCAACCTTGTATTTTTTGAAGGCCTTCTGCTTTGCTTTTATATGCATTTTTACATTGGAGTTAAGCCATCCAGGACTTTTGTTCGCTCTTTTAAATTTATTACCCAATGGGATACATTGGCTAATGCCCTTATTTAATATGCTCTTAAAGCAAACCCATCTCTCCTCCGTATTCTTTGTTCCTAATATTTTATCCCAGTTTATGCCTTTTAGCAAGGTTTGTAGTTTAGGGAAGTTGGCTCTTTTGAAATTCAGTGTCTTTGTATTCCCTTTATGTTTCCTATTTGTGTGATTTATACTGAAACTAATTGACCTGTGATCGCTGTTACCTAAATTGCCCCGTATTTCCACATCCGTGATCAGGTCTGTATTGTTGGTAATCAGTAGATCCAGTAATGTTTTATTTCTAGTTGGTGCGTCTACCATCTGACCCATAAAATTGTCCTGCAAGACATTAAGGAATTGGCGAGCCTTAAATGAATGCGCGGTTCCCTCCACCCAGTCTATGTCTGGATAATTAAAATCCCCCATTATGATAACACTTCCCATCCTTGCTGCTAATCCAATTTGTGATAGGAGATCCGTCTCCACTTCCTCCCTCAGGTTAGGGGGCCTATAGCATACTCCCAGTATTATTTTCCCCTTAGCTTCATCCCTTTGGAGCTCTACCCATAAGGATTCCACCTCCTCTCTAGCTCCCTCAGTGATGTCATCTCTCACATTCACTTGTACATTATTCTTGATATATAGGCATACCCCTCCCCCTTTTTTACCCTCCCTATCCTTGCGGTAAAGGGTATACCCTTGAATGTTTGCCAGCCAATCATGAGAGCTGTTGAACCAGGTCTCTGAAATTCCCACAAAATCCAAATCCTCCTCGTACAACAGTATCTCTAGTTCACCCATCTTGTCTGCCATGCTCCTGGCATTGGTGAACATGCCACATAGTTTAGACCGGTCGCATATTGTCCTCGTATTGGGTGTTTCGAGATTGCAACTAGGACTTGCTACTATACTCACCTTGTGTTTTTGTGCTTTGATTAACCTACCACTAATGCCCCCAATACTACCCTCTGGAATATCTTCCGCGCTGGCTATCTCTGCCTCTGGACCCTCCCCCCCCATCGCCTAGTGTCGCTCTGTGCCTGAAGTTACTATGGCAGTGACGATTGTCAGCTGAAGATCTCAGATCGGTTCCGAGAAAAGTCCTTATAAGTCGAGTCTTGAGCAAAGTCTTTCATGACCCACTGGCCTTAAGGGATTGCCCAGACCCAGTTTTGAGGGCAGGGTTAAGACTGGGTTGTGCTTCCATGGGAGGCTCTATGTTCGGGGCAATTTGAAATTCCGCAGTGAGATGGATCGTAGCTGTCCTCGGGGATGAGTGTACAGGTGAGGAGGAGACTATGGACCATTTTGAGAAGGAGACTACGGACCATTTTCTGCTTCATTGCCCTTTTAACATAGGTGTACAAACAGGTGTGGCGGGCCCTCTGTGTTCCTTTCCTCTCCAGGCTGGGTTATGCTGAGTGGGTGTACGGAGCATTCAATACTGGTGGAGTTTTTTGTTTGGATACACTTTTTTTAGTTAGCCTAGTAGTCCGTTATTTCACCTGGAACGCACGGTGTCAAGTCTGCACTTCGCATAAAATCCTTCCTGTTGAGGTGGTGGTGTATGACATTTTGCATGAGGTGGGGAAGATTTGAGAGCTTGAGAGAGACGAGAGAGTCGGGGGGGTTGGTTGAAGGTGTGGAGGGGTTTCAAGCCTCCCTGACTGCCAGGAGTCTCTTTCCCGGGTGTGGCTGTCTGTCTCTTATCACCCTAGATTATTATTTTTTTGATTAATTTTTGATAAATGGCTGCGTACATAGGTGATGGGCTGTGCCTCTTAGGCCCTCTCTGCTGCTTTATGTAAATAGTTTTCTAAAAATGTGTTGGTAGTGGATTATGTATATATTGTATATATTCTGAACATGGGTGTGTGTTCCTTTGATTTCTGTTGAAGTTTTGTACTATGGTTTTGTTTTTTACTTTTGTATAAAATTGGTTGCTTGATTATTTTCAATAAATGATCAATAGTTGAATATCAAACTAACCTCCGCGCTTAGGATAAGGATGAGGTATGCAGCCTCCCCTAATAAGCCCCCTAAAGGGTTAATTTAGATAATACAACATCGATGACGAAACGCGTAAGGCGGGGCTACGCATGCACCTACGTCATTTCGGTACGCAAACAGGAGGCCTGGAACGCAGCTGGAGTGCACGCTGCGAGACGGCTCTTCCTGCTTTGCTTTTTCTTTACTATCATACTGTAATGTGCTTTTGCTTTTGATTTTAAAGTTTTTTAATAAAGCCTTTTATAAAAAATACTACACTATGGGGCTATTTCATATCTTTTCCAACGAGCGTTCCATCTATGGACAACATGTGGATATCCTCTGAAGTGACAATGGAAGCTGAAGTGAGTGGAGGACTGCGGTCTGGAGCCCACCTGTGATAGCACACCCAGGGAGACCAGCCAGTATTCATACATGCCCACTACCCCTGTAGGGGTAGTGAGTGGGGACCTATAGGGGGAGCACCAAAGTCACCAGACCACTCTTAAGCACATAAGTCACTAGACTGCTTTGCATCCTTTGTTATTGGATCGTTTTCACATATTTTTTTCACTTGGATCATTTTTATATACATTTTTTTCGTTCACCAATTTTGTTTTGTTTTTGGACTTGATATTGTCTTTAATGCACAGGGACTGCTGTTTTTTGATGCATTTGATTTACCGTATTTATCGGCATATAACACACACTTTTTTCCCCTGAAAATCAGGGGAAAATCGTGAGTGCGTGTTATAGGCCGATCCCCGCCGATTTCTGTGTCATCGGAGCGATCGCGGCAATTGCCGCGGTCGCCGCCGACATACACAGCCATGGGTAGATTCAAAAATGGCGCCGAGACTGCAGGGAGCCGAGATACACACTCGAGTGTTCTCGGCTTTTTTCGGCGCCGCTCACAGTCACGCCCAGTCCCGCCCTATGATGGACATAACACAGGTCCAGGGGCGGGACTGGGTGTGACGGCGGCGCCGAAAAAAGCCGAGAACACTCGAGTATGTGTATCTCGGCTCCCTGCAGTCTCGGCGCCATTTTTTGAATCTACACCGAGTGCACAAAGCTGCACTGACATGGCTGGCCTGGGGCAAGGCTGCACTGGGGCAAGGCTGCACTGGGGCAAGGCTGCACTGGGGCAAGGCTGCACTGACAAGGCTGCACTGACAAGGCTGCACTGGGGCAAAGCTGCACTGACAAGGCTACACTGACAAGGCTGCACTGACAAGGCTGCACTAACAAGGTTGCACTGGGGCAAGGCTGCACTGACACTGAAAAGGCTGCAGATTGACAGATAAGACTGCATTGATGGGCATTTTAATGTAAGTTTTTTTTTCCTTAAACTTCCCTCCTAAAAGTTTTTTTTCCTTAAAATTCTCTCCAAACTTGGGGTGCGTGTTAAACGCCGGTGCGTGTTATACGCCGATAAATATGGTATATTATTTTTTATTTTACTGGACTTGGTGGTTAATCTTCTATGATGTACACACAGTATCCATCTATGTTTGATGATTAGGTTTTTTTTTAACAGAAGATTTTTTATTAAACAAATCAGCATTACAAAACAAAAGAAATTTAGTACAATCATTGTGGTGGTAATAATGATATTAAGATCTATCTTCAGGCGATAGCCACTATTTATCAGCTGTTCCAGATGTGTACATGTCAGAAATTTCACTTAACAATACTCCTACGGCATAACATTCTTATAAACCCTTAGACAATATAAAGTAGGTAACCGATATTCAATCAAGCCTGAAGTGGGTCGGCGGAAAAAAAAGGGGGGGAGGAGAGGGGAGGGGGAAGGGATGGGAAGGAGGGGGATGAAGGGGGATGGGCATAAGTAGAATAGACCTGGAATGTAGGATGTCCTCTACTGTATTTCACGTCCTAGTTATGGGGTACGGGGTTCAGGGTCTCCAGAGGCGTCCACCCAGGAGGACCAAATTTTATCGAACTTCCCCGGGCATTGTCTACTTTCATACGTCAGTCTATATAGGGGGAGTACCATATTCACCGACCTTCTCCACAAGGCGAGGGTAGGAGGCTCTGCCAATTTCCATCTCAGTAAAATTTCTCGCCTAGCCTAGTACAATGTGAAGGTTAGACACAGTTTACTATACCTATCACCCTCAACATCCTCCAGATGACTAAGCAACAGTATTTGGGGATCCACCGGTAAGTTTGCGCCCGTGACTTCACTCAGTGTGGAGGCAACTGCCGACCAAAAGGGTCGGATTTTGGGACAAGACCAGACCATGTGCCAGAACGTGCCCACCTCCTGCCTGCATCTCTGACAGTTGGGATCTCTGTCATGGTAAATGCGCGCCAGTCTGTGCGGGGTGAAATACGCTCTGTGTAGGAACTTAAATTGTATGAACCTGTCTTTTGCAGCGATCATGGAGGAATGTAGGAAATTAGACACTCCTTCAATTCCTCCTCATCCAAAGAGGGAATATCAACCCTCCACTTTTCCCAGATTTTAGTTAATTTGGCATCATACTCCACTGTGAGATATAGATATAGAGTTGAGAGAGGCTTCTCCATCACACTGGAAGTCAGGAGCCGTTCAATGGAATCTGGTTCCAGAATGAGGGGGGCTGAGAACTGAGCTTCAAAGGCATGTTTCAACTGCCAGTATCTGAATTGGAAGGAGGGCGGGATAACGAAGGATTGCCTCAGGGCTTGGAAAGTCATAAGCCTACCATCCTTAACCACATGTTTTAATGTGAGGATTCCCTTCTTAGCCCAGAGAGAGGGTTTTTTGATGATTAGTTTACATAGATGCATATACAATTTCTTTCACGTGATTACTAATTAAGGTGACACACTGTTTCATCAATTTCACTATAACTATATATCTATCTTTATGGGTATTTTCAGTCAAACAATGTTGTTGTGACAAGTATATAGTATAATACACTCTTTAAGGTTTAAAGGGGGCATTCATTTTTAAGTGGATGACACTACAATTTATTTTATTTGTCTATATCCTTATTCACACAGCGTTAGGGTTTTTTTCTGGTATTCTTTGTGTAGGGTGCCTTAACTTCACATTACCCCCCGTATGAGGGAGCACCACTTACCCCACCTTTTGTATTATCCAAAAGATCAATAGTGCCTCGTTGTTGGTGTCAGTGGAAGGAATAGTGCCTTGTTGTTGGTGTCAGTGGAAGGAATGGTGCCTTGTTGTTGGTGTCAGTGGAAGGAATAGTACCTCGTTGTTGGTGTCAGTGGAAGGAATAGTACCTCATTGTTGGTGTCAGTGGAAGGAATAGTACCTCATTGTTGGTGTCAGTGGGAGGCCTCATATCATTAGCAGGAATAGTGCCCCCAGGGCCGGATAAAATCTAGCGAATGTCTGCAGTTTGGAGAGCACTGGGTTAAACCAACAAGTCCTATTTTTCATCACTACTTTCCATTTTTATACTATTTTTAAGAAAATTGGACATTTAAAGGTTGTATGGAATGTTTAGTGCACTATTACATATTTGATTGGTAAATCGTACATTTTATTAGAGGTGTGTACATCAGACCACATAGAGGGACACATTGAGGAGGAAAGGAGGACCGAGGAGATAAAGCTGGCCAGAGACAAATGGAAATTCATCTGGTTTATCAGTGACCACTCACATTTCGTTCAGTGTGTGGCCGTCCCAGTTCAACAGAATGTGATCGTTTGATCGACTTCTGTCAAACAAACAAGTTGAAAAACGTTTGTTGATCAGTCTACTGTCAGTGGGGAGTCTCGCTGTCAGAATACGATGTCCTGTGTGGATGGAGGAATCTGTCAGTTGTTTCTTATTTTGTCCAGACCGCTGGCTGAGAAAAAAAAAAGACACCCATCTATGGCAGCTTTAGTCCCATATGAAGGACCGCTGGTCCTTCATATGGGACTAAAGCTGCCATAGATGGGTGTCTTTTTTTTTTTTCTCAGCCAGCGGTCTGGATACTATTTGTATAGTGTTTGTATAGTAGTGTGTGCAGTACAGATAGATAGATAGATAGATATTATAACTCATACACAGCATAACACAGACCCTCCACAGCCCCCCATATACCGGCACTGGACTCACCAGAATGGACTCCTATGACAGCCAGACAAAGGACAAGGAGCCTCATTTTCTTCTTTGTACGGAACCCGAACTGTCCTATTACCTCACCAACTTCTACTGATACTCGGTGCAGGAGGAGGTGGAGACTCTGTACACAGGACACTGCTGATTGGGTGATAATTATCTCCCATCCAATAGAAAACACATACACAGATGATCACCAGTGTGAAAAGGCAGTGTGAAAAGGTTGGCTAGTTGAGGAATATAATGTGAGAAAGTGAAAGTAAAATGCTTTCAACAAACAAGATGACAGAGGAGCTCAGGGAGGGGGAATTCCAGATCCTGAGCCATGATCACTGAGCGGGGAGATGTGATTGGTTGGCCCAGGAACTGAATCCTTGTTTCTAGCAGCCATTTTGTCATTCGCAGTTCAGAATAGAAAAGACGATTTTTTTTATCAGATTGCGATAAGCCCCCTGCCTGCAGACCCCCACAACCACCAGCCAGGGTTGTGGAGAATGGGTCCATGTCCCTTGCCAGAAATAACCTGGAAGTGGCAGGAGGGCACCTCTCCCGCTGCCTCTTAAAGTGATCCCTGGCAAATCCACCCGCGGGACCATTTTAATTCGACGTAGAATTGGCCACAGTAAAAAAATATACTGTGCTAACTGCTGCATAATACTGGTTTTTAAAAGCAAATTAATGATGTATATTTACTGTGGGCAGTCATCAAGTGGTTTTTAAAATTCAACTTTTTTTTTCTAAAATCCAGCTCCCCTATGTAGCAATATACAATTAATATAACTCTGTTTCAGAAAAATAAAAGCTTTATATTAATGAGGGAATGTGAGTTCCCGCTACACAGAGATGTGAATGGGACCTGACAGCTTAGTGTCTCCATGCACTCCCTCCTATGTACTTGTATAAATCTGGTCATACACTATGCATCCTGATTATACCATTTCCTTTAGATCTACCATCAACTATGTAGTGCATGGGCCTGTCTGATTTTCATACATAGTGAATGAATAGATAAATAGATGGGTCCTCCTATTCCATACTTTTGGTAAATCTAAAAGAAATTATACAGAGATTGTACAATCAGGTTGCATAGTGTATGGCCAGCTTTATACAAGTACATAAGAGGGAGTGCATGGAGACACTCAGCTGTCAGGCACTGTTTACATTTCTGTGAAGCAGGAACTCACATTCCTGCATTTTTTTGGGGGGCATTTTTGCTCATCATACATAGGGAATGTCATTTCACTTGAATGGGCTGCCCTACTCACAAGAAGCTCCAGAACTTTTTTTAGAGCGAAGAGTGGTGCGTTTTTTTATCGTGTCCTTTGGTGTGTTTGCAGCACGTTTTTGAAATGGAAAGCGTGCATTTTCTGTGCAGTTTCCCATGCGTTTGGAAATGCACCGATCTAAATGGAACCTCATTGGTCTTGTGTAAACAAACTAATTTCACTTTCAGGCCCCATTCACACCTAGCATATTGGGAGTGCACCTTTGTTGGCTAGTTTTTCCCATGACACACATGGGGCAGCCTGTTGATTTCAATGGACTGCGCTACATGTGGCAAAGTACCTCATGGGACATTTTGGCATGTTGCGAGTTGCATGTTTTTTTACTGTATGTTTGCTTCTGCATTTGGTGTGCCGTTAAAAATAAATGGCACCAAAAATGCAACTAGTTAATTTTAAGTGTATAAAAGGTGATCATACACTATACAATCTGATTGTACAATCTCTGTATGATCTCCTTTAGATTTACCAAAACTATATAATGGGAGGACACACCATCTATTCAATCACTCTGTATCCAATCAGGCAGGCCCTTGCACTACATAGTTGATAATAGATCAAAGGAGATTGCACAATCAGATTGTATAGTGCATTACAGAACCCAGGACATTTATTTATTACAGGTACTTGTATATAGCACCATCAATTTACGCACCACTTTACACATTGTACATTCACATCAGTCCCTGCCCTCAAGGAGCTTACAATCCAAGTTCCCTTACTTACTTACATTCATACATTTTAGGGCCAATTTGGAGAGATACTAATTAACCCACCAGCAAGTCTTTGGAGTGTTGGAGGAAATTGGAGTACCTGGAGGAAACCCACACAGTGACAGGGAGAATGTGCAAACTCCAGACAGGTAGTGCCATGATTGGGATTTGAACCAATGACCCCAGTGCTGCTATGTGGCAGTGCTAACCACTTAGCCACTGTGCTGTCCATGCATACTTCTCCTGTTTTAAATATTATAGCTCTATCCACATAGGCTGTTATCTGATCGCTTAGCTCCTGCACACTCTGCCAAATGAACAATCTATGGCTGTGTATTTAGTGAGAACAATATTCACTGATTGCATTGGGAAACATGCACCTGATGAGGTGGGCGATAGTGATCTTCTGTAGTAAGAGGGTAGATAATGCAGGGTGTGTGATAATGAGGTCAGTGGTAAACATTCCAAGCTCCACCCCTCTTCCCTAACCTGCTGGGCTGCATGCTTGGATAAGGGTCTGGTATGGATATTGGGGGGCCCACGCTGTTTTTTTTTAAACTTTGGCATGGGGTTCTCCTTAAAATCCATACCAGACCCGAAGGGGGGGCCCCCACACCATTTTTTAAAACTTTTTTCTATTGCTGGAAATTTAAATGTAATTGAATTCTTTTTTTTCTTTAGAAATGTCAGCTTTGCTGCAGCAGGTTCTATACATGGTACAGATGCGCCACTTTACAGGCAGACTAAAGGGACCCCGAGGCACAATATTTAACCACTTCAATACCAGGCACTTAGACACCTTCCCGCCCAGGCCAATTTTCAGCTTTCAGCACTGTCGCAATTTGAATGACAATTGCGCAGTCATACTACACTGTACCCAAACAAATTTTTTATCATTTTGTTCCCACAAATAGAGCTTTCTTTTGGTGGTATTTGATCACCTCTGCGGTTTTTATTTTTTGCGCAACAAATAAAAAAAAAATGAAAATTTCGAAAAAAAACAAGTTTTTCTTTGTTTCTGTTAAAATTTTTTGTAAATAAGTATGTTTTCTTCTTCAATGATGGGCACTGATATGACTGCACTGACGGGCACTGATACGGCGGCACTGATGGGCACCAATAAGGTGGCACCGATGATGGGCACTGATAGGTGGCACTGATGGGCACTGATAGGTGGCACTGGTATGCGGCACTGATGGGCACTCATAGGTGGCACTGATGGGCACTCGTAGGTGGCATTGATTGGCACATATGGGTGGCACTGATGGGTACTTATGGGTGGCACTGATGTGTGGCACTGATTGGCACTAATAGGTGGGCACTGATGGGCACAGATGGGCACTGACAGGTGGCACCGAAGGGCAATGACAGGTGGCACCGATGGGCAATGACAGGTGGCACTGATAAAACATTGCTGGGCAGATCTGGAACATAATGGTGCCAATCAGTGCCCATTTGTGGGCACTGATTGGCACAGATTGGGCACATTGGGCGGCCATGGGGTACATACCTGGCCATCCACATGTTGCCCCTTCCCTGGTGGTCCTAGTGACGATTCCTGGTGGTCCAGTGTGGTGATCTGAGGGGGGGACCCCCCTATCAGGAGTACCGCCAATCGGCTCTCCACTACTCGCGTCTGTGAGACGCGAGTGAGGAAAAGCCGATCAACGGCTCTTCCCATTGACAGCGTGATCAGCCGTGATTGGACACGGCTGATCACGTGGTAAAGAGCCTCCACCGAAGGCTCTTTACCAAGATCGGTGGAGTGGTGTGTCAGGCTGACACACCGCTCCACTGCTCGCCGCGATGCGCGCCCCCGGGGGCACGCGGCGGCATGTTATCCTGCTGGACATCATATGACGTCCAGTCAGGATAACGGAACCACTTCCCGGACGTCAATCCGCTATAGGGTGGGCAGGAAGTGGTTAAAGGAATTTTTCATTTTTATTGTTTCACTTTAAGCATCCTTAAAATCACTGCTCCTGTAAAAAATCATCTTTTTAAAATTTGTTTTTGCTATGATACATGTCCCCCAGGGCAGTACCCGGGATCCCATACCCTTTTAATGGCCAATTACTTGCATATAAGTATGGGGACTTTTGATTTTTCAAGTTCAGGTCCCATAATAGGGTTCACCATTTGGGTTAGAACTTTTTGTCTGTTCAGGTGCGAACTGAACAGAGTGGTGTTCAGTCCATCACTACAAAGAGAACAGGAGACTTTCTCATACAAGTACATGGTACAGCAGGCACATATCAGGAATATGAAGTGTTGGGGTAACAATCCCTTTAACTAGAGATCACATGATTGAATGCAATATACTGTATTTTAGTGGACATTGATGTGACGTTGGATTAATGGGACTTTCTATCACTTTCACTTTATGGGATGTTTGGATTCCGTTAACTTGTAGATTTGATGTTAAAACACTAAATTGCACATTTTTGCACTGGCTTTAATGTTAGCACATAAAATTGCAATTTCAAAGGGGCAGTACAGCACATTGTAAGTAATGCTGTGTGTTTGCACAGTGTCCTGTACCTCTGAATGGCCAGCCAAAGGATGCACACTGACCACACCAACACAGATCAGCTTCTGAGCTTTGTGGGGTCAGTTTATAACAAAGAAGAATGTTGACTAGCAGGATCAACCTGGTACTTCAGATGGAAGAAGTACATGAAAATGATAGAGACTATGGGGTTGATTTACTAAAGAAAAATCCACTTTGCACTACAAGTGCACTTAGAAGTGCAGT
This sequence comes from Aquarana catesbeiana, assembly GCA_037953035.1. Lineage (NCBI taxonomy): Eukaryota > Metazoa > Chordata > Amphibia > Anura > Ranidae > Aquarana > Aquarana catesbeiana. Next base: position 434,350 of record JBBHAA010002777.1, read on the forward strand.
CGCTGAAGATCTGATTTCTATCATCTAATCATGTGCAAGCAAAAATACTGTTTTTATTTTCCGTGCATGTCCCCCTCAGATCTACAGTGACTGCACTTCCAAGTGCACTTGCAGTGCACAGTGGATTTGCCTTTAGTAAATAACCCCCCCCCATTTAAAAAAGTACACATATGTGAACACACATATAGAAACAAATAAATATTTAGGGTATCATACACTTTAAAGCAGAACTAAAATGTCTCAATCATGATTCACTATATGATGCTAGCATTAGTAAATAGATAGGAAGGTGTATTAATATTTACTTGTTTTAAAAGCGGTAGTAAACTCAGACAGTGTTACTCCAAATCAGCAATAAGCAACTTCATGGTGCTGTTTATAATCTATGTGCCGCATACAGTATGCAAAAGAACCTTCTTATTAGATAGAATAAACTTTTTCTGAGCGCTCCAGCTTGTGTGCAGCCACCGCCAGTATAACATCCGTCTTCCACGTCTCATCAGCAATGTATTTCTGCTCCCACTCTGTCCTTGTGGCCATAATCCCGCTCATGAGCATTATTCCCCAAAGCCAAGCTTCTCAGTAAAGGAGTATCGCAGGACCTTGGGGCTGACGCCAACCTAAGGATACAGCGCATATACATAGCATTTTTCCTGGTGCAAAAAGCTTGCTGGAAAAATAGGATTAACAGCACGTGCACCCGTGACGTAATTGAAGTGAAAACAAAGGATTACACTGAAAGCAAACAGGTAGGAAGCCATAAACACACAGTACACAGTACAATAGGTTGCATTGATTCATTTTACAGAAACTTGATTGGGTTTACAATCGCTTTAACCTTTTTTTTTTCATTTCTTCAGTTGCTTCCTGGTTTCTGGCCTAGGCCAACATGATGTCATACATCCCAGGAATCTTCATGGACTTTTTTTCCTTTCATCTGGAGGAGAGGAAGGAGGGGCTTACTAGGCTAACCACACCCTTCTGCCTGCACTCCTGAGCTAAGGGCAGATGAATTCCAGGAAGTATATGCTAGGTAAAAGCCTAGGCTTTTGCCCCCTTGAACCCATCAACATCTTTGAAACGATCAAAGACCTTTACCTTTTCGCCCGCAATCTAACATTTAGGGTTATTTTTGACAAAGACTGGAAAAAACTCCAGAAAGGGAATTAGCTGAGAGAACCAAACACTTCTTCATGCAGGAGTTTAGAGTTTTACGGGACCTGTTGCTTCTATATGAGGAAGGTGTGATCGATAGCCAACCTAATGCATACGACCAAGGGACTAATTCAGTCCCCCTGGGGTCACCTATCCCTGTCCCTCCCCTGGTAGAGGTGAAAGCGAACCCTAGTCAATTTAAATTAAAATCACGTAAATTTCCAGACCTCATGACCTGTCCAGCAGTATGGGCTTTTCTACATGGAACAATAAACGCGCTCAAAAGGAAACAGTGGCCTGACCTGCCTTCCAACCTGACCCCAAGACAAATCCGTGGATTGACTAAACTCCAGAAACGCACAGAGTTGGTGATAAAGCCATCCGATAAGGGTGGCAATATAGTACTAATGACGCACCCTCAATACCAAACCATGTGTTTGGATGTCCTTAACAATACATCCTGGTATAGACCTATCGAAGGTACGCTAACTCAACAATATATTGTTGAATTTTGCAGCCTATGCACTGGAGAATTTTGGGATGGTTTGATTGACAGGGATACCTTTGAATTATATTAACACTCAGACACCACGTATGCCCACATTCTATACACTACCCAAAACCCACAAGAATCTCCAGATACCCCCTGGAAGACCCATAGTTTCAGGCATAGGGTCTCTGATGGAGATTGCAAGTAGGTTTGTGGATATCTTTCTCATGCCACATGTACTGAGCCTGCCATCCTATATACGGGATACCACGGACCTGCTTTGACACATTGAGGGGGTCCCAGTCCCTCCGGACGCCCTCCTCGTGGTCATAGATATCGAGGCTCTGTACTCGAGTATCCCCCACGAGCAGGGTGACCAGATGGCTGGGACCTTTTTGATGGAGCAGGATAGGAACACCTGGCCCCTGAACCACTTTATACTTAGGCTATTGCAGTTTACCTGCAAACCCAGGGAGTTGCCATGGGCACATCATGTGCACCCTCCTATGCCAACTTGTATTTGGGAGGATGGGAGAGAACTGTCTTTGCGGACGAGTCTCTACAGCCCCTCCTAAATCATGTCCTTTGTTGGTACAGATTTATCGACAACCTCTTTGTCATATGGACGGGAACAAAATCTGAGTTTAGAGAATTTATTGACCATCTGAACGTGAACCAGTTCAATTTACGCTTCACGTTCAGCTCTGTTAATGAAATCATATCCCCTTCCTTGACCTTAAGATTGTCAAGGATTCTCATGGCTGAATAGGCACAGATCCCTACCGTAAGCCCACAGCGGGCAATACATTGCTTCATGCCTCTATTGCCTATCCCTGCTCTCTAGTACGCAGCATTCTGTATGCCCAATACCTCAGGCTATGTCGTAACTGCACAGAGGACAGAGATTTTTATATCAAGGCTGCTGCCCTACGTGAGCGGCTCTTGGCACGGGGGGTATACCCGGATCAATCTTAGGAAGGCCTTTAATAAGGCCTCTGCAAGGACTAGATCATCTCTATTCTATGGCCCCCCTCGTGTAAAGCAACCAGCAACTGTCAAACTAGTTACCAAATTCTCTGCTCACCACAGGATCCACGAGCTGGCGATTGGGATCAATCGATCCTAAGATGGGAGACTATGCGGATAGAACGATTAAACGCTCTCCCACCACCAGGCCTATAAACCCTTCCTATGAAATGACATTAACAATAACCAACCCATTCCCCTTTTCCCCCTCTTTTCCTTTCCCTTCCCCCTCCCCCACCCTTCCTATTAAATTTTCTATTTTTTGTATTGTAAGGATGCCGCTACATAACTGCATTGTGTTATGCCCTGCAGTTACTGCTCGACATCCAAACCCCTGTTGTAACTCCTAAATATATGTTTCACCTCCTTTCTTTGCCTTAGAACAGTCCCTGGATGAGTGTGCAGTGTGAGGTTCATTTTTTTTCCCCCACGGCGGACATGCTTCTATCCAGGAAGGGGGAGTGCCTATGGTGTTGACTATGGGAGGCTTTTCCCTTCCTACCTTGAGGGAGGGCTTACAGCCGTCTCCACACCTGGTCATACGCGCATGCAGCATTGTCCGTGCATGCGCAATGTGGATAGACGGACCCTGTGACATCTGGCATGGGCCAGGTTGGAGACATTTATAGGGCGCAGTGAGCGGCCCTCAGTCAGACGACTGGAACCGGGGGCAAACATGGCAGAGTGGCTGGCCGTGGTGAGTATGCTACTAAACTTACACAAGCTGTGACATATGCTAGCGGCATCCTCCACCAGGGTGGTGGCTGTATGCTGCGCATATGGGCATCTGATCATCAGCCAATGTGGCTTGACCTACTGTCCCTGGCTGTCATGTTCCAAATCCTTATGCACTGTTATCCCTATGTTACAGCATATCATTGGAGCACTTCCAGTTCTTTTGTTGCTACACTACCACAGCCTGCCCTCCCATTCCAGGAACGTACTACCGTCCTCTGCCTACACATTGCTGGGTCGGTGTTTAATCAACTGGACATGGATGTTATATCTATGGTGTTTATGTTTTTTACCCTATTCCCAACCCCCCCTCCCCCCTCTTTCTCTTCCCTCCCCCTTTCTTCCTTTGTCCTTCCCCTTCCACCCCTTCACCCTTTTTTCCCCTCCCCTCCTACTTCCCCCCTTTTCCCCCTTTTTTCCTCCCTCTTCCCCCCTTTTTTTTCCTCTACCCCTTACTTTTTCCTCTATTCCCCCTCCCATGTTTTCCTCCCCCCTGCTTTTCAATTATTCCTATTCTTGTTTTTTTCCTTCCCTTCTTCCGCCTTCCTTTTCTTATTCCTTTTAATTCCCCCCTTTTCCTTTTCTCTTCCTTTTCTCTCCCCCCCCTCCCTTTGTACTTCTCCACCGTTTGTTGTGTCCATAGTTTCTAACACTGACCCATTGTCACCTTACTATTTTTCATTGGTCTTTTGTGCTCATAGCGCCTCCTGTGTCCACCCCGGGGGGACTACCCCTTATCGGGTGCCTCTCTTGGTACTGTGTGGTGCCTCCAGGGCCATCTTTGGTAAGCTACTTATAATTCTATAGATTCTCCAAGATTAATCTACTATGTATTGTTACACTCAAACTTACTAATCTTGAAATTTGTATAACTGTTCAACTATGAAACTTGATTTACTCTTGTAGATGATTTTGACTGACCCCTGCTGAAGAAGCGGTGGATACCGCAAAACATGTAGTGGACCCTACTTGTCCATTACTTGTTTTCATTACCGTGCACGGTACTATATGCACAGTGTATGTACCTCTGTACCTACTCTTTTTAACTAGGTCTATTTTCTAATAAATTGTTTACATTTTCTTTTTAATTGGTTCAATCCCTGGGTACCGAGATAGTCCTCAACTTTTTTAGTGCTATAGAGTATGTTTGGAGCAGCTCCAGGCACTTCCCCACTTTCTAAAGATGATGTTATGCCGCGAGAATCGTGATCTTTATTCTAAGTTAAAAAATCGTGATTCTCATTTTAGCCAGAATCATGCAGCTATAGTAACTATAGGTAAGCCTATAATAAGATTTACCTGTAGGTACTGGAAATATCTCCTAAACCTGCACCGTTTAGGAGATATTTACATTGCATGCAGCCACTGACATCACTGGTGCATGCGCTCTGAAGAAACGGCCATGGGTGCCCTTCCTTCTGAGCCCAGTGCCGTGAATGGCAGCTCCCGCGCGCATGCGTGGGAGTGACACTGGAGCCAGGGAACCCAGAAGAAACTCCAGGGAAAATGTCAGCTGTGTGCGGGCGCCACTGGAACAGCTTCATTCTAAGGTAAGCATTTCATAATGAGCTAGTATGCGAAGCATACTCATTATGCCTTTGTCTAATGCCGCGTACACATGGGCGGACTTTTCAACTGGACTGGTCCGACAGACCATCCAGACTTTCGACGGAGTTCCAATGGACTTTCATAATGAACGGACTTGCCTACACACGATCACACCAAAGTCCGACGGATTTGTACGTGATGACGTACGACCGGACTAAAATAAGGAAGTTGATAACCAATAGCCAATAGCTGCCCTAGTGTCGGTTTTTGTCCGTCGGACTAGCATACAGATGAGCGGATTTCTCGATAGGAAATGGGTCAGACGGAGTTACGACGTAAAGATTTGAAGCATGTTTCAAATCTAAAGTCTGTCAGACTTTCGACAGAAAAAGTCAGCTGAAGGTCCGATGAAGCCCACACACAGTCAGATTGTCCACCAGATTCGGTCTGCCAGACCAGTCCGGTCGAAAAGTCCGCCCGTGTGTACATGGCATTACAGGGTTTTTTTTTTACAACCTCTTTAAGGCCCAGTTCACACCTGTGTGTTTATGTGCAGTTTTGGTGTGGTGCATTAAAAAAGTTCTGCATGCTGCCTCTTTTTGATCCAGTTTCATCAAAACGCATGTTCTATAGAGTTCAATTGTAACGCACCTAAAGTACAATGCACCGCACAGATGTGAACTGGCCCTAAGGTTACAAGAAGGATAAATGTTAAAATTATAGCAAGCATTAGTATAAGGGTTTCAGAGTGGGCCTGTGTTAGGATTACAAAGAGGATTAGTGTTAGGGTTCCAGGGAGGACTAGTGTGAAGATTACAGGGAGAGTCGGTGTTGGATTAGTATTAGGATTACAGGGAGAGGTATTGTTATGGTTGTAGGAAGGGTTAATGTTTGGGTTTCAGGGAGATTAAGGGTTTGTTCACACTTGACTACATTCTGAATGCTTAACAAACACTCCTATAGTGTTAGTATGGGCGTTATGCCCTGTACACACGGTCAGATTTTCCGATGGAAAAAGTGCGATCGGATAGTGTTGTCGGAAATTACGATCGTGTGTGGGCTCCATCTGACTTTTTCCGTTGGAATTTCTGACACACAAAGTTCGAGAGCAGGATATAAAATTTTCCGACAACTAAATCTGATCGTTTAAATTCAGATCGTGTGTACACAAATCCGACGCACAAAGTGCCACGCATGCTCAGAATAAATTAAGAGACGAAAGCTATTGGCTACTGCCCCGTTTATAGCCCTGACATACGTGTTTTACGTCACCGCATTCGGAACTATCGGATTTTCCAACAACTTTGTGCGGCCGTGTGTATGCAAGACAAGTTTGGCCCAAAATCAGTCAGAAAAAATCTGATGGATTTTGTTGTTGGAATGTCCGATCAATGTCCGATCGTATGTACAGGGCATTAGACTCAGGTTAATGAGCTTCAGTATGGGCGTTAGACTGGCATTTTACAAGCGTTAATGACGAGTTAAAAATACTTCTCAAATGCCTTAGGGGGAGTTTTGAAGCATTTGATGAGCATTGAGGCACGTGCTAAAACCGCTCCACAAATGCTTATTCCATTACAGGAACTAAACTAATCTTGCCGCTTGCTAGAGCATTTGCAAAGCGTTACCAAAGACTTGAAAGGCTTCAAATGCCTCCTGACTCAACGTGAGACTTCAATTATGAAGCGACGCTAACGCTTCATGTTTTGATAGTGTAAACAGCACTGTGTGCTGTCCATTGTATCATTTGCATTGGTGTTTGATGGGCATTTTTAATGCCTGTGTGAACTTAGCCTAATTGTTATTGTAATAACAAGGGTTTACAGGTAGAAATAGAGTTGGGATTATAAAGAGGGTTGTATGAGGATTACAGGGTGGGTTAATGTTAGAGTTACAGGGAAAGTTAGTGTTAGGATTACAGGGAGGGATACAGAAAGGAATATGGTTAGGATTATAAGGAGGGTTATTGTGAGAGTTTCAGGAAGGGTTAGGAGGAGATAACCCACCAAAGACACACTTATGCCACGTACACACGGTCGGATTTTCTGACAACAAATGTTGGATGTGAGCTTGTTGTCGGAAAATCTGACTGTGTCTAGGCTCCATCGGACATTTGTTGTCGGACTTTCCGCCAACAAATGTTGGCTAGCAGGTTCTCAAATTTCCTGCCAACAAATGTGTGTTGTCAGATTTTCCGAGCGTGTGTACACAAGTCCTTCGGACAAAAGTCCACGCATGCCTGGAAGCAAGGATGAGCCAGAAGCGGTCAGTTTTGTAAACTAGTGCTCGTAATGGAGAATTAAAATTTGTGACGCGGCAAAACATGAAATCTCCAAATGCAGCGCACATTCTCTTCTTCTTTAATGGGATAATAATGAAGCTGCTTTGCTGGTGATACTGATGGAGTTATTGCAAACTAATTTTCAAAGGCTTTTTTTTCTAGTGATATCAAGAATAACTTTTTTTTTTTTTTTTGGGCAACACCATTATCCCGTAGTCCCTTGTTATTTTACATTGTTTTTTTTTAAATGTACCTGCCTACTCCCAAACTGTCATTTGAAGTAAAACACATAGCCAAGTATTATTCTACACAATTTTTTTTATTGTGCATTCAAAAAAGTGAAAAGTGCGAATCAACACTCACGGAACTTCTACTAACATGAAATTAGCAGAAGGAGCCCAAAGGGTGGCGCTAAAGAGCTGAAAAAATATGTAGTACGTCTAGTACCTCACTACGTTCCTAATTGTTGGCCAACATTTGTGTGACCGTGTGTATCCAAGACAAGTTTGAGTCAACAACCTTCGGACAAAAATCCACAGTTTTGTTAGCAGAAAGTCCAATCGTGTGTACGGCATAAGATACATGCACACTGGCTTAAAAAAAAAGTTGCTTCTACAGGGGTTTTATGTTCTGCCCATAGAAGCAGCTCCATGTTATCCTATGTCAGGGATATGCAATTAGCGGACCTCCAGCTGTTGCAGAACTACAAGTCCCATGAGGCATAGCAAGACTGACAGCCACAACCATGACATCCAGAGGCAGAGGCATGATGGGACTTGTAGTTTTGCAGCAGCTGGAGGTCCGCTAATTGCATATCCCTGTCCTATGTGTTCATGCACTTTAGGACGTTAAGAGGCATATTTTGAGTTTAACGTTTAGAGGCAGAAAAAAAAACCCTTCTGGTTCGTGTTTCTGATTGGAGCTTGGAGGCAGAAAAAAACCTTAAAACTCTCCTAAACTTGTCTAAACTTTGCACAAAAAATGCTCTATATGAGCGGATTTTACTCCAGAGAGAACAGATGTTTTTTTAAGCTCAGTGTGCATGGAGCCTTGGCAGGAATTTTAATGCACTGAACTAAATGGCGTAGGTTTCTATGTACACATAAACATATATAGAACCTGAAGACCACGTCACACTAGTTATTCTGAAGCTTTTCACAACCTGCCTACCTTCTATGGTGTTACCTGAACCAGTACAATGTCTCTCCATTGCTTCTCTCTCACTGGTGATTTCTGTCCTCCATTATTTCATTCAGTGATGAAGTGACATCCATGAGATAAAGTGACAGTTATACTAATTCTGCTGCTAGTGTGATATTAGGAGCGTGAAATGAATTATAAGAGTGTTCTCCCACAGAGATCAGAGATTTTATTTTTTAAATATTTAGAGATTTTTTTTTTTTAATAAAACCAAAATAAATTTAAATGTTTAATCTAGACAAAGCTTTGTTGTTGGTTTAGATATATTGGGGATGGTTCTAAGCACTGTGTCTTCCTTTAGGGCTTTTTTTCTCAGAGAATAGGTAAAGGTATTCCCCCTTCCAAGTCACCCCTTGTCTCCATCCCTTACCCACCTCCGAGTATTGTCCCTTGGCTCTACTCCCTACTCACCTCCCAGTACTACCCTTTATAGAGAATACAGAATCAAGTATCATTGTAATTTGTAGGAATGTGTTATTGATAACAAGAAAAGCAGTACAATAGATCTCCTGAAGTCAGAAACAATAGACCCCCTCACAACAAAAATCCCCCATCAGCAACAGATCCCTCCAGGAACAATAGATTCCCCCAACACTGGAACCTCAGCAACAATAGATCCCCAGCAGCCTGCATAAGTAGACTCCTCCCCCAACAGTAGATCCCTCCCAGCAACAACCCGCCCAACAACATAACACACCCCCAGCAACAATAGACCCCCCCATCAACAGTACACAACAACAATAGATCTCCCAGCAGCCTGCATAAGTAGACTCCCCCCTCAACAGTAGATCCCTACCAGGAACAATTGATCCCCCAGCAACATAAGACCCCATGCAATAATATATCCCCCACCAGCAAAAACAGACCCTTCTGCAACAATAGATCCCCCAACAATAGAGCCGCCCCCCCAAGCAACAATAGATCCCTGGTTTTCCTGTACGGAGATGTCCATCCCCGTCCCAGTGTCTGCAGTATGTGAAATCACCCCAATGGGGTCATTGAAAGCAATAAATCCCTCCCTACCCAAAACGAAATGAACAGGCTTTAAAGCGGAGGTTCGCTGAAAAAATAATATTAACAGCCAGCAGCTACAAATACTGCAGCTGCTGATTTTTAATATATGGACACTTACCTGTCCAGGGAGCCCGCGGTGTCAGCAGCCGAAGCCGATCCGTCCTTCAGCTCTCGGCTGCTGCCGCCGCCATCCTCGGTAAGGGAATAAGGAAGTGAAGCCGTGCGGCTTCACTTCCTGGTTCCCTACTGCGCATTCGCGAGTTGCGCTGCGCATCTTCTCTGGTCCCTGCTGTGTTCTGTGTCTCACAGAACACAGTGGTGGAGGAGAGCGTAGGCGGCGGAAGTGGCATAGGTCACCGCAAGCTCCGCGGTGATCTATGCCAGGAAGTGGGAGCAAATACCTGTATTATGGAGGTATCTGCTCCCTCCTCCCCCCTGAAAGGTGCCAAATGTGACACCGGAGAGGGGGAGGAACCCAAAAAGTGGAAGTTCCATTTTTGGGTGGAACTCCACTTTAAATCCCAATCTCCAATAACCCGCAAACTTCTTACTGATAAATTCAACCACACCTTAATCTGAGTAAAAGCGAAACTGTTTTTACACGATCAACACACAAAATGGTTCCCTCGGTTATATTCATATGAAAGACTTCCTTTAATTCAAGATGAACAAATACCTAATCTGGACTAGAGACGCTCCATACATAGAATGATCAGAGACTTTTTTTTATATAAACAATCTGATCTAAGAAGTCCTAATAGGTAGAATCACCATAAACTCATATTTGTGTTCTGCCTCCTAACTCTCTGTGATGAGGAAGGACAGCTTTATACTGGACTCACCTGTGTCTGTATTTTCATCTGTGTCCATAGTCTATGGGGCCACAAATGTCACCCCAAACAAAGCGACTGCTCCTTTAAGTTGCATAAGAAGAAGAAGCCTATTGCATAAATACGAGCAAGCCCTATAACCCATAATGGGATTCCTCTAGTAGTGCATTATCACATAGGTGTGAATGGAGACTTCACAAAAACTGAATATAGAGCACACTCCAGTCATGCACCCATTTACATGAGCCACAAAGTATTAATACTCAAACATAAAATGATTGGTTAAATCAGGGGTCTCCAACCATTTCAAACAAAGAGCCAGTTTACTGTCCTTCAGACTTTAGGGGGGCCGGATTATGGCCATTGAGGGTAAAAAATGTCCCAGAACCAATGAGAATAAACATGGCCTCAGTCTTTGTGGTCAGTGGGAGGAGGAGTAATGCCCAATCATTGGTATTGGGGGGAGGAATAGTACCCCATTGTTGGTGTAAGTGGAAGGAATAGTACCCCATTGTTGGTGTAAGTGGAAGGAATAGTACCCCATTGTTGGTGTAAGTGGAAGGAATAGTACCCCATTGTTGGTGTAAGTGGAAGGAATAGTACCCCATTGTTGGTGTAAGTGGAAGGAATAGTACCCCATTGTTGGTGTAAGTGGAAGGAATAGTACCCCATTGTTGGTGTAAGTGGAAGGAATAGTGCCCCATTGTTGGTGTCAGTGGACTTCTGTCAAACAAACAAGTTGAAGAACGTTTGTTGATCGATGTCCTGTTGTCAGTGGGGAGTCTCGCTGTCAGAATACAATGTCCTGTGTGGATGGAGGAATCTGTCAGTTGTTTCTTATTTTGTCCAGACCGCTGGCTGAATAAAAAGAAGTCCACCCGTCTATGGCCAGATATAGTCCTATATGAAGGACCGCTGGAAGCTCTGCATTTGTCACCTATTATTTGTAAAGTGTTTGTATAGTAGTGTGTGCAGTACTGATAGATAGATAGATAGATAGATAGATAGATAGATAGATAGATAGATAGATAGATAGATAGATAGATAGATAGATAGATAGATAGATAGATAGATAGATAGATTATAACTTATACACGGCAAAACACAGACCCTCCACAGCCCCCCATATACCGGCACTGGACTCACCGGAATGGACTCCGATGACAGCCACACAGAGGAGTGCGGCCACAAAGAGCCTCATTCTCTTCTTTGTACGGAAACCAAACTGTCCTCTCACCTCACCAACTTCTACTAATACTCTGTGTAGGAGGAGGCGGAGACTCTGTACACAGGACACTGCTGATTGGGTGATAATTATCTCCCATTCAATAGAAAAATTAATACACAGATGATCACCAGTTGCTGGGCAGAGGCAGTGTGAAAAGGTTGGCTGGTTGAGGAATAGAATGGGAGAAAGTGAAAGTAAAATACTGAGATGTCAGACAAACATGATGACAGAGGAGCTCAGGGTGGGGGAATTCCAGATCCTGAGCCATGATCACTGAGCGGGGAGATGTGATTGGTTGGCACAGGAACTGAAGCCTTGTGTCTAGCAGCCATTTTGTTATTCACAGTTCAGAATAGAAAAGATGATTTTTCCCATTATCAGAACATATACAGACGCCTGAAACCCAACTCCACACACTTATTTTTTTAAAGTACTGGACAGGGAAAGGAAGTCAGGTTTAGATTAGAATTGCTCTCTGTGAGGTTGATTTACTAAAGGCAAATATATTGTGCACTAGAAGTGCACTGCAAGTGAAGGGGCTCAAGATCTGAGGGGAAGCTCTGCTGATTTCTATCATCCAATCATGTGCAAGCAAAAATGAATTTTTATATTTTCTTTGCATGTTCCCCTCATATCTAGAGGACCTGTATTAGCAGTGCACAGACCATTTACCTTTAGTAAATCAACCCCTGTGTCTCTATAGTGAAGTGAAGTGAAGTAAAATCTCCTGCTGGGGCTCTCAGGTGTCCCCATGGAACTTGTCACCCCTCCTTTGCTTCCTATATCCCAGATAGGAAGGATAACTGGACACAAATGTGTGTCAGTGTTGAATTGTAAGTCTTAATAACTTGCTGTATATTCACTGACAAGTTGTACACTTGCAGAGCACTTGAAGCACAAAGTTCTAATTGACACTTTTCAAATTTGCAGCAAATTTACGTGGCAAGTCTCTAGCAAAGTTGCAGTGGTGAGTAGGGTTGCCACTCATCCGGGATTCACCCGACAGTATGGGTTTTGAATCCTGTATGCGGGATTCAGTTCACCTGAGCCCCGGACACAGGGTTCAGACCCAGCTGAGGAGTCTCCTATTATGACTCTGTAATGGGTTTCCCATCCAGGTGTCTCCCTCTCCTGCCTGCACTGTTCAGCGCTCTGGCCGAGTCTCCGGCGCTGTTTAAGTCTGAGCCTGCCATGCAAGCCGGGGACACCGACCATTGGGCAAGTGCAGAGCTGAGGGCCCTTCCTTTCCTCCTATTAAAGTGGAGGTCCGCTGAAAAAAAAAATATTAAAAGCCAGCAGCTACAAATACTGCAGCTGCTAACTTTTAATATATGGACACTTACCTGTCCAGGGAGCCCGCAATGTCGGCAGCCCAACCCAATCTGTCCTTCGGCTCTCGGCTGCTGCTGCCGGCATCCTCGGTAAGAGAATAAGGAAGTGAAGCTGTACGGCTTCACTTCTTGGTTCCCTACTGCGCCTGCGTGAGTCGCGCTGCGCGTCCTCTCAGGTCCCTGCTGTGTCCTGTGTATTACAGAATACAGCGGGGGAAGACGGGGTAGGTGCCGGAAGTGACATAGGTCACCGCAAGCACCGTGGTGATCTATGCCAGGAAGTGGGAGCAAATACCTGTATTAGACAGGTATCTGCTCCCCCCAGAAAGGTGCCAAATGTGACACCGGAGGGGGGGGAGGATTCCAAAAAGTAGAAGTTTCATTTTTGGGTGGAACTCCACTCTAAGTCTTTACTTACTCTCCAGTGTGGGACTTGTCATGCTGGTCTTTCCAGGGACATGGCCAGTGTTGCCAACCTACCAGACTAAAATTCATTGACACAAAACTCCAAATTTACTGGCACAGCCAAGTTTTTACTGGCATTTTCTAAAAGTTACAAAATGACAGTTTTCAGTGCAAATTTCAGTACTTAAGCTACAAACAAGTACAATATGCAGTTAGCAATGTGGTTTAAGATAGATATTAAGGTAAAAAAAAAAAAAAAACATACTTCCTATGTTATTTTTGATATAGTAAGGGTGGGTTATTATAACCAGGGCAGCCATCAGAAATGTTGGGGCCCTTACACAGCTTTAGCCCCCCCCCTGAGCCTGACCACCAACATTCCCCAGGGCTTTCCCACGGGCCATCCTACTGAATCTGCACACCGGCTACCTCACCTGTACACACTCAGCTCCCCTCACACCTGTATATATGTCAGTCCCCCTCACACCTGTATCATAGTTGCCAACATTGTAAAAAAAATTTCCGGGACACTTTTTTGCCTGTAGGCAGAGTCACACTATAATAAGGGGCGGGGCATGCGTTTGTAGGCGTGGCATAGTAAAAATTATAAATGCGGTGTGCAAAGCACGTCACATCAAAAAAATAGGCGTGGTTTACGTGAAATCATGGGCATGGCTTAAATGGGCATGGCTCAAAAAGGGGTGTGGTTAGAGTCTGAGATGAATGAGGGATGGAGAGGGAAAGGGGGGTAGAGGGATGGAGGGACAGCAGACCCAGATCCTACACCACAATAGCAATGTGTATTCCAGAGTTTAACAATCAGCAGATAAAGATACTCCAAACACCTGGTGTTAGCGCTTCAATCATCCCGGCACCATGGTTGTTATGGTGTCAGGATGATTGAAGGCATTATTTCTATTATTACATTGTAATATAGAATGAAATCATTCAACTCACCATAATGCAGAATCAGTGGGACCCCTGAGCGTGTCACCTGCCACTAGATGCCATAAGGTGCCCCCCGCAGAATCTGTTCTTACATCAGGTGCCCCCAGCAGAGTGCCTCCTTACATCAGGTGTCCCCAGGACAGTGCCTCTTGCATCAGGTGTCCCCAGGACAGTGCCTCTTGCATCAGGTGTCCCCAGCGCAGTGCCTCTTATGTCAGGTGTCCCCAGCGCAGTGCCTCTTACATCAGGTGTCCCCAGCGCAGTGCCTCTTACGTCAGGTGTCCCCAGCGCAGTGCCTCTTACGTCAGGTGTCCCCAGCGCAGTGCCTCTTATGTCAGGTGTCACCAGCGGAGTGTTGGCTGCAGTCTAGCTACATCTCCTCAAGAGTGGTGACAAGGGGGAGAGGTGTGTGGGTGGAGGCATGGTGACTTGGGGGGTTACAGGCTGACTTGGGGAAGAGTGGAGGCATGGTGGTAATTTGGGGGTGCAGGCATGATGGTGACCTGGGGGGTGCAGGCATGGTGGTGACTAGGCCAGAGGGGGTGCAGGCATGGTGGTCACTAGGCCAGAGGGGGTGCAGGCATGGTGGTCACTAGGCCAGAGGGGGTGCAGGCATGGTGGTGACATGGGGGGAGGCGGGTGCAGGCATGGTGTTGACATGGGGAGGAGGGGGTGCAGGCATGGTGTTGACATGGGGAGGAGGGGGTGCAGGCATGGTGCTGACATGGGGGGAGGGGGTGCAGGTATGGTGCTGACATGGGGGAGGGAGGAAGAAGGTATGGTGGTGACATGGGGAGAGGGGGGAAGCAGGTATGGTGGTGACACGGGGGGAGGGGGAAGCAGGTATGGTGGTGACACAGGGGGAAGGGGGAAACAGGTATGGTGGTGACACGGGGGAGGGGGGAAGGAGGTATGGTGGTGACACGGGGGGAGGGGGTGCAAGTATAGTGGTGACACGGGGGGGAGGGGGGATGCAAGTATGGTGGTGACACGGGGGGAGGGGGGATGCAAGTATGGTGGTGACACGGGGGGAGGGGGGTGCAAGTATGGTGGTAACACGGGGGGGGGGGTGTAGGTATGGTGGTGACATGGGGGAGGGGGTTGCAGGTATGGTGGTGACACGGGGGAGAGGGGGTGCAGGTATGGTGGTGACACGGGGGGAAGCAGGTATGGTGGTGACATGGGGGAGGGTGGTGCAGGTATGGTGGTGACACAGGGGGAGGGGGGAAACAGGTATGGTGGTGAAATGGGGGGATGGGGTGCAAGGGGGAGCCAAGACCCTCAGTGCACTGTCCCCAGCCAGCGGAGCCCCAGTCCTTCCATCAATGTGTCTGTGACTGTGTCCCTGCTTATTGCAAGGGGGGAGCCAGGACCATGATTGCACTGTCCCCAGCCAGCAAGCCCTGCTCCTTCCATCAGTGGCGCTCTCGGACACTGTCACACACGGGGCAGAGCGGAGGGTTGGCGGTGGCGACTGAATATTTCCTTGTGTTCAGTGGAGAGGGGGGAGGGGTCGCCAATCCCTGTAGCCAGTAGGCTTCAGTGTACAATAGAATTTTCTATTTGTACACTGAAGAGAGAAGCCGATTGGCTGCCCCTCTCCCCTGCACTGAACACAAGTTGAAACAACACTCATGGAGGCGACGGCGGCCATTTTTGTGGAGCCGCTGCCGTTTTTTGACAAAGACATTCCCGATTTTCTCGGGACAAACCCAAAATCCTGTGAAAACAATCGGGACAAGATTAAATCGGGATGAGGGTCCCAAAATCGGGATTGTCCCGGGAAAATCGGGACTGTTGGCAACTATGCTGTATATATGTCAGCCCCCCACACACACACACCTATATATATGTCAGCGCCCCCCACACACCTATATATATGTCAGCGCCCCTTCACACACCTATATATATGTCAGCACCCCTCCACACACCTATATATATGTCAGCACCCCTCCACACACCTATATATATGTCAGCGCCCCCTCCACACCTGTATATATGTCAGCCACCCCTACACATACACCTGTATACATGCCAGACGCCCCCCACACATACCTGTATATATGTCAGCCACCCCCCCACACCTGTATATATGTCAGTGCCCCACCCCCCACACACCTGTATTTATGTCAGCCCCCCACACACCTGTAAATATGTCAGCCCCCCCCATAAAGAATGAGGAAGGACATCTGGTTACAAAGGATGGGGAGATGGCAGAGGTATTGAATTTATTCTTTTCCTCAGTCTTCACGAGTGAATCGGGGGGCTTCAGTAACCAAAACTGCAGTGTTTATCCTCATGACACAACACAGGAAGCACCTACATGGTTAACAGAGGACGGAATTAAATTTAGACTTGAGAAACTTAACATTAATAAATCACCGGGACCAGATGGCTTGCATCCGAGGGTACTTAGGGAACTCAGTCAGGTGATTGCCAGACCATTGTTCCTAATTTTTACAGACAGTCTATTGACTGGAATGGTACCAGCTGATTGGAGAAAAGCCAATGTAGCACCAATATTTAAAAAGGGCCCAAAAAACATCCCTGGGAATTACAGACCAGTTAGCCTAACATCAATAGTATGTAAACTCTTGGAGGGGATGATAAGGGACTATATACAAGATTTTAGTAATAAGAATGATATCATTAGCAGTAATCAGCATGGATTCATGAAGAATCGTTCTTGCCAAACCAATCTATTAACCTTCTATGAGGAGGTGAGTTGCCATCTAGATAAAGGAAGGCCCGTAGACGTGGTGTATCTGGATTTTGCAAAAGCATTTGACACAGTTCCCCATAAACGTTTACTGTACAAAATAAGGTGCGTTGGCATGGACCATAGGGTGAGTACATGGATTGAAAACTGGCTACAAGGGCGTGTTCAGAGGGTGGTGATAAATGGGGAGTACTCAGAATGGTCAGGGGTGGGTAGTGGGGTCCCCCAGGGTTCTGTGCTGGGACCAATCCTATTTAATTTGTTCATAAACGACCTGGAGGATGAGATAAACAGTTCAATCTCTGTATTTGCAGACGATACTAAGCTAAGCAGGGCAATAACTTCTCCGCAGGATGTGGAAATCTTGCAAAAAGACCTGAACAAATTAATGGGGTGGGCAACTACATGGCAAATGAGGTTCAATGTAGAAAAATGTAAAATAATGCATTTGGGTGGCAAAAATATTAATGCAATCTATACACTGGGGGGAGAACCTCTGGGGGAATCTAGGATGGAAAAGGACTTGGGGGTCCTAGTGGATGATAGGCTCAGCAATGGCATGCAATGCCAAGCTGCTGCTAATAAAGCAAACAGAATATTGGCATGCATTAAAAGGGGGATCAACTGCAGAGATAAAACGATAATTCTCCCGCTCTACAAGACTCTGGTCCACCCGCACCTGGAGTATGCTGTCCAGTTCTGGGCACCAGTCCTCAGGAGGGACGTACTGGAAATGGAGCGAGTACAAAGAAGGGCAACAAAGCTAATAAAGGGTCTGGAGGATCTTAGTTAAGAGGAAAGGTTGCGAGCACTGAACTTATTCTCTCTGGAGAAGAGACGCTTGAAGGGGGTATGATTTCAATTTACAAATACTGTACTGGTGACCCCACAATAGGGATAAAACATTTTCGCAGAAGAGAGTTTAATAAGACTCGTGGCCACTCATTACAATTAGAAGAAGAGAGGTTTAACCTTAAACTACGTAGAGGGTTCTTTACTGTAAGAGCGGCAAGGATGTGGAATTCCCTTCCACAGGCGGTGGTCTCAGCGGGGAGCATAGATAGCTTCAAGAAACTATTAGATAATCACCTGAATGACCGCAATATACAGGGATATGTAATATAATACTGACACATAATCACACACATAGGTTGGACTTGATGGACTTGTGTCTTTTTTCAACCTCACCTACTATGTAACTATGTAACTATGTATATATGTCAGCCCCCCACACACACCTGTATATATGTCAGCCCCCCACACACACCTGTATATATGTCAGCCCCCACACACACCTGTATATATGTCAGCCCCCACACACACCTGTATATATGTCAGCCCCCCACACACACCTGTATATATGTCAGCCCCCCACACACACCTGTATATATGTCAGCCCCCCACACACACCTTTATATATGTCAGCCCCCCCACACACACACACCTGTATATATGTCAGCCCCCCACACACACACACACACACACCTGTTTATATGTCAGCCCCCCCCCCACACACACACATCTGTATATATGCCAGCCCTCACACACACAAACACATCTGTATATGTCAGCCCCCACATTGTATACATGTCAGACCCCACACACCTGTATATATGTCAGCCCCCCACACCTGTATATATGTCAGCCCCACCACACACACACACCTGTATATATGCCAGCCACCCCCATACAGACCTGTATATATGTCAGCCACCCCCATACACATCTGTATATATGCCCAGGGCCGCTGATAGGCCAGTACAACTGGCCCTGTTGTACTGGGCCCGACCAGCAGGGGGGCCCGGGCAACCTGAACAGCTAAGTAGATTAATGTTAAAAAAATTCTCCAGCCACTGATCAGAGCGTTCATAATCATCGGTCGTCACAGACCACCACCACCCCCCCTTCCATTTTACGTTTTTTAATTTTTTTCGTTAGCTATGTTCATAATCAGTTTGCGGCAGGGGAGGGACTATTTCTTCTATTTCGGGCACGGAAGAAGTCCCGGTGTCTTGCTGAGAAAGTTCTGGCGGACAAGGACCCCCCTGTACTGCGCAGGCGCAGCACTTGCACAGTAGGAACGACTAAGGAGCCGCCAAAAATCGCTGAAGCTGAAAACCTTGAGTCAGCTGTACACGGCGCCTGCGCCCTGAGTCCAGGTTCAAGCCCCACCATCCAAGTGGACATAGAGGTAGAATAAAAAAAGTGGCGAGCGAAATGAGGCCGTGCCTGAAGCGTGGCGAGCAAAGCAAGCCCGCGAGTGGCCCTGTTACAGGCGCCGTGTACAGCTTATTTACAGTTTTTCAGCTTCAGCTATTTCCACCGGCTTGTACTGCGCAAGCGCTGCACCTGTGCAGTACAGGGGGGTCCTTATCCGCCGAGGGGAACTTTCTCGGCAGAACACCGGCCAGCGCATGATCATCCTCTGTAGTGCCGTCCAGTCCCCCTGGCGCCGCGGAGTGATTCCTCTCTCCGCGTGAGAAGAAGTAGAAGAGAGGCGACTTGGCGAGCAGCAGCGGCAGAGCCTACATCGGCAGAGGCAGTCAGGCAGGCATCTAATCTAACTAGTTTGTGGACCCTCAAGTCCAGCCTGTCCAGGCAGCAGCAAGAACAGGGAGGAAGCAAGTGACTCCTGGGGCCCAGCTAACAATTACACAGGTGAGGTGTGTGCTTGCTGGGGGGGGCTTCAAGATCTACTACCACTGCAGCAGCATCTATACATTATGGCATTGGCAGCATGGGTGGCCCAGTCTGCAGGTAGTACATGCGTTATGGCCCATAACGCATGTGTTGCCTGCCTGCAGAGACAGTGCCACCCATGCCACCAATGCTGTAATGTGCTGCAGACAGTGCCACCAATGCTGTAATGTGCTGCAGACAGTGCCACCCATGCCGCCAATGCCGTAATGTGCTGCAGACAGTGCCACCCATGACGCTAATGCCATAACGCATGTGCTGCCTGCAGAGACAGTGCCAATGCCATTGGCAGCATGGGTGGCAGTGTCTGCAGCACAATATGGCATTGGCATGTCCCGCTGTCAAGTTGCTGATCGCCACCATTACTAGTAAGGCCCCATACTGGGGCGGTGGGTGAGTCGGCGGTAAGGCTATTTTTTAGCGGCGCTTTACCTGCTAGTGGCCAAGAAAGGGTTAAAACCACCGCATTGATTTCAATGGGCAGGAGCCATGTATATACACGGCTCCTTCATCGCTCCAAAGATGCTGCTAGCAGGACTTTTTTTAGCATCCTGCCAGCGCACCGCTCCAGTGTGAAAGCCCTCATCTGAAAACAGTATTTCTTTTGGATAATCAAACTTATAACTGGCTGGAGAAAAATAAATATCACTTGTAGACAAACCTACACTTTGTTTCAAGGCGGGCTCTGGGGAGGGGCCAGGGGCGGAGCCATGGGTGGGGCTGAAGGAGGGACCAGGGGCAGGACCAAGGGTGGAGCTGAAGGGAGCCCCGTCAGGTAGGCTGTACGGGCCCCCATGATTTCTATCAGCGACCCTGTATATGCCAGCCACCACACACCTGTATATATGTCAGCCCCCCCCACACACACCTGTTTATATGTCAGCCCCCCCCACACACACACATCTGTATATATGCCAGCCCCCCGCACACACACAAATCTGTATATGTGTCAGCCACTCCCCCACACATGTATATATGTCAGCACCCACACACCTGTATATATGCCAGCCCCACACACACACACCTGTATATATGTCAGCCACCCCACCCCCACACACAAACCTGTATATATGCCAGCCCCTCATACACAAACCTGTAAACACATAAAACACGAGCCTAGCCTCATTTCCCTGTTAACGCCCCATAC
This sequence comes from Aquarana catesbeiana, assembly GCA_037953035.1. Lineage (NCBI taxonomy): Eukaryota > Metazoa > Chordata > Amphibia > Anura > Ranidae > Aquarana > Aquarana catesbeiana. The sequence goes on from JBBHAA010002777.1 coordinate 455,104, forward strand.
GGAGAAATGCAGCATTGGGTGGAGGTTTAGGACTTGACCGGAGGAAAGGATCTCAATGGATGTGAGAATCAGCCCCCCCTGCCTGAATGATCCCTCCTGTATATGCCCATTTGATCTCCGTAATAGAGATCCTAGAGATCTGGTAAGCGGCCATCTGGCATTTATTATCCTTGGCTCATTATTGTTTGGCTCTTCTGTGGGGATATATCATGGAAGGAACTGTCTTCCCTCTTATTGAAGTTTTTATCGAAGGACTTATACCGAAAGGAGTTATATTGAATAACACAATATATGGACGTTTTTATTCTATTCATTAATTTACACCAGCTGTTTTTTCTTTGCACTGATTTGTTCATTTGCCATTTGGCACTTTATGTTGCACACAATCATTTGCACCTCTGGTTGCACACATTTGTTTGTTCACTTTTTTGGTTGCACATCTAATTTTATGTTACACACGTTTTTGAGCTGAATAGTCCAGTGTTTTTTAGTTGCAGCACCGTCACTTTACTGGTTTGATACCAGCATACTATATATTTATTTTTATTTTTTATTAGCATCATCACTTTGGGGGTAGCGCGGATTATCCATGTTACACAAACCTGTAAAGACACAAGGCTCTGGCCCCTCCCTGTACACAAACAGCCCCCCTCCCTTTCCTTCACAGCCCCTACTTGTAAAGAAGGTCTTCCTACCTGGTCCCAGCTCGTTTTCACAAAGCTGCCATATTGCTGAGAAGCTCAGTACAGATCACACAAGGGGTGCACATACACATAGTAGCCAGAGGTGACAGTAAAGAGCTCAGTGACACGAGAACAGCAGAAGCTGTGAAATTGTTTCGGTAATGCACATAATGGATCCCCTTCACCCATCCATCCTTCTTCTGGCCCCGGGGCCCCTAACAGTTGTGACGGCTGTACCCCCCTGATGGCAGCCCTAATTATAACCCATCAGATTTTGTCATGTAAGTCCAACTGGAGAGATTTCCCCTTAATTTCTGTTCCATAGCCACCACAGAAAGTGAGCAGAAATCCCAGGTAGCCACCAGGATCACCAGAATTTATGTCCCCAATTCTAAAGACTTCCTTTCTCCATTGCTCCATCCCTCCTTCACCTCCCATCTCCATCCCTCCTTCACCTTCTCTCCCGTCTCCATCCCTCCTTCACCTCCTCTCCCGACTCCATCTCTCCTTCACTACCTCTCCCGTCTCCATCCCTCCTTCACCTCCTCTCCCATCTCCATCCCTCCTTCACTTCCTCTCCTGTCTCCATCCCTCCTTCACTTCCTCTCCTGTCTCCATCCCTCCTTCACCTCCTCTTCCATCTCCATCCCTCCTTCACCTCCTCTCCCGTCTCCATCCCTCTGTTGCAGGTCCCTCCAACCTCTTCACCCTCCATTCCTCTGTTACTCTATCCCACCCTTCTTTCATCTTTACATAACTCCATCCTTTTATCTCTTGCTCCATCCCTCCCTCCATCATACTGTCCATCCAAAAATCCTTGTGCCTTATATCCCTCCACCTTTTCTATCCTCCATCACTTTCATCCCTCTATTATTCTGTCTCTCCCTCTATCTTTCCATAACTCCATCCTCTTCTCCATTACTCCATTTCTCTGTCTCGCTCACATCCCTCCATGCCTTGCTCTATCCCATCATCCATCTCTCTGTCACCCAATCTCTTTATATTGCTCTTTCACACATATACAGTCAGGTCCATAAATATTGGGACATCAATACAATTCTAATCTTTTTGGATCTGTACAACACCACAATGGATTTGAAATGAAACTAACAAGATGTGCTTTAACTGCAGACTTTCAGTTTTAATTTGAGGGTATTTACATCCAAATCAGGTAAACGGTGTAGGAATTACAACAGTTTTATATGTGCTTCCCAATTTTTAGGGGACCAAAAGTAATGGGACAGATTAACAACCATCCATCAAACTTTCACTCTTTAATACTTGGTTGCAAATCCTTTGCAGTCAATTACAGCCTGAAGTCTGGAACGCATAGACATCACCAGACGCTGGGTTTCATCCCTGGTGATGCTCTGCCAGGCCTCTACTGCAACTGTCTTCAGTCCTGCTTGTTCTTGAGGCATTTTCCCTTCAGTTTTGTCTTCACTTCTTTCCCTTAAAAAACTCTTTGGTTGCTTTCGCAGTATGCTTCGGGTCATTGTCCATCAGCACTGTGAAGCGCTGTCCAATGAGTTCTGAAGCATTTTGCTAAATATGAGCAGATAATATTGCCTGAAACACTTCAGAATTCATCCTGCTGCTTTTGTCAGCAGTCACATCATCAATAAATACAAGAGAACCAGTTTCATTGGCAGCCATACGCCATGACACTACCACCACCATACTTCACTGATGAGGTGGTATGCTTTGGATCATGAGCATTTCCTTTCCTTCTCCATACTCTTCTCTTACCATCACTCTGGTACAAGTTGATCTTGGTCTCATCTGTCCATAGGATGTTGTTCCAGAACTGTGAAGGCTTTTTTAGATGTTGTTTGACAAACTCTAATCTGGCCTTCCTGTTTTTGAGGCTCACCAATGGTTTACATCTTGTGGTGAACCCTCTGTATTCACTCTGGTGAAGTCTTCTCTTGCTTGTTGACTTTGACACACATACACCTACCTCCTGGAACGTGTTCTTGATCTGTCCAACTGTTGTGAAGGGTGTTTTCTTCACCAGGGAAAGAATTCTTCGGTCATCCACCACAGTTGTTTTCCGTGGTCTTGCGGGTCTTTTGGTGTTGCCGAGCTCACCGGTGCGTTCTCTTTTTAAGTATGTTACAAACAGTTGATTTGGCCACACCTAATGTTTTTGCTATCTCTCTGATGGGTTTGTTTTGTTTTTTCAGCCTAATGATGGCTTGCTTCACTGATAGTGACAGCTCTTTGGATCTCATATTGAGAGTTGACAGCAACAGATTCCAAATGCAAATAGCACACTTGAAATAAACTCTGGACCTTTTATCTGCTCCTTGTAAATGGGATAATGAGGGAATAACACACACCTGGCCATGGAACAGCTGAGCAGCCAATTGTCCCATTACTTTTGGTCCCTTACAACAGTTTGTATATGTGCCTCCCACTTTTTAATTCCTACACATTTCACCTGCTTTGGATGTATATACCCTCAAATTAAAGCTGAAAGTTTGCAGTTAAAGCACATCTTGTTTGTTTCATTTCAAATCCATTGTGGTGGTGTATAGAGCCAAAAAGATTAGAATTGTGTCGATGTCCCAATATTTATGGACCTGACTGTATGTCCATTTTCACGGACTCCACTAGCTCAGCAGGGATTGTTCCGTTGATCTGCACTGAGCTGGCGGATGACAGGTCTGTCTCTGCTCACTGTGCAGGGACGGACCTGTCAGAGCCCCGCTCTCCTCTATGGGGGAATGGGATTAAAATGGACATCCGGGTCACCATCCATCTGGATTTAGCGAAGTGGAGCAGATCGGATGTCACGTACATGTCACCGCTGACATCCGTCGCTCCATAGAGGTGCTAGGAGCGTCCGTTCAGGTCCACCTGAAAAACTGACAGACTGACCTGAACGGTCCGCATGTGTGAAAGGGGCCTAACTCACTCCTCGCTGTTTCCATCTCTCTGTCCATCCACCTCCCCCATCACTCCACTACTCTGTCTTTCCATTATAAACAAATAAAAATACTCCAATGCGCTTCCACACCAAATTTTCTCACTACTTGCTAAAAAAAAAAATATATGAATAATAAACACCTGAAGACCAGCAAGTACAATAAATAATCAAATATATAATTATCAATCATACATTTTATAGACAACACACTATATAACATCAGCACTTTTCATCTACAAAATCAGCCTGACCTGTTATATTGTTGCTGCCTCCCCTCTCCTGACATGCTGGGATTTGTAGTGCCACAGCCTGACACATGAGGTGGTCATGCAGGAGAGGAGACTGTGCCTGGTAATGGGTAGGGACAGGGAGGTGTAATGGAGATTGGGGGGAGATCTCAGAAAACATGCTCCCTATAGAAGAGCAGTTCACAGTCACACACAAAAACCATCTACAGTAGTGTAACAGCATGAGACAGGAGCCTGCTATACAGAGCCCATCCTCTCCCCTCTCCCCCTCCCCCTGCCCACTAAGATAAGCCACCAACAGGACTGTCTGCATGTGCTCAGCTAGCTTAATTTCGGCTAGGCTGAACTCCGTCCTCCACTACAGACTGTCTCCGCTCCTCCCCTCCCAGCATCTCCTGTGAGGAACTCAAATAAGGTGCGCTGAGAGAAAGGGGGAGGGTACAAGAAGCTTCACTCACATTCAGATCATTGGGAACTCTCGGTCTCAGCCGGCTCCAGCCAGGAACTGCACATGCGCAGTCAAACCAAGAGCATCACTGGCTGAAAGCGTATGTATTCACTGGCAGGCTTTTCACTTTACAAAATTTTACGGGCACCGAAAATATGCCCGTTTTTTATGGCTGCCCGTAAAAACATGAGCGGTTGGCAACACTGCTAGGTAGTCCAAAATACAGCCAAAGGGACTGACAAATAGAAGTACCAACTAGATAATGGTGATGAAAACCTAAAACATTCACATGTGAAACCCGACAAACCAGGAAAAAGAAAAACAATTTTGTATAAAGTCTTCTAAGGAGGCTGTGATTTCCTTTTGTTCTGAAAGCCATGAAACCCAATTATTGAATCTGAGGGATAAAACACCAATAAAATTTAGTAATAAACATTCCATTTTTTGCCTAGAAACAAAATAAACCAATGGTTATATACCTGTAACAAGACATTAGCATATGAAACACAAATATACATGACATTCCATTCCATAAAGAAAGTCTTTCTTATTTGTTTTGGAACAGTGCACTTACCAAAAATTGTTGAGCTCAACTTTAAGTACTACCACATGGATTTTTGTTTTATGGTATACAATTAATTTCCCCCCAAAAAAAATGTATTCACCATGGTGAGAAAAAAATTAGCAACTCGTAATAAACCTTTTAGCAGTGATCGCTCCCTATCAGAATCCCACAGAACTTCTTTAAAAAAACTACAATCTCTGCTACTACGATTCCTTTGGGGTCACAAAAGACCCAGAATCAAATTTGCACTTCTAACTAGGCCCAAGGACTGCGGTGGTATGGGACTGCCACACTTTCAAAACTACTATCGGGCCACCCACCTCCCAAGAGTGATTGACTGGCACTGCCATAGTAAATCCAAAGATTGGGTCATCCTAGAAGAGTCATTGAACCACAACCCTCTGAAATTCACCTCATGGATTTCTTGGAATTGCCAATACCAATCAATAAAAGGACATCCACTAACAGGAGCCACTATGAGTGTGTTCCAGGCGGTGATCAAAGAATTCTGACCTAACATCACACCTCAGCCCATTAACCCCATTGCACAACAACCCAGAATTTGTTCCAGGGATAGCCAATAGAGCTTTTCATTCTCCAGACCCCAAGAAAACAGTTCACTGCGGGGGACTGCTTTCATAATGATAGAATTAAAGCCTATATCGCGCTGAAAGATGATAACAAACTCCCCCATCTACCCTGCTAAACCTACTTCCAAATCCGTAGCTATGTCACAGATAAGCCTAAACGATCCTTCTTTCAAAGAGCACTGACTGAACTAGAAACAGCATGTCATAAGGGTGACGACTTTAGTAAGGCGACTTCAACCATATATACCTGGCTACAATACTCTAAAGCAGGGGTCTCAAACTGGCAGCCCTCCAGCTGTTGCGAAACTACAAGTCCCATCATGCCTCTGCCTGTGGGAGTCATGCTTATAACTGTCAGCCCTGCAATGTCTCATGGGACTTGTAGTTTCTCAACAGCTGGAGGGGCGCCAGTTTGAGACCCCTGCTCTAAAGCATCACCCAAAGATAGATTTAGGAGAGAATGGTCCAGAGCTCTACAAATGGACATCACAGACAACCAATGGTCAACGGCCTGTACTCTCTCACATCTATTAGCACCAAAACGCAGGAGACGGCTTATAAGCTCTTGACACATTCAGGGCCGTCTTTACCGCAGGGCAAAAGGGGCATCTGCCCAGGGCCCTGTCATTGTTGGGGGCCCTGCGCTGCCTGTCCCTTGAGTCCTGCACTACCCGCCGGAGTTCAGCCACCTCTGGTGCTGGTCGCATGCTGGCTGCTCGCTACTGTCACTTGGAAAGACACAAGCACAGCTTGTGTCTTTCCAAGTAAAAGCGCTCCTCTTCCGGCGGCTCTTCTCATCCCTCGGGTACACACATGATCTATGAGAGCAGAGGAGGAAGGGGGCGGGGACTCTGCACAGGGGAAGCTTATTTTGGGACTGGCAGGCTCCACGGACATCGGAGGACAACATGCTGTGAGTAGACAGAGTTTTCCTCTGTACTGGAATGAGGGGGGATGGGGGGCTTTGTGGGAGGACAGCCTTGTGGAGCTCTGTACTGGAAACTGGGTGGGAGGAGAGCTGTGCACCTCTGCACCCACCTCACTCTGCACCAGGGGCGGGCTGGGCCGGGGGGCGGAGATGCAATTGCCCCCTGGGCTGCTCCCATATGCTCTATAAATGCTGCTGTGTGGCCAGCTCAGAACCGCACATGCGCAGTTTTTGAGCTGGTCGAGTACGGCATCTCCATCCGGTACTGTGTCTGTGAGCCAGCGATGTCTCAGGGCTGACAGTCTGTGTTACAGAGCACAGCACAGCCCAGCCCCTCCCTCCTCCACACGAATGGCTGGCAGAGGTTGGACCAGGGGCGGATCCAGGGGGGGCAATGGGACAATTACCCCCCCAGAAAATATTTGACTCCAAGGCTTTCTCCCTCCGCCACCTATTTATGTTTGGCGAGGCATCGTCTAAATGCAGATTCAGGGACTTTTTCTGCTTCCCCTGCTCCTCGCTGCTCCCAGGTGGCTTAAGACATATTTAGTGTGCCCCTGCCCCATCAGTTCATTTAGAGGGGCCCAGGCGGTCGCGTTATTATATGAGTACAGACCGCTGTGATACTGGGGTCGCCGGCGCTGCTACACACTGTGTAGTTTTATTAGCAGAGCTGCAGCAGAGCGGTGCGTGCAAGTCCAGTGTGCTCCTGGCTTTCTAAGCAGTTACTTCCCTGTCAGGCGGAGTGATCTCCACCTGACAGGAGCTCCTTAGTCCCGGCTGGCGTGACGTCACAATTCAGAGGCCGGGAGCGCGAGATTGAAAACAAGATGCTGCTGACCTGTAGCCAGAGCCCATCTGCATTGTCTGCAAGTGAGTGATCACTTAACTGCCTTAACTCCTTAACACAACACTGCCTTAGCTGTCTTAGCTGTGTGAGCTGCTGAAGTGGTTAACACTTTTAGGGGAGGGGAGGGGGCGGGTGTTAATTCAGTTACAATGGTAATTGTAATACGCAGCATGGAGGGGGTTAATGTACTCACTGACGTGACCAATGGCAATTAATTAACCCCTTTGTGCTGCATTAGTGGCAGTGGCACCATCAGTGTTAATTAACCCCTTTTATGCTGCAGCATGAAGGGGTTGAAAAAAACACTGCTACTAATGCAGCATAAAGGGGTTAATTAATTGCCATTGGTCACAAATGCGTCAGTGAGTACGTTAACCCCCTCCATGCTGCGTATTACAATTTCCAATCATCATTATCATCATGAGCCACAGCACCTGTATTGTGTGATTATCATGATGATAATGATGCTATAGATTATAGAATGACAGTAAAATTAATCTTTAAGCTTCATTCACATAGGGTGTGCTGCAGACATGCGTTTAACATACGGGCTGTCTTTTACTGGCTTGCGGATGAATAAAGTGTGGGACATACTAAAAGGAATGACAGAAAGGAATGTCCCATAAAGTGTTGCACATATCCCTGTGCCGGTGTCCCATTTATTTCTAATGATACACACAGCTATTGTGTCCCAATATGTCATGTGTGGGTCCCAGAATGCTTGCAGGGTGCATTCGGGGACCCGCACCAGCATGTCATATTGAGACATAGCGGCTGTGTCAGTGCAGCCATGTGTCAGAATACAAATAAATGGGATGCCGGCATGGGGATGCAACACTTTAAAACAGTGTCACTGTTTTAAACAAGGTTAGGCCTGTATGATATTTTAAATACATATATTTTAATACAAATGTGTTCTGTAAGCAACACCTTATTTTCTGGCAGTGCCCCTCCCGAGACTAGACTCTGGATCCACCCCTGGGTTGGACCTGCTCTCTCTTTCCCCGCCCACACTCTGGGCATCCCCGCCCACACTCCGGGCAGCCCGTGTGCTGTCTGTGAAGAGGAAATGTGGGTGGGAAATTTAAATCTGAGCAGTCGGCTCGAATCCAGTGAGTCTCCTGGAAGGCTGGGACCGTCCAAGTAAGTGAGCTCCTCCTCCCTCCCTCTCTGCAGCTAAAGAGTTTTTTTTTCTATCACCCACTACCATGCTTGCCCTCCTAGGTGTTATGTGGGCTCACACTGGCATGCTGCAGGTTGTCTGCAGTGCTGGTGTACTGGCAGTCTTCCTGCATGTTGCCCCCCGTCCCATAGAGGTTGCACATTTTTACTGCATGTTCTGAAAGTGCACAAAACGTCCTGAATGCTGCATCTTTGGTGAAATGCAGCAAAAATGTGCAACCTAAAAGAAGTCTGAGGGACTGTGGCTATGGAAAACTGCCAGTACACCAGTGTGAGCCCAAAGGCTTGTATTCACTTGCAGCAGGCACTGCCACTCTACTGAGAAGTGACAGAGGAGGAGATATCACATTTCTTCCCTGCCTGTTTTAACCCCCTAAAATGCCGGTGCCTGCAGGTAATGGCACGGTTCACTTTGAACTCCACCCTATTTCCATTACTCTCTGTAGGTATTCGATGTGCTCTCACCTTATTGTTTGCACATCTAATACACAATGAGAGTTCTGGAAATAAGGTGTTCAAAGCGAATTTCTACACCTAAGTGGAACCCCCCTTTCAGAAGATTTGAGGATATTATTAAACCCAGAGACTGGTGAACTTAGGCCACCATAGACAGATTTAATTTTCTGCTGAACCAGCAGAATTTCAATCTATCTATGTGCAGACTGGTTGTACAGAATTCAATCTAAAAACTGACTTCAGTACAGCCAGCATGTCTTTCTTTTTTTTTTGGCGATCACTGCTGGCTGCTATAGCTGCCAGCAGTGATCACTGTATTCTGATGGCTGGGAAACTTTCACCCCCACAGAGAGTGACCGCTTTGCACTGCCCCCACAGAGAGTGACCCCTTTGCACTGCCCCCACAGAGAGTGACCCCTTTGCACTGCCCCCACAGAGAGTGACCCCTTCACACTGCCCCCACAGAGAGTGACCCCTTCACACTGCCCCCACAGAGAGTGACCCCTTCACACTGCCCCCACAGAGAGTGACCCCTTCACACTGCCCCCACAGAGAGTGACCCCTTCACACTGTGGCAATGTGGAGCAGTCTCTCTCTCTGCAGGCAGTGACAAGCAGTCTCTCTCTGCAGGCAGTGACAAGCAGTCTCTCTCTGCAGGCAGTGACAAGCGGTCTCTCTCTGTGCAGGCAGTGACAAGCGGTCTCTCTCTGTGCAGGCAGTGACAAGCGGTCTCTCTCTGTGCCGGCAGTGACAAGCGGTTTCTCTCTGTGCAGGCAGTGACAAGCGGTCTCTCTCTGCAGGCAGTGACAAGCGGTCTCTCTCTCTGCAGGCAGTGACAAGCGGTCTCTCTCTGTGCAGGCAGTGACAAGCGGTCTCTCTCTGTGCAGGCAGTGACAAGCGGTCTCTCTCTGTGCAGGCAGTGACAAGCGGTCTCTCTCTGTGCAGGCAGTGACAAGCGGTCTCTCTCTGTGCAGGCAGTGACAAGCGGTCTCTCTCTGTGCAGGCAGTGACAAGCGGTCTCTCTCTGTGCAGGCAGTGACAAGCGGTCTCTCTCTGTGCAGGCAGTGACAAGCGGTCTCTCTCTGTGCAGGCAGTGACAAGCGGTCTCTCTCTGTGCAGGCAGTGACAAGCGGTCTCTCTCTGTGCAGGCAGTGACAAGCGGTCTCTCTCTGTGCAGGCAGTGACAAGCGGTCTCTCTCTGTGCAGGCAGTGACAAGCGGTCTCTCTCTGTGCAGGCAGTGTCAAGCGGTCTCTCTCTGTGCAGGCAGTGTCAAGCAGTCTCTCTCTGTGCAGGCAGTGTCAAGCAGTCTCTCTCTGTGCAGGCAGTGTCAAGCAGTCTCTCTCTCTGAAGCAATATGGAGCGATCTCCCCCTCTCTCTCTCTGTGCGGGGAATGTGGTGTAGATGGATGGTGAGCTGATTTGGTGGTTCAATGGGCCACTTGACTGGACTTGCCCCCTAGGCCTAAGGCTGCCAGCCCTCCCCTGGTCTGCACCTACCCCACTCTTTACTCTGCACCCAACTCACCCTTGCACTCTGCACCCACATCAGCCCTGCACTCACCTCACCCCTGCACTCTGCACCCACCTCACCCCTGCACTCTGCACCCACCTCACCCCCAACCCTGCACTCTGTACATAGTGCACCCCTCAATGCTAGTGCAGTTTGGCCACACCCGCAATTTGCACTGAGAGGTTATGATGTGTAGTAACCTCTAGCAACTAATCAGTGAGCAATAATGATTTTCAGTAATCTCTAGAATCCAATTAGTGAGCAGTAATGAGGTTCTGTAACCATAGTTGCCAACATTGTAAAAAAAAAATGTGGGACACTTTTGTGGCTGTAGGCGGAGCCGTACAATAATTAGGGGGCGGGGCATTCGTTTGTAGGCGTGGCTTACCAAAAACCAGTAAGTGCGGCGCGCCAAGCGCGCCGCGGCGAAAAATGGGCGTGGTTTACGCGTCATAGTGGGCGTGGCTTAAATGGGCGTGGCTCAAGAGGGTGTGGTTAGAGTCTGAGATGAATGAGGGATGGAGAGGGAAAGGGGGAGAGGGAAAAGGGGAGAGGGAAAGGGGGAGAGGGAAAGGGGGAGAGGGGGAGAGGGAAAGGGGGAGAGGGAAAGGGGGAGAGGGAGAGGGGGAGAGGGAAAGGGGGAGAGGGGGAGAGGGAAATGACGGGACAGCAGCCCCAGATCCTACACAATAAAAATATGTGTATTCTAGAAAGTTTAACAATCAGCAGATAAAGATACTCCAAACACCTGGTGTTAGCACTTCAATCATCCCGGCACCATGATTGTTATGGTGTCAGGATGATTGAAGTGCAGTATTTCTATTATTACATTGTAATATAAAATTAAATCATTCAACTCACCATAATGCAGAATCAGTGGGAGCCCTGAGCGTGTCACTAGCCACGTCGCCTGCCCCCGGCAGAGTCCGTCCTCACATCAGGTGTCCCCGGCAGAGCCCCCCCTCGCATCAGGTGTCCCTGGCAGAGCCCCCCCTCGCATCAGGTGTCCCCGGCAGAGCCCCCCCTCGCATCAGGTGTCCCCGGCAGAGCCCCCCCTCGCATCAGGTGTCCCCGGCAGAGCCCCCCATCACATCAGGTGTCCCCGGCGGAGCCCCCCCTCGCATCAGGTGTCCCCGGCGGAGCCCCCCCTCGCATCAGGTGTCCCCGGCGGAGCCCCCCCTCACATCAGGTGTCCCCCAGTGGAGCTCCCCCTCACATCAGGTGTCCCCGACGGAGCCCCCCCTCGCATCAGGTATCCCCCAGTGGAGCCCCCCCTCACATCAGGTGTCCCTGGCGGAGCTCCCCCTCACATCAGGTGTCCCTGGCGGAGCCCCCCCTCATATCAGGTGTCCCTGGCGGAGCCCCCCCTCACATCAGGTGTCCCCCAGTGGAGCTCCCCCTCACATCAGGTGTCCCTGGCGGAGCTCCCCCTCACATCAGGTGTCCCTGGCGGAGCCCCCCCTCATATCAGGTGTCCCTGGCGGAGCCCCCCCTCACATCAGGTGTCCCTGGCGGAGATCCCCCTCACATCAGGTGTCCCTGGCGGAGCTCCCCCTCACATCAGGTGTCCCTGGCGGAGCCCCCCCTCACATCAGGTGTCCCTGGCGGAGCCCCCCCTCACATCAGGTGTCCCTGGCGGAGATCCCCCTCACATCAGGTGTCCCTGGCGGAGCCCCCCTCACATCAGGTGTCCCTGGCGGAGCCCCCCTCACATCATGTGTCCCTGGCGGAGCTCCCCCTCAAATCAGCTGTCCCTGGCGGAGCCCCCTCACATCAGGTGTCCCTGGCGGAGCCCCCCTCACATCAGGTGTCCCTGGCGGAGCCCCCCTCACATCATGTGTCCCTGGCAGAGCTCCCCCTCAAATCAGCTGTCCCTGGCGGAGCCCCCCTCACATTAGGTGTCCCTGGCGGAGCCCCCCTCACATCAGGTGTCCCTGGCGGAGCCCCCCTCACATCAGATGTCCCTGGCGGAGCCCCCCTCACATCAGGTGTCCCTGGCGGAGCCCCCCTCACATCAGGTGTCCCTGGCGGAGCCCCCCCTCACATCAGGTGTCCCTGGCGGAGCCCCCCTCACATCAGGTGTCCCTGGCGGAGCCCCCCTCACATCAGGTGTCCCTGGCGGAGCCCCCCTCACATCAAGAGTCCCCCAGTGGAGCCCCCCTCACATCAGGTGTCCCCGGCAGAGCCCCCCTCACATCAGGAGTCCCCCAGTGGAGCCCCCCCTCACATCAGGAGTCCCCGGCAGAGCCCCCCTCACATCAGGAGTCCCCCAGTGGAGCCCCCCCTCACATCAGGTGTCCCCCAGTGGAGCCCCCCTCACATCAGGTGTCCCCCAGTGGAGCTCCCCCTCACATCAGGTGTCCCTGGCGGAGCCCCCCCTCACATCAGGTGTCCCTGGCGGAGCCCCCCTCACATCAGGTGTCCCTGGCGGAGCCCCCCTCACATCAGGTGTCCCTGGCGGAGCCCCCCTCACATCAGGTGTCCCTGGCGGAGCCCCCCCTCACATCAGGTGTCCCTGGCGGAGCCCCCCCTCACATCAGGTGTCCCTGGCGGAGCCCCCCTCACATCAGGTGTCCCTGGCGGAGCCCCCCTCACATCAGGTGTCCCTGGCGGAGCCCCCCTCACATCAAGAGTCCCCCAGTGGAGCCCCCCCTCACATCAGGTGTCCCCGGCAGAGCCCCCCTCACATCAGGAGTCCCCCAGTGGAGCCCCCCCTCACATCAGGAGTCCCCGGCAGAGCCCCCCTCACATCAGGAGTCCCCCAGTGGAGCCCCCCCTCACATCAGGAGTCCCCGGCAGAGCCCCCCTCACATCAGGAGTCCCCCAGTGGAGCCCCCCCTCACATCAGGAGTCCCCGGCAGAGCCCCCCTCACATCAGGAGTCCCCCAGTGGAGCCCCCCTCACATCAGGTGTCCCCCAGTGGAGCCCCCCTCACATCAGGTGTCCCCCAGTGGAGCCCCCCCTCACATCAGGTGTCCCCCAGTGGAGCCCCCCCTACAAATTCCCACAGCGGCGTGCGCCCCCCCTCCCCTACCTCAGAGTCCGCCGGTCTTTTTGAATTCCGCATGGATGGCAAAACCCCCGCCCCTTTCCCTGGCAGCGGGGCGGGGGTAGGCGGAGTGAGGCGGGGCGGAGCGGGGCGGAGGGTGGGCGGAGTGAGGCGGGGCGGAGGGTGGGCGGAGTGAGGCGGGGCGGAGGGTGGGCGGCGTCGGAGGAGCTCCGTCTAGCCCCCCCCAGCCGTCTTCAAGCTCCTTCAAGATGGCGGCCGGCAGAGACAATGTCTCCACCGGCCGCAGACCTCTAGCGGCGGCGGCGGGCGGCGGCGGCAAAAATCAAAAACCGGATTTTTCGGGACATTTACCGGGACACAAAAAATTCGTGAATGGAGTGTAAGTCCCGGGAATGTCCCGGGAAATCCGGGACAGTTGGCAACTATGTGTAACCTCTAGCAAATAATCTGTGAGCTGTAATGATGTGTTGTAATCTCTGGCAGCCAATCACAATCGTTGCCTGATCTGCTGCAGTAAACTCATTTTGAGTCTAGCTGGGGGGGCCCCGATAAAATCTTTGCCCAGGTTCCAATTAATATTAAAGATGGCCCTGGACACATTGGTACGCCACACCTCACAAACTCAAAACATGGTTCCCTGAGGCATCAGACAAATGCTGGAGATTTGGAGGGGAGACTGGTACTCTCCTACACAGTGAGAGACACCATACGGCAAATAACGGAGACAAGAATTACGCTAGATGCAGCCTGCTGTTTGATTCATATTTCCAATTTCCCATATAAAAGATATAAAAATTCCTTAACAAAGCATCTACTGAACGCCGCCAAGGCCTTGATACCGCTACGTTGGAAAAGCACACAGGCTCCATCAATACGAGACTGGCTGCAGAAAGTCTCCGAGGTTTGCCAAATGGAAGACGCTCTAGCACAAACCTCTGACACCATCGAAAGATACCATACAACATGGTTCCCCTGGCTCTATTTTAAGGTTTCAACAGACTATGATCGCCTGATAAACGGATAATGCCCAAACGGACAAAGGTGCCTTTCGCTCTTTCCTAAGTTCACACTCACAAAACACAACGACCAGGGAGAGGGCCCTTATCAACTCGCAGGTAACCTTTTTTAAATCCCCCTTTCTTCACCCTTACCCTTTCTACTCTATCCTAATATAACTTTATATCTCTGAGAAATCAAAGCTAAATGACCAGATATGCTTGTTGTCTTGTAGACTAAGTTACTCTCAGATTTTCAGTTGGATGATGAACGACAAACCCTCAACAGGACCCCGTTTGTTGCGTACCTTCAGCTAATGAGGGATATTACTGTTATACACAGATCATGTGTTATAGTTTATCTTGGTATATAGCATGCTTCACCACTGTTTACATGATAATACGTGTATATGGACCATATTGGTACTGAAACGATGCTTTGATTGTTAATCTGCATTCGCTTTTAATTAACCTTTTGATGAATAAAACCTTTTAGCGGTACCATTTATCTACAAATCACAATACCAAACCTCTCCAGAACGGTCTTTCTGGAAAACAAACACATTTTAGTAAATACACATTTCTGTTCACTATTAGGCCCCTTTCACGTGATCGGACCGTTCAGGTCCGCCTGTCAGTTTTGACGGCGGACCTGAACGGGCGCACCATGTTAGCCTATGGAGCGACGGATGACCCGGTCCGATCCGCTAAAAGCAGACTGATGGCCCTACGCCCAGGTCCGTTGCTGGCAGATCGGATCGGGTGAGATCTGATGAAAACGGACATGCTGTCAATTTTCATCTGATCCCTCCATAGGCAGCAGCGGCGCCTGACAAGCCCCTCCCCGCTCAGTGAGCAGAGAGGGACCTGTCATCCGCCGGCTCAGCAGAGATCAACGGACAGGTCTCCCGCTGAGCCGGCAGACAGAGGCGGACTCTGTGGAAGCGGAGTCTGCCTCGTGTGAAAGGGGCCTTACAGATATTTATCTTGGCTCAGGTAATTTGCATGTCAAAGCAGTTCACTTTACACTCTCACCGACCTGGTCAGAAAGAAGGGGGGGGTCATTTGGATGGGTTCTCAGCAGTTGAGACAAGCAGTTGGGAGGAGGCGCGGAGAGTGCTGGAGGGGCTGAGCGCCGTCACCGGGAGACTCGGGTCGTGTTTGGAGTCTCTGGAGGAAAGTCAGAAGACGTTGGAGAAATCAGTGAAGTGTCAGACGTATCTGAACCATTCCCTTGCTATGTAGATCTCCTTGCCACCTGCCGATCTTGTATGATTGCCTGATTATCTTTGGGACCAGGTGAGAGGCCACTCGATTTATGGTGAAGGGTTCCAGTATCAGTCACTATTGTTTGCTGTTATCATCACACCCCTGGTGGATTTATGTCAGCTTTTTTGGACATTTACCGTTGGACATTTCTTTTTGCTCCCTGTGTATAATATATTTCTCTCTATGGTCATTTATTGAGTTAGCGCTGCACCTTTTTCTATTTAGTTGAGACAACAGACCTTAGAGTTAGACGACACAACATATATTCCATATTCCACACACACACAATTAGCTAGGTCGAACTCTAGACATCACACAGCATGTTTTCTATAATAACCTGTACTTCTTCTTAAACCCATAACATCTGTTTTGTAAGGTTGAAATTATTTCAGAGATCCATCCATCCCATTTCATTAGCTTCTTCCCAGCCTGTATGGATGCATTCTCAGGATTTTGGAATGGGACCCATGACCTAGGTGGTCCATACTTCTTACACCTAGGCCACATGGTGATTGGCAAAGCGTGCAAAGTACACTTCAAAATCACATCTTGTAGTTGTAAGGGCTTACCTAGGTTGGAGTCCATGATGCAGAGATGTATGCTCACCCTTGCAAATACACACAGCCCGCGGTAACAGAGTAATAAGCTACCTGGGCTGTGAATCTGTACACGGGGGCTTGACAGAAATTTGCCAAAGGATAGTCTAGGTCAGGCCCGGATTTACTCCCTTTGCTGCCCCAAGGCTGGGTCCTTTGATGCCGCCCCTGTATGTGTGTGTGTGTGCTGTGCCATCAAATGCTGCCACTGTGCCCATCAAATGCTGCCAGTGTGCCCACCATATGCTGCCAGTGTGCCCATCAAATGCAGCCAGTGTGCCCATTAAATTTTAAAACTTTCTACTTTTCCAGTTCTAATAAATGTATGGCCTCTGTGGTAAACTACTGAAGTAAACAAAAATACATGTACCATCATCCAGGAATCAATAATTAGCAAGATTGGGAGCCTGATCCCCAGTCAGGCGACCAAGAAAGTAGGGGCATATTGGACTATTGCGGTACAGTACACATGACAATATAAAGAATATACCAATAATATAAAAAAGTATAATCGATTTTATTGATGCACAAGACAATTCATGGTAATACATTACAGCGAAGTAAAAAATGAATAAAAATCAAGAACATTGGGGTCATGATTTTACAGTAAGACAGATCATCTCAGATATCGAATTCCTCGACTAGTTTCGCGGACATAACCGCTTCGTCAGGAGGGGATCTGAAGATGGTAAATTCTGACTAAACAGTCTAAACCTAACAATTGGGAAAAAGTACAATAAGAATTAACGGAAAAAAATATAGAAATAATAATAAGACTGTATTACAGCATCAAGGTTAAACCATATAATAAAAATTGCTGGGGGAAGGGACAAATCTGCTTACCCATGTCCCAACAGACCCCAAGCGCAGGGCTCCTCCACCAAGGGTAATCTCCCACGGCGACCCAGGGGAGCTGCAAAGATGACGAGGATGGTATGGATAAATATATTTATCAATTGGTAGGGTATGTTAAGTTGCCAAAAGGGGCCAGTGATGGGTAGGGAAGAAATGATAAAAGGGTGTAAGTGTAAAGGGTGATGGGATGAATGCATGGTGCACAAATAGGGTGAAAGTGGTGGGTGGGAATGGTGAGGAAAAAAAACAAAGAATTTAATGAGAAAGTGTAATAGTGTAAAATAAGTGAGAGACGGTGAGTGAGAGCAAAAGTGTGATGAAGATCAATTGAAAGAGAAAAGGTGGTGTGTGAGAAGGAAATGGAACCAAGGAGAGGGTAGAAGAAGGGAAGGAGGAAGAGGGGGAAAAGGAAAAGAGGGGGGGAGGGGAAAAGGGGGGGGGTAGGGGAAGAAGGAAGAAAAGGAAGAGGGGAAAAAATCAAGAGGGATGAAGGTGAAGGGAAAGGAAAACAGAAAATAAAATGTGAGGTGTGAAGTAATTGGGGCAATAATACCTGGTGCTAATATAACCATATGGAGGTGCCAGGAAAAGCACCCTAAAACAAGCCGGTAACGTGCTGGGCCAGAAGAGAGGTAGTATACATAGCAGGTAGCGGGCGGAGGCATAATGCAGCGTATTCGCCCCTGCCTGGAGTATCTAGAGGGGAGAAGGCAAGGTTAGGGTAGAACCAATGCAGGTGCCCAGGGGTACGGGACTAGGTAAACAATTAAGATAAGCAAACCCCTCTTACTTACGATGAGCTGGCGATAGTGCACGAACCCCGGGACCAGGAACCGATCGTCAACTAACAGGCAGAGCCTGCTATATGTAGCTCCCAACCAAGTGACGCTGACCACACGCCGGACGGATGCCAGCGCGTGACGTCACAAGGTCAGAGGTCCCACACAACGCGCGCGTGCGAGAAGATCGCGCGTACGCGCATGCGCACCTACCCTTAAGCGGCCGGGGACAAAGTCCCTACCAGGACAGGTGCAAGAGGGGGGGTCGGCCCTGTGTCAGAAACCAACCCCCCCGCCAGGAATCTCACCGGGTCGCCGCAGAGAAGCACAGGGGGAGGGCCGCGCACTGGCTTCCAGCTTGGGAACACAGAGGGGAAGCAGAAAGTCCCAGTAAAACAACACTTGT